>OY744602.1:73106490-73136490 GCA_963556255.1 Allolobophora icterica | reverse complement strand
AACCTCAACAGCTTTATGTGCGTTGGCGCTGCACTGCCGATAGATTGCACACATTGAGAGCAGCTGACCGCTTACCTGGCTTGGCGCTATATAATGTCAAATGGCTGCAAGTACACCGTCGTTTTTCTTTATGCTTTGTTGCGCGCATCTTATGTAGACAGTTTCATGTTAACGTTTCTCTATTTTTATTTATCAAACGTAATGGGTCTCATTTATGGTGAACGAAAAAGAGTAGGCCTATAATCAACAGCAGTTGACAAGCTACATTGGTTAGAGCGTAGGCTTATTTCAGAGATTAAATCTCGGTCTAACACGGTAGGAGTTTCAGTTTAGCGACACTGTGAAAATAAAGATCATTAGGGTCGCCCTCCTCCTTCATCTAGGCTCTGGACTGGCACTGCCAGAGTACGAGCAGTGGCGTAGTTTACCCGGGGACCTTAATTTCCTTAAATGGTGTGGCGTCCATTCAATCGGGTAGCGGTGGTGAAGGATCTCACCCGATCAGTTCATTGAAAAATGAGCGGGGTCGAGATCATACAGTCGTTATATCGAAAGGTGTAGGACCTTTGCATCCATAAGATAGCGACTGCGTAAACTTGCGGACCTAGCTAACTAGGTTAGTAACTTTCTAGTGGCATACAGCAGCGCACTTCTGATAAGAGTCGACAATGTTTCCAACAGGCTAATAAGTACACAGCAACTTACAAGTCTGTTTTAAAGCTGCATACGAGAGGTCTATAAAAATAATGTCAATCATGTAGGTATACCTGCGATGAAGTGATGGTTCCAATGGAATGTTTAGAAATAGTCTTACTTGGTGGCTGAAAAGTCATTCCATCGACTTAATACTTTGTGCTTTGGTTTATAGTTTATCACGTGTCATTTGAGCTCATGACAACGTTAAATGGTAGAGTAATGTATGGTAATCGCTGATTTATTACAGACCCGAATCAACAGAAAGGATCAGACCAATTTTTGCTGCAGTTAGCCTAGTGACTTACCTGTGATGATTTCTCTTTAGTTATTATTTAATCTGCTTTGAACAGAGCGCTCGCTTGCATGAACTATGACCTCGGGAGCAAAGAGGGAGTCGTTGGGACCGCCATCTGCAGTGACAGTGTCGTCACCTGGTGTCGTCGTCTACCACCAGAAAGCCCCCGCATGCACTGGAGTGGGTCCAGTTCACGTGAAGCGACCGATGAACGCCTTCATGGTTTGGTCTCGGCAGCGAAGACGCAAAATGGCGCAGGACTTTCCGAAGATGCACAACTCGGAGATCAGCCGGAGACTAGGCGCCGAATGGAAGCAGCTGTCAGACGCCGATAAGCATCCGTTCATCGACGAAGCGAAGAGACTTCGGGTCCTGCATCTGCTCGAGCATCCAGACTACAAGTACCGTCCAAGGCGAAAGATAAAGACGACATCGTCAACGCTCCATCTTCCCCCGAATCTTCATCCGTACCCTTCGGTCGATCTCTTTCAGTCGGCCAACCTCTTCCCGTTCCATCGGAACAATTCATCCCATCCTTCTCAGCTGCACAGTAGGCTGGACCTACTGCCACCGTCATCATCTTCTACGTTGACCTCTGCACCTGCCTCTTTCAGCAAAATAGACTATCTGCTTCGTACTCCTCCTCCTCCTTCCCTTCCCACTCCTCCTCCTCCGCAACCGCCGCGACTTCCGGTGCTTCGTCCATTTTCTTTCCACATGTCGGAATCGAACCATAGTCGAGCGCTGTCTCCATCCACCTTCATCAGTCCTCTCTTACTCCGGCGCCCTTTTGCCGAGTCAGAGAGCGCACAGCCAAGCACCGAGAGCCTAGCAGCAGCAGCAGCAGCAGCCGAGACGAGTCTTCTGTCCAGGTCGTTTCCACTCGGTCTACAGGACCAACTGATGTTTCGCTACTTACACGACCTCTCTTCCATCAGCAGTTATTTCCGGCGACGGGCGCTATACCATCATGGTCTTCTGTCAGCATCCCTCCCTCTGTCGACTCATTCGACCGTGAAAGACGTTGAGACAACGACTTCGGCCACGCTTCAGTAGTCAAGAACAATAAAGAACAATAGGACAACTTTAGGCAATTAGGCCTAATTATTTTGGTCCGTAATTACTACAAAAACCAAATCTCAGACAGTGCTATAGGATGCCTAATTCTTTGTATAATAGAACTCAATTACAATAGAGCCTTAAATAGGCCTACTACGGCACCGACTGTAGTCCTAATAATTATGAGACTCCATCATTATGGGCAGTGGGCAAATTTTCAGATCCTGAGGTGGTTGATCTTCAATAGTTTCCAAACCAAAACCTAAGCCTAACTGGCAATTCTATGAGCCATACTCGGATAAAACATTAAAATGCGTGAAACACGATTCACATCGTCGATTATTGTCACCAAAACACATTTACTAAAAACATTAAATGACATTTTACAAAAACTAGACTTGGACCATGATGTCAATTGTCATAACATAGAAAAACAATTAACAATATCGAATATTAGCAGTCGGATCACCCTTCTTAGATGACGGGTCAACTCTGTTATGTAGGCCTAGCGCGTGTCATAGTTCAGGATGTGGATCACAGACCAGATCTGCAGAGGCGTCGGATCTAAGATCCAGCTGAATTTAGCAACTGATTATGAGACCCCATTATTAGATGGTGGGAATATGGTGAGAATATACAGACTCTACTAGTATGTGAGTCAATTAATGCATGCATTTCGTAAGTCTACGAACAAACTTATAGGCCCTAGTGTTTCCAGAGTCAATTGCAGTATAAATTGCTAAGTATGAGCTCGTAGTGAGGCCAAATGGACGCATTGCTAGAACTGTCGTCAACATAATATCATATCACAAAATTAAGTCTCTTCCCACCATAAAACTCATCTATTCAATTCAATCAAGTTTATTGTTCCCATGCATAACAGATCAAAATAACAGTCGTGGAGTCCCGTGACAATGGATAAACCCAAAGGAGCATCAAGTTCCTCTAACAGGGTCGCCCTAATGCAATCTTTCATTACTCATTCAAACTATTACAATAGATCATTGTGTAGGCCTACTTCTTAGTGCCTTATTTATAAGTCTTAAATATGGTAACCGTAGTTGTATAGATAGGAAACATGAGACTTAACCAGTTCGTTTGACTGGACCACACTGAGCACACAATTCTAAACAATAACACGGTTAAGACCGTGAAATGATTACAATTACACTGCAGACATAAGTTGCGCCTTTAACTTGTTTTTTAACTGGTGTAGTGTTGGGAGACAGATGATTTCACTTGACTAAGTAGTCCAGAGCAGTCCCCATTTCCGTGTGCAAGACTTCTGGCTTCACAAGTATATTTGGTTATGAAACTCAATTGAATGAGTAAATTCCTTAACCCCTACCCTTGTGTTGGCAGTTCTCAACCAATGCAGTTAACTAATTCTGCTTTGGAAGATAGCCTGCCGATAGAAATCTCTACGGAACTCTGACAGTGAAGGTCCTCTCTATTATAACTTTCGCTATCTGCACACAGACCTTTGTCCGTTTACCTACGCATTAGGGGCGATCTACGGATCTGTCTGGGTAACCCTGTCCAGACTTAGACGTATAGGTTATAATACTGTGTTTGTTTGATTTCCTCTCTCTTTCGCCTGTGACTCTCGTAGTATTCACCTGGAAACGCAACCCGTCTGAATTCAGGCAAGATATGTGACGGGCATGTCTTTCTTCGAATTTCACACAACCTCTTATCTTCTTGCTATCAAGAATCGGACTCGGACCACCAATGGACATCGATCTCTGAACAACCCCTCGTGAACGTCGCAGCGCTCGTGAATAAGCTGGTGCCTTGCGCTCAGCTTTACAGTGGCGCTTTAGAAAATTGGAGATTACGATTACGAAGAATCAGTATAGAATTATTGTCAGGCCCGCCGACAGAAATTCCGGGCCCCTAGGCACAGCAGTCACGGGCCCCTAGGCAGAGCAGTCGGTACCAGCCCGCTATTCCGGGGGTCCGCTATTCCGGGGCCACTATTCCGGGGGTCCGCTATCCCGGGTCCGCTATTCTGGGGATCCGCCGGAATATGCATACACAAAACATACATACATACATACATACATACATACATACATACATACATACATACATACATACATACATACATACAAACATACATACATACCTATATAATATATGTATGTACATTGTACATACATACATGTATGTACATATATACACACATACACAATGTAGGTTCATACATGCATACATACATACAACATACATACATACACACATACATACATGCATACATACATACGTACATACAAATGTGCATACATGCGTACATACATACATGCTTACACAGTACACACGTACATACATGCAAACATACATGCATACACATATGTACATACACATATGTACATACATACGTACATCCATGTATGCATGCATGCATGCATGTTGGTGCAAACATACATATATTTACATACATACATACATTTATGTATGTATGTATGTACATACATACATACAATATGCATACATACATAGTTGTATGTACGTACATACATACATGCATGTACAGACATAAATACATACATGTATGTACATACATGCATACATACATACACGTATGTACATACATACATACATACATACATACATACATACATACATACATACATACATGTACATACATACATATATATACATACATAAGTACTTACATACATACACATACATACATCCATACACATAAATGCGTGTATGTACTATTATTATTATTATTATTATTATTATTATTATTATTATTATTATTATTATTATTATTATTATTATTATTCCGGATATTTCTATAGCACCTCTACAAGTCAACTACTACTCAGAGGCGCTCCCGACTACAGCATTGATACTCTGCCGGAATTTTCACGCCGAATCGCCACGTGTGTATGTACGTGTGCATGTTTGTACGCGTGTATGTATGTACGTACGTACGTGTGTATGTATGTATGTATGTATGTATGTATGTATGTATGTATGTATGTATGTATGTATGTATGTATGTATGTATGTATGTATGTATGTATGTATGTGTGCATGCTTCTTGAGCTTTTCCATTGACTTCTTGAGCTTTTCTTGGTTGAGATATGAAAGATGTGAACTTTGAGAACTATTTTAACATATTGGTAAATCTTTGATTGAAATCGCGATTGGAATCGCATTGGCAGTTTGTACTGATGAGGTGCCAGGATTTTTTTTTTTTTTTTGTCTGGTCCGCATCTTCTTGGGATAGGCAGCGACAATCTTTCCGCTGCGTATTCTGCGCACAAGAAGATCTTCTTTTTTGTTTGTTTCTGCTGACCGTCAGTTACACGGTTGTGTTTGTTTTATTTTGATAACTCTCTCTCTCTCTCTCTCTCTCTCTCTCTCTCTCTCTCTCTCTCTCTCTCTCTCTCTCTCTCTCTCTCTCTCTCTCTCTCTCTCTCTCTCTCTCTCTCTCTCTCTCTCTCTCTCTCTCTCTCTCTCTCAGTTCCTTGCGTTCTTTGCAGAACATCGGGCGACAAGATTCTT
Organism: Allolobophora icterica; assembly: GCA_963556255.1. NCBI lineage: Eukaryota > Metazoa > Annelida > Clitellata > Crassiclitellata > Lumbricidae > Allolobophora > Allolobophora icterica. The sequence continues at coordinate 73,130,918 of OY744602.1, read as the reverse complement.
CCACTCTGTACGGTTGTCTGCGATGGCCTCCGCCTCACTCCACTTGACATCCATCGCCGTCAGATCCTCCTTGAAAGTGCTTCTCCAGGTCTTCTTCGGGCGTCCTCTATTTCTTCTTCCTCCCTCTGGTACCCAGGTCATTGCCTTCTTTGCCGGTCTCTGTACTGGTAAGCGTAGTATGTGGCCAGCCATCCTCCTTCTTCTCGTCTCCACGATCGTCTCAAGCTCTACCGCCCCGGCCAATCTCAGGACCTCCGTGTTGCTGACGTGGTCCCTCCATGAGATGCCTAGGATGGTTCGTAGACATCTTCTGTGGAAGACATTCAGCCTCTGTGATATTTTCTTAGTTCGTTTCCATGTTTCACAGGCGTAGATTGCTGTTGGGACCACGATTGCATTGTATAAACGCATCTTGGTGCTCCTTCCAATTGTGGCTGACCTCCATACTTTTCCCATCTTCTGGAAAGTAGCCGCGGCTTTTCCGATTCTGGTTCTTGTTTCCATCTCTATATCGCCGTCTCTGGAGTGGTAGCTTCCCAAATATTGGAAATTGTCTACATATTCTATAGGGCATTGGTCGATCATGATTGGTGGATGGTTTTTCTTCCCTATTGTCATTGCTTTCGTTTTTCCTGAGTTGATATATAGACCAACCTTTTCTCCGATCTCCTGTAGACTGCACGACATCTTTTGCATGTCATCAAATGTTCTGCTCAATAAAGCCACGTCATCTGCAAAATCGAGATCCGTCAATCTCTCAGCACCCCATTCTATTCCGGATGTCGGATCGTCTGTTGCTTTCCTCATGATGAAGTCCATAACCATGACAAAGAGGAAGGCGGAAAGTACACAGCCCTGTCTAACTCCTGTCGTGATGTTGAACATGCGCGTGTTTGTATTTCCCATTCGGATGCAACAAGCAGCTTCGTGGTACAGAGCCTTGAAGATGTTGATATACTTGTCCGGTATTCCATATATTTTCGCTATCTTCCATAGCGATTAGCGAGTCCCTATGGATGCTGTCGAAAGCCTTCCTGAAGTCTACGTAGTTGATCAAGAGGTCTGTGTTGAATTCCAGGCTCTGCTCGATGATGTTGCGTAGGGTGAAGATTTGTTCGTTGCAAGATCTGTGCTCTCTAAACCCTGCTTGCTCTTCTCTGAGTGTTTTGTCTATCTCTGGTCTTAGACGGTTCAGCAGTACTCTGCAGAACACCTTCCCCGGTACTGACAGCAGGGTTATTCCTCGCCAGTTATTACAGTCACTCGGCGTGCCCTTTTTTGGTAGTTTGATGATGACTCCCTGCTTCCAATCTTTCGGAACATCTTCCTGCTGCCACATTATGTTTAGAAGACCGGTGAGCTCTTCAACCATCGCGTCCCCTCCTAGTTTGAGCATCTCAGCGGATATTTCGTCCATGCCTGCTGCTTTGCTGTTTTTCAACGCCTTCGTTGCCTTTTTTACCTCCTCTAGGCTTATCTTCTCCATTGAGATATAGTCATGACAAAGCGGCTTCTCTTTTTCAAAGTTGTGTGCAGTTCTAGGTGCTGGCTGGTTCAGGACCTCGTTGAAGTGCTCAATCCATCTTTCGGCTTGTTCTTCCTCCGTCATCAGATTTTCCCCTGTTTTGCTCTTAATGGGCACGGTAGTTCTGCTTTGGGTGTTGCTGAGTTCACGTACGATTCTGTGCAGGGTCCTGGTGTCATTCCTTTCTGCTGCCTCCTGTGCCTCTTTTCCTTTTCCTTCATACCAGTGCTTTTTGTCTCTTTTGCAGTTCTTCTTCACTATTCTATCCATGTGTATATAATTCTCGTTCTTTGCTCTCCATGCTACAGGGTCCAGCTCCTTGTCCCTTTCAACCTTGATTTCTCTTCTCTTGTCTATCATCTCCCAGGTCGTGCCATTGATCCAACGTTCTTTCCTCCCTCCTCTTCTTCTACCTACCGCCTCCTCGGCACTCTTTGTGACGGCTTGCACGAACATTTTCCATTGTTCTTCTCTGTCTTCATTGTGTTGTAGCACTTCAAATCTGTTCTTAACCGCTAGTTGGAACTTTTGGGCTGTTACCGCATCTTTAAGTTTTTCCGATGCGAATGGTCTTTGCAATCCCTTTTCAGCTGACTTCTTGAACTTTATTTTGATTTTCCCGATGACGAGACCATGGTCAGAACCGATGTCTGCTCCCCTGTATGTTCTTACATCCTGGAGAGCCGAGCGCCATCTTCCACTTATGCATATATAGTCAATCTCGTTTCTTATATTTCCACCTGGGGATGTCCATGTTGTCTTGTGTATCTTTTTGTGGCAAAAGAAGGTGTTTCCCACAGCCAATCCCCTGTGCCTGCCATTGTCAGTTAAGATTTATTACAGATTTTGTTTCCTTTAATTGTGTGTACAATGTCTAAGAGATATAAAATGAAGGACATGGATAAAACTAATAATAGATGCAATGTATGTGAAGCAAATGCTGGATCAGGCACTATGTCTCATAGATGTAACCTATGCTTGGGCCTATGGCATGTAAAATGCTACAGTAAACAAATTCATGGGATACCTAATGATAACAACTGGTTTTGCTGCTACTGTGCGGATGAAGTATTTCCATTTAATCACATTGTTGAACAAAACAGCTACTTGATGGCACTAGATGAGGGGAACCTTGATACCTTAAAAATTGACTCGTTGATTAATCTACCAAGACTAGAACTTTTTGCTGATAATCTTAATCACAAACATCTTATTAATAGACAGGAAATAGACCCAGACAGCAACTATTATAATGAGAACCAGATTCGGGCTTTGTATATTAGCCCCTCACAAGTAATGAATAAATTTTGCAAACATGTTAATAAGTTGTCAGTGATGCACATAAATTGTAGAAGTATAGGATCCAAATTACAGGATATACAATTACTTTTGACTCAGGCCCCTGTAGATACACTAGCGGTAACAGAGACTTGGCTGGATAATCTGGATGATAATACTTTAATTCTCCCTGGATATAAATTTATTAGTAAACCGAGAATTGCTCGTGGGGGAGGAGGAGTGGGAATATTTCTAAAAAATGGTATCACATTTCAGGAAGTTGACTGTAATGTCTCTTCTAGCATCTTGTCTTATGAGGCACTATTTATAACAGTACCTCAACTTACAGGGCCTGATCTTCTTGTGGGAGTGATATACCGTCCCCCTGACCAGCCCTTAGAGGTATTTAATACTGAAATGGGCCTATTACTTCCATTAGTAAGTAAGAAAACAAAAAAAGTCATTCTCCTGGGTGACTTTAATGTAAACTTGCTAAAATACTGTGATCATGCTCTAACTCAAGAATTTCTTAACCTTATTCTGTCATCTCATTTTCTACCGTCTGTTGATTGTCCTACAAGGATAACAGAATTTACTGTTAGTCTTATAGACAATGTTTTTACAAACTTTTGGCAAGATATAATTGACCCGCTAGTCTTGGTAACGGATATATCGGACCACTTGCCTATTATTGTATGGATTGGAAATGGAAATGGTAAGAGTTGGACCTCTGGGAAAACCAGTATGACCTATCGAGTAATTAATGACAAACTTATTGAGCAATTTAATGAAGCACTTAATGTGCTTGACTGGTCCCCTGTAAGAATAGCTATTGAAAACAATAATGCTGAAACTGCCTATGATTTGTTCCATAATAAATATAAAGAAATTTATGACGATATATTTCCTCTGGCCAATAAGATACACAAAAAGAATGAACCGTGCAAGCCATGGATGACTAAAGGACTACTAAAATCTTGTAGGATGAAGGATAAATTATACTTAAAATATATCAAATCCCCAACTGATGAGAATAAGCGCAAATATAAAGCCTACCGCAATAAATTCAAACAATTGAGGACTAAAGCAGAAAAGCTATTCTATTCAAATGAGTTTCTTACTCATGCGCAAAACATGAGGAAAACTTGGGACATCATTAAATCTATAATTAACAAAACGGATAGAGGGACTCTTGTTGACTCAATAAAAATTAATGGTAATATAAATAGAGACCCTCAAACAATGGCGCAAGCATTTAATGAATACTTTGCTGGAGTTGGGCAAGCATTGGCTGACAAAATTCCAAATTCCAATAATACATATGACAAGTACATGAATGTATCCGTGCAAAGCTCCTTTGTGTGCAATGCTACAACCCCAGAGGAGATTATAACCCTTGGTAAATCTATAAAGTTTACTCGTAGCCCAGGTCCTGATGAAATTGACCCATTAATAGCAGTACGAACGCTAGGTACTACTGCTAAAATTCTTTCGATATTATTAACTGCCCCTTCTCAACTGGGGTTGTTCCTTCTGGATTGAAATTATCCAAGGTTGTGCCAATTTTTAAGCAAGGTGACAGGCAGGAGGTGTCAAACTATCGACCAATCTCTATACTTTCTTACTTCTCAAAAATTATGGAAAAGGCTATGCATCAAAGACTAAATAATTTTGTAGAAAAAATGAACATCCTCTATCCAAACCAGCACGGCTTTCGATCAGGACACTCAACTGATATATCACTGATAAATATGCAAGACCTAATCTTAAAAGCAATAGATGAAAATAAGTTCTCAGTGGGAATATTCTTGGACCTGGCCAAGGCATTTGACACTGTGGACCATAAACTATTGCTGAGCAAATTAGAAAAATATGGAGTAAGGGGACCTCCACTAATGTGGTTTAAAAGTTACTTAAACCAACGTTTTCAAATGGTTCAATGTAATTATGCCAAATCGTCATGGAAAGTTATGAAATATGGTGTGCCACAAGGCTCAAATCTTGGCCCCTTACTCTTCCTAATATATATAAACGACCTCCCCAATTCTTCTAGCATTTTAAAATTCGTCCTCTTTGCAGATGACACTAATGTATTTTATTCCAGTGAATCCTTAGGCCAACTTGTAGATACAATAAATGAAGAACTAAAAACAGTAGCTGACTGGTTTAGAGTCAATCGGCTCTCACTAAATGTGAAAAAGACTTGTTTTATTATATTTCGATCTGCTAAAAAGTCACTTCCGCCACTCCTAAACTCCCTCATGGTAGATGATATAACAATCAGTCAAGTGCAATCCACTAAATTTCTTGGGATCATATTATTGATGAATGCTTAACATGGAAACATCATATCAATGCTGTGGCTATGAAAGTAGCTAAGAATATAGGTATACTGTCTAAAATATCGTATCTTATACCTGCCCATATACGGAAAAGCTTGTACTACACATTAATATACTCATACCTTACTTATGGTAATATTATCTGGGCATCTACATATATCACAAGATTGAAGAAACTCTCAACACTGCAAAAAAGGGCTGTAAGAGTAATTGCACTTGACAAACGATATTCTCATACTAATATTAGATTCGCTGAATATAACATTATAAAATTTCTAGATATAAATACTATGCAAGTTGGTATAATCATGTATAAATATTTCAATAATTTGCTACCAAATTATTTTCCTAGGCTTTTTACTAAAATAACTGAAATACATAGTCATTTTACAAGGTCAACCATGGCAGTATCTAAAATATATACAAGAACTAATTATTACCGATTTCCCCTTCGTTCTACTGGACCTAGAATATGGAATACTATACCACTGAGCATCCGACATCTAGCCACAATTAGTAGCTTTAAAAAACAATGGATAAAATATTTAAATGCCAAAGGAGCCTACCAGGTCTAAAAACATGATTGGGAATTCTTGGTCTGCATGGGATATCAGTGCTGATCCAGCTTTGCTAACTGATTGCTAAATGTTTGTTAACTTGTTTGGTGCTGTAAACCAATGATAAATAATGCAATTGCCATCAATATGTAGATGGAATGTGGTTACCCTAATATAGCGGGGCTTACGCCCCTTTTGGGTCGCCCTTGTTCCCGGTCCAGTGCAAAATGTGCTAATTCAGTCATAGTGCTTAACATACAGTATTAACTCATTATTTAGAAAGTATAACTGCAAAGGTTCTAATGTTATTTTCAAACTTTACATATCAAATGAATGAATGTATTAACATCATTGCTTTAATATTTCGCATATTATGATGATACGTGCACTGTTCAAGGAACAATAAAGATTGATTTGATTGATTGATTGATTGATGTATGCATGCATGCATGGATTTATGTACGTGTGTATGTATGTTCGTGTATGTATGTATGTATGTGTGTATATTCCGGCTGATCCCCGGAATAGCGGACCTCCGGAATAGCGGACCCTCGGAATAGTGGGCCCCGGAATAGCGGACCCCAGAATTGCGGACCGGAACCGAGCAGTCACGGCCACGGGCCTCTAAACTGTCTTTATAAGAAAATTTAAAAAACATATTTATATATACAAGTTATACAACTATGATTTTATTCAGATGCTGAAGTTAAACCGACTGTAGTTGAGTGTCAGTAATATTATATTTTAAAAGGCATAAATCATAAACTTTGTGTAACTGATTTTAATATTTTTCGTAAGTTGATTGCAGTCCCAGCCCGGGCCCCTAAAAATCGCCGGGTTCCTGGGCATTTGCCCCTACCCCTCTCGGCGGGCCTGATTATTGTTACGTTCATGAAACGTTATTAATTAATTATTACCTTTATTTTTAAATACGATTTACGTAGCATCAAAATTCTTTAGGGCCTATAGATTAAACTACGCATAATTGCATAGTAGGAAGCTAGGCCTATATATAAATAGCTCATAATTAGGCCTATGTGTGTTGCAGGGCTGTAGTGGTAAAATTTGAGGTGAGTATACGCTACCGGTGACCAGCGGCGTCAGTAGGCTAGGGCTGGTGTCACCGTACAAAAAATGTGAACACCTTTTTTAGGAATTCGTCTAAGAAAAATTTATGACTTTTCACAAATTCTCTGAAAATTTTCAGACTTTTTACGATTTCGTCTCTGAAAAAGTTGATGACCTTTTTTTGTCATTCGCCCTAAAAACCTGTCAAAACCTCTCTTTTTCCTCAAAATTTCATCTACAGAGGTAAGTATACGCTGTATACCTGCGTATACCCTCGTCTAGAGCCCTGAGTATACGCTCTCAAATTTCTCCAGAGGTGAGTATACGCTGTAGGGCGTAGGCCTATACCCGCGTAGGCCCTATAGGCCTACCCTCGACTACAGCCCTGACCGCGTGTGTTGGTAACGGAGTCACGCAGGCTATTTTTTTCTGATAAAAACTTCGTAATTTTACATAGGCCCTATTAGTGCAAAACCAAATATATATTTGTGAAATAGAAATGTTAAAGATTTGCTCCCCAAAAAAATCAATGTAATTTGGAGAAAAAATTTTTTGCTCCATCAATTAGTGAATGTGACATGTTACCGGAAAATGACTCTTTTACGCTGGGCTGGGCGCAGCCACCTCCTTAATTAGTGGTGACAGTTTAACGTTGGGGAAGATTTATGAGAAAATTGAACTGAAGTTCTTTAAAAGCATCCAGTCACCCCAACACTTTCTTCACCAATTGCTGCCCGCAAAGCGCCTTCATAATTTCAACTTACGAAAAGAAGGCATGCATTTGAATTACGTACGTAGACTACCGCACTTTCAAACACTGCATGTATAAGAAACTCTTCATCATTCGCTCACTGTATAACTATAAAAACTGGGTTAATGCTAGTCCTAATGTCTGTTCCGAGATTTAATCTGGTTCCAGTTGACTGTTGTACATCTTAGTAATGTTTATGTTCCTCAGATTGTAGCTTAGAGGCCTCTCCCGTAAGCCCTTTGTGTAGTTTTTGTGTTTTTGTCTTGTTTGTTTTGTTGTTTATTTTGTCGTTTGTTGTTTACTTTCGCGTTTGTTTTGTTGTTTATTTTGTTGTTTATTTTGTCCTTTGTTGGCGACAGATATAGGCTAGATATTACTGATTTACTGTACATGTAGGCCTATGTAAAATTGTGAATCAGACATTATGAAGAAGAAGAGCAGTCCCTTAAGCTAGCCCTGAGGCAGCCATGGGTATGGAGTGTTAGCGACTTCATTTTCTTAGCCTCGGCATATGAGGGCGGGTGGCCAGTCCTCTCCCTCGCCGTCTCAACCTGTTTATAAAATACTGCATCTGTTTTTGTCTTACTGATACTGTGCTATTTTGCTACTTTTCGCCAATGTGTATATTGTTGCTGTCAAGTATGAGTGTTTCAGAGCTATCTATTTTCCGGTAATAGAATTCATTGAATAGATAGTTCTGGAGCGTTGTCTCGTGCTAATAAAAGATTACTTACTTACTATAATTATCTGCTTGAGATGACGCTTCTCAAAGTTAAAACTCTATGTAAATAATGCGAGAGGAAGAGAATCTATTTATAGGATATGCGCGATGTTATTGAACATTCCGGTTTTTCAAATAATTGGTTTATTGTTGATATTGACCAGGTATTTATACATATTTCTGTTTAGCATTTTCATTATTGATTTCTTATTTACCGTATATTCCAGTCCCCATCCTCAAAAAGTTAGTCTCCTACTGCCATCTAATACTTCTTACGAAAGGGACCGGTTCCTCAGTTGCTCTACCAATACCGCCACTCACTCATCGTCATCTGCCTCAGGATCCTCTACTCATCACCCCGCAGACTTTCCACTCCAAATTGAAAACTCACCTCTTCAAGAATTCCAACCCTAAACCATCTGATCCTCTCCCTTCCAAGCTTTCTCGTCCTCAACGAAACCCTCCGTTACAGCTGGCTGCTCTGCCTCTCTCTGGTCTCTCTTGCAACGGATTAGGACCACCAACGGACATCGATCTCTGGACAAAACCTCGGATACGAAGCAGCGCTCGTGAATAAACTGGTGCTTTGCACTTAGTTTTACAGTGGCGCTTTAGAAAATTGGAGATTACGAGGTACAAATCTCCCATTGAACGCCTAATGAACAGACTTGTACGATCCGGTTATATTCCCCCTAATTGTCTCTCTACAGTAGAGTTTGCAAGCAAAGCTGACACTTCATTATAAAGATGTCTTGTGTAATGAAAACCATTCACTAAGGTGCCTCTTCCCTAACTATCATTTGACTATCATTTAACTCCCTATTTCCTTAGAGATAGTCCTCATAACTTTAACCTCCCTGGTAAAGACTCACGAAACTTTATTTCTCGTATAGTGTATTTGCCTCTCATGACGGGAGAGTTAGGCATGGAGGGAAGGAGGGAAGAAGAGATTGAGGGAGGGACAGAGGTAAGGAGGGAGGGAGGCATAGACAGACTTACTAACCGTTGTTTGTCTGTGTGTCAGTCCGTCTGTCTGGCTTTGCGTCTGTAGGTCTATCTCTGTAGTGTCCCAGTGTTCGTGGGTGGGGCCAATTTTTGGGGCTGTGTTATATTGCATCAGCTATTATCAGTTTTCCCTCATTCTTGCTTCCCCCCCCCCCCCCCTCAAGAGATACAGAGGTAGTGCGGGAGAATGAGGGAGGGAAGCATAGACAGACTTTATAACTGTTGTTTGTCTGTGTGTCAGTCCGAGTTTTCATAGGAAATAGGGTAAGGGATTGAAAGTGAATGATGAAGAAAGGAACTTGGGAGTGACCATGCATAGGGTGCAAAAACTTAAAGTCAGTGTGCTGAAGCAGCAAGAAAGGCTAACCCACCCATCAAGAGGAAAATAGTTTGCAGAGACAAGTATACAAAACTGAGGTTGTACAAATCACTGACCAGTGATGCCAAGGTGGAGTATTGGAAACCCATGGCCACCAAATCCAACAGTCTTCCAAGTTTCTTTGCTGAATCTAAAATGCATCACCTTTAGATTTCTCTGACCTTTAGTCTAATCAATCATTAAAAGCTTTAAAGCCTGGCTTAGTTGTTTTTGCTTTGTGACTTCACTTGGGTTTAGTGAACCAACAGAATTAATGAATCTCAGAAGCATAGCAGAAATCCTTTTACCTACTTTCTTGATAAATAGTTGTAAGAATATTTATTGTTGAATATACCCACAGCTTAAATGTTGTTATGATGAATGACGATTCATATTCTTATTACACAAATTTGTTTTTGTTGATGCAGTGACCAGTAAAGAAGTTAGACATGTCAGCCATGCAGGTTCCACTTATCAGCTGCACTCAGAAGATTGTCATTTATGAAACAAAGGCTGTGAGTTTCCTATTCATCTCTTTGTACCTTGATTTATGAGTGAGATTTAAAAGTAAGAGACACTTGGAGACATTTTAATGTAGAAGCCAATATTTAATTAATTATTTTTCTTATTTTCATTTCTTTACAGTTATACATAATTTCCTGTATAGCTAGTTGTTGTATGAAACATGATTATGCTTGCTTGACTGCAGTTCTTTCAGGTCTTTCAGTTTTAGGCTGTACATTTAATTATATGGATTTTGACCTAGCAATAAAGCAGTAATTTTGCATTAATGTTTTGAAAAGAATAAAAGACTGTATATGACTATTTGTTTGCATGTCTTCATTACATAGCATACTGCCTTGTTGTGAGACAGTGTAAAGTACAGAATGTTTTTTAAGTTCTTTCTTTCTGCTCCTGCCTGTTAGCATGTTTTGTTTATTTTACTTTAAAAGCGCTATTTCATTGTTGGTTCAAACAACACGGAAACCAAGTTTCGAGTTCTTAAGATTGACCGAATGGAGCCAAGAGAGTTAAATGTCATCGATGATAAGGTGTGTCATTTTTCCTTTTTTATTGAAAATTTATGTATCTTTAAGCATATAAGTTTTATCTTAAAGCTTCACAAGTTAAGTTTATAAGTTGATGGTCCATTCCATTTCATGCTTTCATTTATGACAAGATTTGGAACATTTGTATGTAGGTTGTGCTATGCGATCCCACATCTTTGTGCACACAGTCTTCAGACTTGGTTTATTGTTTGACAAGACTAAAGTGCAATTGCAGTTAGGATTTTGGATCCAACTTGTCACCTACTGTTTAATAATAAATTATAGAACTCTGTCCAAGTAGGCATGAAAGATTCATCAAGTCACTGGCCAATTGTATAACAGGGTATCGTTGAGCATGGACTCAGCATTTATTCAATTGTTTCAGTTAAACCATTAGCACATAAATCAACATCAGCCCAGGCAGTCAATGCCAGTTACATTTCGTAGTCCGTTATAAGTAAAAGAAATGGTCTGGATTGTTAACCTATCACTCGACTTGCATGCTTGATTTCAATGATCCACCAACAGAATAACTTTTCTTCAAGGACAAAGTGAACTTAAATTGACTTGGACATTTTGCCTTCTTTTTCGTCTAAGAAATTTCAAGATTAAAAATGTTCTTGCTGCAATGTTATCGAATCTCTGCATTTTGGGGGATTTTAGAATGCAGCAGAATTTCTGTATATAATATTCTTGCTCACTGGACTCGTAAGTATGATAGCTCTGTTGTTGTGTCCTTTGTGAACAGAGAGGGAAAATCTAGATTTTGTGTTGTTATTCAAGGTGGAGTACAGTCGTAAAGAAATCCGTGAGCTTCTGATGAGAATTGATGTTGGGAATCGACCAAAGTTGCTGCAGAAGGGACCAGTTGGACTGAAGAGGACTGTCTCAGCATTTGGAATTGTGGGTAAGAACTAAGAACTGTAACTGGCAAAGAAACAACACGATGCCATTGAACAGCAAGCAAGAGCAGGTACTGCATCTCCCAAAGAGGAGCAGTGAGGGCTATGATAAAAGTGTGCAACAGTTCAGTCCTATAATGGTGTATTTTGTATCATTTAATGAAGTTTTGTGGAATGGAATAGATTATAAGTAACCTCATTTTAATCGTCTAAGAATTGAAAGTGAACTATTATAAGTTGTCAGGGAAATTAGACAATGAGCCATTGGTCCAGTAACTGGTTTTAACTCACATGCACAGTGCAATATTAAAGGTAAAATATTAAAAGCAGAATGGAAGAACAATTGTTTGTTATGTATATTTAGCAGAAAAAGAATAAAATGTAAGATATCAAAATCTGTTACTAACAAGGAACTGTGTTTCTAGGATTTGTCCGATTTCTTGAGGGCTACTACATGGTCCTCATCACAAAACGTCGTCGTGTTGCACTCATTGGGCCTCACACGATCTACAAAATTGAGGACACTGTTCTTGTTTACATTCCAAATGAATTAGTCAGATATGTTCATCCAGATGAGCAAAGGTAGGGAACATTGTAAAAGCTCTTTAGCTATTTTTTACTAATGTTTCCTGTAGACATATAGTTACACTAAAAGGCTGTGCTCCAAACTAATGCTAACTAATGCTGTGCTCCAAACTAGTGTTCCTTATTTCTGCTGCCCCTTGACGAATCTAGTATCCACTGTGATATATGAATGACTCGGTTTCGTCACATTTAGGCGTGAAAAAATCAGTGATTATTTTCATTCATGCAGTAATCAGTCTTATAATTGTCCTATATGAAGTGACAGTTATTTGTTGGCATTTTACAGATACGTGAAGATGTTTCAGAATGTGGACCTCTCTAGTAACTTTTACTTCAGGTAAACATTTTGGATTTTAAAGTTGCAGTTAGTGAAGGCTGCTTTCTATAGCTCTTGTGTTAACCTTTCTCATTATTTTGGGTGAACTTTGCCCTATCTGGCATTGTTTAATGGAACAGGATCAATTCACTGTTCCAGTCTGAATAATTTTATTTTTCACCATCTTAGAATATATTTAAGCATAGATGCTACATTATTATTATTATTACAGTGGTTTTATATAGCGCCCCTTCAAGATTATCTACTCAGTAACGCTCCATGTAGGTATCCGGACTTTTGTGCAGCGCCTATTAAAGCCTTTCAAAAGCAATTTGAGTAGACTTAGTTGAAGTGACTTTAAGATTTTAGCAAAAATATGTAAATGTTGGCTGTATTTAGAAATTCAATTATAAGCTGTTTGTTGCTTGACTTGCCAACTCCAACAATGCCTTACTGATTGTAATTTTCATTGTAATCATAAATTTTTAACTGTGATCATATATTTGTAAAATCTTCCAGAGAAAGTATTCAGAGATGCTGCTTATGGGTTAGGGTTAGTCTTTGCCTATGTTAGTGTAAAAGAATTTAAGGTCAGTAAGAACAGAATGTTCATCAGTGAATAAACTATGCACGGATATAGATCAATGACTAGAACAGCCGCCACTGGTATTCTGCCACACATGCACTGAGCCAAACCAAAGGATTCCCTTCCAGCGTTGTCAGTTGACACCAAGATATTTTGATTGATTAGTTAATGAATTAATATTAATTATATAGCAGTGTATTGGTTAGTGAATGGATCAGTTTATTAATGAATCAAATGATTCTTACAGTCTATGTTTTTGTTTTACTGGAATGTAAAGCTATAGTTATGATGTGACACACACCCTGCAGTATAACCTGATGCCGTGTAAACTTCCGAGTGATTTGGGCTCAAATGAGGCACAGGCATCAAAGGTGGAGTTCTGGCAGACGGAAGGGGTACGGGATGAATACATTCACGACTCTATTCACATCGACACTGACATTGAGGATGCCAACAGCGCCATTCAGAATCCACTGGAGTCAGATGATACGTCCAGCAGCCCAGATCCAAAACCGTCTTCTGCGGACAGTAACAGCAGTAAAAGCAGTAGTCATCAGCCAACCAAAACTGATGAGAAAGATAAGCCAGGTACAAGTAGTGCAAATAAATAGATGATTATCCTCACCAGACCTTACATTGCCTTACCTTACCTTATCTTAAATATGATTATGTTAACATAAACACACTTGTAAATACAAAGGCCATGCATACACCTATTCTTTGCATTGTCTGTCTATTATGCATACAGGTAGCTGTTGGTAGCTGTTGTAGCAAACAATTTTTAGATAAGACAAACTTATGGCATGATTTGAAAGTTCTCTGAAGTGAAGCAGAATTCTAAGCAAATGGAATCGAGTGTTCAGTTAATCTTTCGATGCAGCCCCTCCTCTTCGAATTCAATACCCTTTACAAAACCACTGCAGACTGAACATAGCTTCCTGTTGTTTCTGTCTGACTGAGATTCTCCTAACATGCAGTATATACAAAAATGCTCAATTGCGATTGTTGTTCAGGAATAGATGTGTATGGAGCTCGTACTGATCCTCATTGGAAGTTTGTGTGGAATGAGAATATGCTGAAAAAGGTCTATGCGGAACTTCAGTCCGATTGGATTCTAGTCATTGTTCATGGATTTATTGCCCAATCCAGTATCTTTTGTTCAGTGTAAATGATTTTCTATCTATGAGAAGTTCCTTCTGATCTACGTGGTAACCTGAAGACTTTTGTCACGCAGTTGCCGTAATAAACATGGCATGAATCCATGGTTGCTGTAAGATAAAACTGCAATTCATATTAGTTGTGCATTTGCTAAGATGCCATGGGTTGGCAACTGACAAATCATGGATAGTGATATTGGCTTATCGTATCGTATTATATCGTATCTAAACATTTATAAAGCGCCTCTCACAGTGTTCGCTAATCAGAGGCGCTCCCAGTGCGAAAGTCCTAGTGAATAGAAAATGGTTTTAAGACAGCGGAACGAGGCACTTGGGCCACAAGCTAATAAAGAGGCACGTGTCACTGGAGGGAGTTGATTCCATAAAGTAGGACCAATGCAAGAAAAGGCTCGAGTTTTGGCCATAGTGGTCTTGGCTCGTGGTACAAGAAGATCATGGCGATTAAGCGATCACAATGGACGGAGGGAAGTAGCTGAAACTGGCAGACGAACAATGTCACAGAGGTACTTGGGTGCTAAGCCTGTACAGGACCGAAGGACTAAAGTGAGAACCTTAAGCTGAATCCGAGCAGTAAGGGGAAGCCAATGAAGATTATCGAACATGAAAGAGGAAATATGAGACCAGCGAGGAAGTCGGGCTATTAATCTGGCCGCAGCATTTAAAACAGTCTGAAAGGGGGAAAGACGGACTTTTGGCAGCCCAATCAAAAGAGAATTACAGTAGTCAATTCTCGAGCAGATGAAGGCGTGGATGATAGTGGTAAAAACAGAGGAGGAGACAGAGCGTCGGATTGCTCTAAGCCGTCTGAGGTGAAAGTAAGAAGAACGGGTAAGATTAGCAATGTGTTCAGAAAAGGTGAGCGTACTGTCAAGAACAACACCAAGGTCACGGACACTAGAGAGAAAAGCGAATGACGGGAATTTCTCAGCAAGAAGTTGGAAGTCTAGTTTGAGGAGCTGTTGACGAGTACCAAACCATATAAGCTACGTCTTAGCTGGGTTAGGAGAGCGACGATTAGAAGACAGCCAAAGGTGTAAATCATGTGAGAGAGCATAAATGCGTCCAGTTAATGCAAGCTGTGCAGAGGGAGTGCCATGAACGAGCGCTTGGGCGTCGTCTGCATAAAGATGACCAGTTGATAAGTGCTTTGCAAATATAGCAGAAATGTCAGCCGTGTATAGGAGGTAAAGGAGAGGGCCTAAGACAGAGCCCTGTGGGACCCCAAATTTAACTCTGACCCAATGGGTTCTGGAGTCTCCGCAGATAACCATTTGTGTACGATCAGCGAGGTAAATGTCAGAAAGTATGGAGAGTAAGACCGTTTCAGTGGAATGATGAGCCCTGTAACCTGGTGATGGAAAAGGAAGAGAGGGATGATTTTAAGAAAGTGTCATGAGCAGAATATGGTTGCACTGGAAGGCACAAGCACTTGGTTAATCCAACGGCTTATGTCAGAGGCAGCTGGCTTACCCACTGCAGCAAATGCTATGTTAAATCATTTCTTGTTTTCAGTATCTTATTGAATGATAAACGATTATGGTGTCTGGCTATCGGACTAGGTGTCTGTGACTTAAAGAAATCATTGTCATAATAGTTTAAAATGTGCAGAAATATTGGGATCAGATCTCAGCTGATCTATCGTTTGATGAGGAAAGTTTTTGTCACAATTTGGTAGTTTGGTCAGACGATTATAGTAACTTAATTATTTTGCTTATTTATATGTTTCGTTAATTAAGGATTTTCTTCCTTAACCGAGCCTTCAGATATAAATGTGTTTGGTCGGCCAATATATCTTACTCTGATCGCTCGGCGGTCAAATCAGTTTGCTGGTACTCGGTTTTTGAAAAGGGGAGCAAACACACGGGTAGGTCTAAACCTGGTTGCTAAAGACAACTGAAGTTTGCCATCTCATTAGATAGTCACACAAAATAAGTATGAAAAAAACTTAAAATATTTAATTAAAAGCCATGATTTGCAGCATTTTTTAACATGCATCATATCAATTTGCATTGGTCAAGTTCCAGCAGCCATGTTTCGAGTACCATGTTATTCTTTTACATGTTATTCTTTTACAAAACTTGACAAAATTACATTTACTGGTACTTTGTACTGAAGCACATTACAAAACCCTACACTATGTATTGGAGAAAAACTTTCCATTCTGCTTTTGCCTAAAACACATGAATAAACTGCAAATATTATTTGCTAGTTTAATAGGCCGTTTCACTACTGCTAACCTTGCATGAATAAACCCTGTCTAAATAGAGTTCAACAAGTGATGTTTCTCTGGTGCCCATGGTGGTTAGAAGCTGACAGGTTGGCTTTCATCACCACTGCATCTGAGATTCAAGTTGTATTACATGACATATAACAAATAAAGTAATATTCCACTGTTATTCAGTTCCTGTTTTTGCTGTAATTGCTGTTGTTTTTGTGCTTAAGTCGCTAGATCTTAAAGTTAATCCTCTGAGGATGATTCTTGCAGAGGCACCTGATAAATCAGTAGTTACATTACTCCACTTGTGAATACAAGGGTTCTGGTTTTTGTAGGGTTCAGTTGCAAATGAGGTTGAAACAGAACAGATTGTGCATGATGCCTCGCTGACGTCATTTGGAAAGGTTCGGTTTACATCATTCATCCAACTGAGAGGATCCATACCACTTCACTGGTCACAGGACATCAACAAGATGGTTCCAAAACCACCAATCACATGTAAGAAAAAAACTGTTTGACAATTTTTCTGAAATTGCAAAACTGATGCATGCTAACAGAAGCAGTTTATTGTTAACAAGCAAATGATCAGATAAATGGTAGTTTTGTTTATGTTATTTGTAGGGTGAATTGTTGTGTATTTGGTTTTCAGAAATTTTTCGACGGATTTATTAACTATAATGCTACTTCTACCCAGTTGCAATACTGCTGCTTAAATCTAAATACCAGAATACTAAAAAACATTAAATGAGAATTATGCTGGATGTGCCAGTATGAGGTGATATCGGTAATGCCAACAGTTTCAGTTAATTGTGCAGTTGACAGTGACGATGATGTTGTGGTTGTTGTTGTTGATGGTGAGGATGATGATGATGGTGATCGTGACAATGATCAGGACAAAAAAACAATGTTCAGGATGATCATGGTGTAATGATGGCAGTATTGATGATGAAAATTGTGATCATGATAAGGATGTTTACTTGATTTTAGTGGACCAAGCAGACCCTTATGGCTTTGTTGCTGGTCAACACTTGAACCAGGTCCTAAGGCGCTATGGCACTCCTATCATCATCCTGGACCTTGTCAAGGTTTGCTTATTCATTATTGCTGTATCACTTTTGTTTTGTAATTATTTACAGATTTCTGCATGGATTTAATCATCTTCTAGTTATCTCAGACATACTGTATAAATGTTGCATCGTCATAAAACTCTCTCTTCTTCATACTTTCCTCAGTTCATATCTTCCATCACCAATTTTCAGCTTGTCTTTGTTGGAAGTTACCCAGAGCAGAGTGCAAGACCCTCATTTGCTGCTGTCAATGATAATTGAAATGTTGTTTACTGGTTTTTAGAAACATGAGAAAAAGCGACATGAGAGCATCATTAGTGAAGAACTGCATGATGTAATTCAATACCTGAATCAGTTTCTCCCGGTGGAGCATAACATCAAATACATTGGATTTGACATGGCAAGGGTCAACAAGACGTAAGTATTGGACAAGTAAATTTAGAATGGGCAGTCAGTTGAAGTAGCTCATCCCATAAAACATGAAACATTAGATTTGACTTGTACCTAAAATTACTGTACCCAAGTACCAGGCAGGCAGGAGTCAATGGTTTTGTGTTGACCTGATGCTTTTCTTCTGCAACAGTGTCATTAAATTATTCACCATACTGATAAACTTAAGTTGAATAACAAGACACAGAAAAAATGAGTAAAGGAAGGAGGGACAGAGCACTTGAAGAATATAGACCAAGTGACAGACAAACTGACAGAAAATGATATCAACAATGATGGCGATATTGACAGCGTATAAAAGAACGTGAAAGAAGAATTCAATGCCCTGGGGACTGGTGAATCAGTGATGGGAAATAACCTTTATTCTTTGTAAAAATGGATTTGATGCTTAAAACGTTGATGCCAGTAAATGTTTTCTGGTTTGTAGGAAGAACACAAATGTTCTTCTGCGTTTGGCAGAAATTGCCGAGTACTGTATCAAGAAGACAAGTTTCTTTCAGAGTCATCAGACGTTTTTCTGTCGAGAATTGCGGCCAAATGCAAAGTAATCATAATTGATGTGTTCAGTTGAATATAATGCTTGATCACTGGCCATGAATTTTTAACAGTGGCCATGTTGGTATTCATGGATTTGGACTATCTCACAGCAATCCATAGTCATTTTGAATGTGCAGTGGAAAGCTACTTGGTTTAATGATTTTTTAAATGTTTCCAAGTAGTATTATGAAATGTTTGTGAGTATTTGTTACTAATTGTAGTGATTTGTTTCATTTAGGCACAGATAGGAGAGATTTTTCCTGCACAGTACCAAAATATATTGTAGTAGAACAATGCTGTGCATGTAACCTACTGAATGCAAAGAAAATTGAAGTACTGAGCTTGACATTGAAATCCTCACTACAATGACATTTTGATTTTGTAATGACATGATGAAGCAGTCTGGTTTGCACGTATAAAACATTGTAACATTTTTTCTCTTTTGCACTGTTACGTTGAATGGTTTTCTCTTTCAGGTGTCGTGGTGTGTTGGCATCTACAACTGAACCACTTAAAAGACAGTGTGGCGTTGTGCGAACAAATTGTGTAGATTGCCTTGACCGTACAAACACAGCTCAGTTTGCTATTGGCAAAACAGCTCTAGCTATGCAGGTAAGATGACAGCAATCACCGTTATATTATTACAAATGTTATTATGACTCAATTGAGCTTTCTGCTTAGATATCTTAGAAAAGTATTATGAAAGTCTTTTAAAGTTTTCTGTATGTATTCTGGAAAGGCTAGATTTTATAAACAAATTACTTTTCAGCCAAATATAATCAAATTGGGTTTTAATTTTAACCAAATTTCCTTAGACTCAATCGATATTTTTCTCTGAGTTTGTTTGAATTGTGTGTGTTAATGAATGTTAACATTTAGTGTTTGCTCTTTCTTCTCATTGCAGCTTCACGCCTTGGGAATAATTGATAGTCCAGTTCTGGATTTTGATTCTGACTGTGTCAGGTTATTATTCTATTTGTGCAATTTAATTTTCACGAAGTCTGTTATTAGCTGGGAGAGTGCTGATGACTGCCTCTATTTCAGAGTTCATAGACAGTGTGTGAAACTACGTTTCAGCTTAGATTGGTTGTAGGGCCTGTGATCTTCAGGCACAGTGCTTTTGGCAGAACCACGTATCAAAACTATCATGAGCTTTTGTGTATTCCACGGCACTGCCTCAGGAGAGGAACCGACTACCAGTGTGTCTCAAAAGCTCAAACTATGTCTTGTTTCATCAGCAAACACCTAAAAACTGACTATTTCTCGCTGGCTTTTAAACATCTGGCGATCTAACTGCATTTCATCTAGCGACATTGTATTTGAATTTCTGTGTCACTTTGCTTGCATTAAAATTCTGGTAATAATGCTAATAAAAATTTGAGGGAATTGCAACAGGGCAAGATATAAAATTTCTCCAGATCATGGGATTTAGTATTGGCCAAAGATGAGGGATGTGCAAAGCACAAAGTGACTTCTAGCAGAAGTGGAGTGCAGTAGAGGACTTCCAACTATTGATGCAGCTACAGGATATGAGAACAGACAAGAAGGCACATATGCTACATGTAAGGAGTGCCAACTTACAACAGATGATTATGTAACAGTTCTGATATGGTCTATGCATCAGGTCCAAGGCAAATGATGCATGTTCCTAGTGAATAAAAAAACCCAGAGGATTGAGTTGTAGTAACTGGGCATGCTCAGCATCAACATCCTAGCTCAAATCAACATAAAGACTTTGTTTGCAAGCATTCAGAGATGAAGTGCATGTTTGTACTAGTGGGGCAACAGTTGCAGGTTTTCAAGAGTGTGTTGAATTAAAAATGTCATGAGTTACATTATTATTATAAGTCGATTTGTAAAGCACAAGGTAATGTAACTAACTGCACCACAAACGTACTTTAACAGCTGTTAATAAGATGACATAACAAATGAGTCGTCAACATCTTTTGAAAACCCTGCCGTGATTGATATTTCAGGATACTGAAGTGCAACAGGCAGAGCACTCCATGCTGTTGGGCCACATACGGCAAATGTCCTTGCTCTAGATCCTCTGGCTTTCCCTGTCCATACTAGGGTGGTGAAGGGTGGTGAACACTAGCGGATATTGACCAGAAACTGTAAGAATTGGTAGGGTAGAGAATTGCAAAAGCTTAGAGTACTGATCACATTTCAAGTTATGTGTTTGTATTGCATGTGATTTAGGATGATGGAAGAGATGTATGAGGATCAGGGTGACACACTGGCTCTTCAGTATGGCGGATCGCATCTTGTGCACAGGATAAAGAGCTATCGTAAAGTGGCTCCACGCACCTCCAGCGCACGAGATATCATGCAGACTTTGTCTCGCTACTATAGCAATGCTTTCTCAGGTTGGCTGTTCATGCTTGCTTTCTAAAACATTTCTGTTTTCTTAGGGTAATGGTTTCTAATGTGGTTGGTGATTGACTCTGATTATTGATCAGTTAATGATCAGTTGTATCTGGGTTTTCTTTGTTTCTCAGATTATAGTTATAATTTTCAGCTTTGCTGTTTATGTTAATTGCAAACTAACTGTTATTAGTATGTGAAGGTAACATTCATCCAGTAATTGATATAGCACATCTTTGAGATATGTTTTTACAAATGCTCCTGTCGTGGCCTCGATGCAAGAGAGAACACCTAGATAGGCCTGGTGCCAGAGGAACAAGGAAAGACATTTTGTCATTCCTTAGTTTAGAACAGTATGGAATTATCTATCTGAAACTCAGTTCGTGAAAATAGTGTAACTATTAAGTTGCTGATGTTCGTTTAAGATGAACATGAGTTATTTAATTATGTTATTGTGCTTAAGGTTGCTCTTATTAAATAAAGTGTTTTATGTTGATAAGATTCTGATAAACAGCAAGCCATCAATCTGTTTCTTGGAGTCTTTGAACCTGAAGAAGGATCTGCCAACATCTGGGAATTGTCGACCGACTTCTACCTTCACAACGACATCACACTGAAAGGGCCAAGAACCAGAACACGAAGGTTTTTAAAAACACATTTACTTTATCAGATGTCCAAGACGATTTTCTGTCCATATTTAAGTTGACGGTCCTTCCATCTTAAATTAATGGTTAATGGATAGTGAATAGATATTTTTAAAGATGCTTATGAAAAAATTCTTTTCTGCTGTGTTGTCTGTCTCCGAAACGAACCTTCTAGATTTTAATGCTACATAATCCCCACAATCCCACATTGTAACTCAGAATTCTCTCTGAATCCAAACTACGGCAGTTTAATAAGCTGATATAACTGACATGTTTGTTTAGTCTAGTTATCACATTTCAGTGAATATAGATAGAACAGAGTAGAATACAATACAACTGTATTTTAGTAATGCCCATTTTACAAAGTTCAGAAGTGCATACATTGAAGTTGGGCAACTGGAAGCATTACAGATCTTAAACAGACTGGAAATGGTAAGTCTTTAGCTTACAGCGAAAGACAATCTCGTTAGGAGAGTTGGGAAATGAGCAGGTAGAGAATTTCAGATGGAAGGACCGGCAACTGTGAATGAATGCCAGCTAAATAGAAGACGTGTTACCAGGAACAACTTACTTTCCATCAGATGCTGATTGAAGGGAGAATCGAATTTTAACAGAGCTGTAGAGTGGATGAAAAATAGGATGTAGATGATTTGCATGCTCTTTGTGCACAGTGCCAATGTAATGCAGGTATACTTAGATACAGGAAACCAGAGGCGTAGCTTTGGTCTAAAAAGTGGGGAGTACCAATTTCTTACATACACGAAGCAAGAAACCACTTTAGAAAACGAAGAGCAGATGTGATGTGATCTTGGTAAGAGAGGCCAAGACATTGTCTTCTTGCACAATATCTTTCTGTAAGATTAGATTGTCATGATTTAATTGTCTTGATATATGATACGAATCAAAATTTTATTGGTTAAATTTAGTTAAGGTAACTAAAGATTAGCAAAAGTTTTTATTTTACAGTTTATGACAAGATTTGATTGGTCATTTCTCAATTACTTAAAAGTTTTCAATTTTCTTGTTTTGCTTGTGAACTGCCATTGTGTTTATATAAATTTTGAAACATGGGTGAGCCAGAATAACCCAGAAACCTGTAGTTATGCCATTGATCTGTCTCTGTATTGTTACTGGGTTTCTGTCAATACAGATATACCCAGTGGTGGGAGGCACCAGTTGTAAGCTGTCTGCCGTTTGCCTATGAAGAAGGTATGATAGTGACATTTCTAGTTTTCATGTTTGATTCAAACTTTTTTATTGTCCTATGTTGACTAATTAGCTGTTTGTTCACCATGAATACCACTGATTAGCTTAGACTAATTTTTTAACACTTTAACGACGAGCTGTGTGGGTTTCCCAGTTGCTTTTAGTACACTCTCGTCGTTACAGTGTTACTGTATTGCTTTGTCGTGCATTTCTGTTATTCGTCTGTGAGATGTTGTTTAGGAAAGTTAGGCACTAATATATGTCCTTTAATTTCACAGGCCAATGCACAATCAAATAATTTACCTTCATGATTACTGTAAATTTTATTGCTATTTGTCATTATATTTCTTTGTATCTTTTTAATTTGATGATTTTAAGTATGTAGCTAAATTGTGGAGTTTTTTCAGCTACTAAAGTGTAATACTTAGAGAGTTCTTTATCTGTCCATGAAAAAATGTTTAAGTCTTAGGTATTGAGCATTTTTTATGTTTTAACAGTGGAGTGTCTTTGTGCTTTATGTAGAAGCAAAAGGTCTTGATGGAAGAGTTGTTTTACTCAAGACAAAAGCTCACGATGAAAGAGTTGATGCATTCTGGGAGCATTATAAACCATACGAATTAACAACACTAGATGAACAGTACAGCTTTAATATGCCCAACTCCATCAGGTAAGACATTTCTGCATATTCCTGTGAGAGGAATAGATAGATAAGGCATTTGTTACACAGTCAGTTGTCCTTGGGTTGAAATATCTGTCTACAGAAGTGCATATTATTAGCAGTCCAACATGAGGACAAAGTGTGTGGATTACTTGAATTGTCAACTTTACAAGATGACCATCAGTGGAATGATGGCTAAATGAGGGAGGAAGTGCAGTCCCTTAAGAGCGCCTGAGAAGTGTTAACGACTTAATTTTATTTTCGTTGCCTCGGCATGTGGGGGTGTATGGCAAATCCTTGCCCTCACTGTCTGATCTTCCTGCCAACAGTGTATGGTTAATGACTGAGTGTACTCATTATAGCCGAGTTAGCTAAATCTTGAAACAGATTCTACCCTGGTGGGATTTTGAACCCTGAGCTCTCAGTTGACAGTCCAGCATTCTAACCACTAGACTATACATGTATAGGGAGGAATGGTTGGATGTTGCTGAATAGAATGAGGACTAATGAGTTAGAGTTGAATGTCCTTAAGTGGTTTAGGTGGAATGATAAACAGTTGAATTGAATTTCAATATTTTCTTGATGGGTGTGTGAACCGTCTCTAGATTGAACCTTTATTTAAACTAATTTCATCTTTACAGAGATTTTATGCCGAAAACTGCCATCAACTTCAGTCCTTTTATTCCACGAATTGGAAGAAGGCTAGAAGAATATGGGTAAATTTCAAGTCTTATTTGTATAACTTACCATAGTATTTGTACACAGGGTATATGTATAGTATTTGTATACAAGTATGCATACTTGTAATAATTAGTTTAAATTCTGAACTGAAAGCTATTTTGGACCTTAACTTTCTTTGCCGTTTAGACTTGCCTCCAGTGCTCTTTCTCTGCAGCTGCTTGTGTATTTCCAATATAAAATTCGAAAATACCCATGATACTAAATATTCTTGCATCTTGGTGAACTGTGGACAAAAATTTTAAATGAAATTGAAATCAGTTTAATTTCATAAATGAAACCAATTTTAATTCATCTTGATTAAGACAAACAATTCTTTAGCCCT
>OY744602.1:72742038-73104538 GCA_963556255.1 Allolobophora icterica | reverse complement strand
TATAGGCTACATACATACATGCATACATACGTAAATTATATACAATTAGTTTGGGTGGATTACAAGAGCTGCACAAAACCTACGAATTTGTTTTCAATTCGTTTTCTACAAGAGCTCTTTGCAGCAGCAAACGAAGCAATTAACTGATTTGTGAACATGCACAACGATTAGGCGTTTCCTTGAACTTGCACTGTTGTAATAATTAGCCTGCTATCCCGAGTTCAACTATGCAGGTAGAAACTGCATGAGAAACCAATTCACCTTTCTTTGTGTTAATATACGTGTTATGTAATGTGGGCCACTGCGTACATTCAGAGAGGCAGATGCGCTCATCGACTGGCTGTAAAAGTGCTAAGGACGGCATAGCTCGCAGCACCTGCCTCCGCGTCCAATGTGTCAATCATCGGAATTGATTGGCAGAGGCTCTGTCCACTTGCCAACCTCAACAGCTCCATTTGCGTTGGCGATGCGCTGCCTATAGATAGCACACATTGAGAGCAGCTGACCGCTTACCTGACTTGGCGCTATATAATGTCAAACGGCTGCAAGTACACAGTCGTTTTCCTTTATGCTGTGTTCCGCGCGTCTCATGTAGACAGTCTCGTGTTAACGTTTCTGTATTTTTATTAATCAAACATAATGGGTCTCATTTATGGTGAACGAAAAAGAGTAGGCCATTAATTAACAGCAGTTAACAAGGTACATTGGTTAGAGCGTAGGCTTATTTCAGAGATTTAGCACGGTAGTAATTTCAGTTCAACAACACTGTGCGAAAACAAAGATCATTAGGGTCGCCCCCTCCTCTATCCAGGCTTGGGACTGGCACTGCCAGAGTACGAACAGTAGAGCAGTTTACCCGAGGACCTTAAATGGTGTAGCGCCCATTCAATCGGGTAGCGGTGGTGAAGGATCTCACCCGATCGATTCATTGAAAAATGAGCAGGGTCAAGGTACAAGGTACAGGGTCAAGTCGCTATATGAAAAGGTGTAGGACCTTTACATCCACAAGACAGCGATAGCGTAAACTTGCTGACCTAGCTAACTAGGTTTGTAACTTTCTAGTGGCATACAGCAACGCAATTCTGCGAAGTGTCGACAATATTTCCAGCAGGCTAATAAGTACACAGCAGCTTAACAGTCTGTTTTAGAGGTGTATGCGAGAGGTCTGTAAAAGTCAATCATGTAGGTACCTGTGATTAAGTAATGGTTCCAATGGAATGTTTAGAAATAGACTTAATTGGTGGCTGAGAAGTCATTCCATCGAATGCCTTATGCTTTGGTTTAGGCTATAGTTTATCACGTGTCATTTGAGCTCATCTATCTGCTTTGAACAGAGCGCTCGCTTGCATGAACTATGACCTCTGGAGCAAAGAAGGAGTCGTTGGGACCGCCATCTGCAGTGACAGTGTCGTCACCTGGCGTCGTCGTCTACCACCAGAAGGCCCCCGCATGCACTGGAGTGGGCGCAGTTCACGTGAAGCGACCGATGAACGCCTTCATGGTTTGGTCTCGGCAGCGAAGACGCAAAATGGCGCAGGACTTTCCGAAGATGCACAACTCGGAGATCAGCCGGAGACTGGGCGCCGAATGGAAGCAGCTGTCAGACGCCGATAAGCATCCGTTCATCGACGAAGCGAAGAGACTTCGGGTCCTGCATCTGCTCGAGCATCCAGACTACAAGTACCGTCCACGGCGAAAGATAAAGACGACATCGTCATCGCTCCATCTTCCCTCAAATCTTCATCCCTACCCCTCGGTCGATCTCTTTCAATCGGCCAACCTCTTTCCGTTCCATCGCCACAATTCATCCCATCCTTCTCAGCTGCACAGCAGGCTGGACCTACTGCCACCGTCGTCATCTTCTACGTTGACCTCTGCACCTGCCTCTTTCAGCAAGATAGACTACCTGCTTCGTACTCCTCCTCCCCTTCCTACTCCTCCTCCTCCTCCGCAACCGCCGCGTCTTCCGGTGCTTCATCCATTTTCTTTCCACATGTCGGAATCGAACCCTAGTCGTGCGCTGTCTCCATCCAACTTCATCAGTCCTCTCTTGTTCCGGCGTCATTTTGCCGAGTCAGAAAGCGCACAGCCAAGCACCGAGAGCCTAGCAGCAGCAGCAGCCGAGACGAGTCTTCTGTCCAGGTCGTTTCCACTCGGTCTACAGGACCAACTGATGTTTCGCTACTTACACGACCTCTCTTCCATCAGCAGTTATTTCCGGCGACGGGCGTTATATCATCATGGTCTTCTGTCATCATCCCTCCCTCTGTCGAGTCATTCGACCGTTAAAGACGTCGAGACAACGACTTCAGCCACGCTTCAGTAGTCAAGACCAACCAAGAACGGGTTCATTAGGACAACTTTAGACAATTATGCCTAATTATTTTGGTCCGTAATTACTACAAAAACCAAATCTCAGACAGTGCTATAGGATGCCTAAATCTTTGTATATAATAGAACTCAATTACAATAGAGCCTTAATTAGGCCTACTACGGCACCGATTGTAGGCCTAATAATTATGAGACTCCATCATTGTGGGCAGTGGTCAAATTTTCAGATCCTGAGGTGGTTGATCTTCAATAGTTTCCAATCCAAAACCTAAGCCTACTTGGCAATTCTATGAGTCATACTCGAATAAAACATTAAAATGCGTGAAACACGATTCACATCGTCGATTATTGTCACCAAAACACATTTACTAAAAACTTGGACCATGATGTCAACTGTTATACATAGAAAAACACATAACAATATCGAATATTAGCAGTCGGATCACCCTTCTTAGATGACGGGTCAACTCTATTAGGTAGCGCGTGTTATAGTTCAGGATGTGGATCACAGACCAGATCTGCAGAGGCGCTGGATCTAAGATCCAGCTGAATTTAGCAACTGATTATGAGACCCCATTTATATTAGATGGTGGGAATATGGTGAGAATATAAAGACTCTACTAGTATGTGAGTCAATTAATGCATTTCATAAGTCTACGAACAAACTTATAGTGTTTCCAGAGTCAATTGCAGTAGGCCCTATAAATTGCTTTTGGAAGTATGAGCTCGTAGTGTGGCGAAGATGGCCGCATTGTTAGAACTGTCGTCAACAATATCATATCACAAAATTAAGTCTCTTCCCACCATAAAACTCATCAATTCAATTCAATCAAATTTATTGCTCCCATGCATAACAGATCAAAATAACAGACATAAAGTCCCGTGACAATGGATAAACCCAAAGGAACATCAAGTTCCTCTAACAGGGTCGCCCCTAATGCAATCTTTCATTACTCATTCAAACTATTACAATAGATCATTGTGTACTTCATAGTGCCTTATTTATAAGTCTTAAATATGGTAACCGTAGCTGTACAGATAGTAAACATGAGACTTGACCAGTTCGTTTCACAGGACCACACTGAGCACACAATTCCTATTTTCACCAGCTCAAGGAGCTATCCGTCGCTCTCTCTCTCATCTCCAATTTTCACTTCAATTGTCCATGCATTTGTCTGCTCTAGACTTGACTACTGCAATTCCCTCCTCATTGGTCTTCCTAATGTCCGTCTTGCTCCTCTTCAGTCCGTTCTCAATGCTGCTGCTAGATTAATTGCCCGTCTTCCTAGATTCCCTCATATCACCACCTTTATGGCAGAAGAACTCCACTGGCTCCCGCTTTCTGCCCGCATCCAATTTAAGGTCCTCATCCTTGTCTCTATAAGGCTCAACTTGGTTTCGCTCCAAAATATTTATGAGACTTAATTCATCGCCCTCACTCTGCTGCTTCTCTTCATCCTCTTCGTTCATCTGACCGTTTTGACCTCCTCGTTCCCCGGGTCAGGACTTCTCTGGCTCAATCTAGGTCTTTTGCCTCCATTGGCCCTGCTTTTTGGAATGAGCTTCCTCCGTTCGTTCGTTCTTGTATTCTCTCAGGTAACATCTCTTCCTCTTTTACCTTTCTTAAAACTTGCTTTTTCTCTATAGTTTTTTCTGATCACTTAATTAATTTGTAAAAGGTTTTTCACCCTTTACGGATCCATTTGTGACATTTGTCCCATCTCTAGTTTGCGGGTTGTACGATCATAAGTAATACGTCGATCGACTGTTGACTACGATTGACGATTGCATCCATACAATTTTCCATTACATTTTCCAGGCCCTTGTAGTCTGCCGACTAACTTACGCCATTCCATCTTGCGGGGGAGGGAATTCCTGTCAACAGAATTGTGTTGAAGATTGACTCGTTTTTGCGCTGGGCTGGGCGCAGCCACCGCCTTAGTGGTGATAGTTTAACGTTGGGGAAGATTTGTGAAAAATTGAACTGAAGTTCTTTAAAAGCATCCAGTCATAGGCGTAATTTGTGGGGGGTACGAGGGGTACCCGTACCCCCCACTTTTTGGACTGGGGGTACTGTACCCCCACTTTTTAAACAATGTCAATCAATATTTTTGTTATTGTGCCTTCCCAGAGAATGCAGTCTCCGCCAAAGTGCGAAGGTACTTAGATACATAGGTAAACCGAGAGCCAAAATTAATGAGACTATACTGACAGGGAATATGTTCAAAATGCATGCCACCATGCGGAAAGCGAAAGTGGAGAAGAAATTGGTACCCCCACTTTTTAGACCAAAGTATTGGTACCCCCCACTTTTTAGACTAAAGTTACGCCTCTGCATCCAGTCACCCCAACACTGTCTTCACCAATTGCTGCCCGCAAAGCGCCTTCATAGGCTAATTTCAACTTACGAAAAGAGGGCATGCATTTGAATTACGTACCGCACTTTCAAACACTGCATGTAGGTATAAGAAACCCTTCATCATTCGCTCACTGTATGACTATAAAAGCTGGGTTAATAAGTAAGTAAGTAAGTAAGTAAGTAAGTAAGTAAGTAAGTAAGTAAGTAAGTAAGTAAGTAAGTATATCCTTTATTCAAAACCAACTGCTAACCGCATTCTGGTGTAGGCCTACATAGTTAATAATATTAATTTAAGCATATAACATTCGAATGACAAAGGTTTTGCGAGCTAAAGAGTCAGCATCAGGTATAATTCTATTGTGAGCCATGGGGCGCAGTGAGTATACAACAGCTTTCTCTGGAGGTAATAACTGATGTAGAACATGTGTTGGGTTAGTTATGATGGCTGAGAAGAGGTTACAATCAGCTTAATGGTAGTCCTAGTGTCTGTTCCGAGATTTAATCTGGTTCCAGTTGACAGTTGTAGATCTTCATCTTAGTAATGTTTATGTTCCTCAGATTGTATCTTAGAGGCGACAGATAGGACCTATAGATATTAGGCCTACTGTAGGCCCTATATGTAAAATTGTAAATCAGACATTATGAAACTGTTTATAAAATACTGCATCTGTTTTTGTCTTACTGATATTGTGCTATTTTGCTACTTTCGCCAATGTGTATATTGTTGCTGTCAAGTATGAGTGTTTCAGAGCTATCTATTTTCCGGTAATAGATAGTTCTGGAGCGTTGTCTCGTGCTAATAAAAGATTACTTACTTACTATACCTGCTTGAGATTACGCTTCTAAAAGTTAAAACTCTATGTAAATAATGCTAGAGGAAGAGAATCTATTTATAGGATATGCGAGAGATGTTATTGAACATTCCAGCTTTCCAAATAATTAGTTTATTGTTGATATTGACCAGGTATTTATACATATTTCTGTTTAGCATTTTCATTATTGATTTCTTATTTACCGTATATTCCAGTCCCCATCCTCAAAAAAGTTAGTCCCCTACTGCCATCTAATACTTCTTACGAAAGGGACCGGTTCCTCTACCAATACCGCCACTCACTCATCGTCATCTGCCTCAGGCTCCTCTACTCATCACCCCGCAGACTTTCCACTCCAAATTGAAAACTCACCTCTTCAAGAATTCCAACCCTAAACCACCTGATCCTCTCCCTTCCAAGCTTTCTCGTCCTCAACGAAACCCTCCGTAACAGCTGCTCTTCCTCTCTCTGGTCTCTCTGGCAACGGACTAGGACCACCAACGGACATCGATCTCTGGACAAAACCTCGGATACGACGCAGCGCTCGTGAATAAGCTGGTGCTTTGCACTTAGTTTTACAGTGGCGCTTTAGAATATTGGAGATTACGAGGGACAAATTTCGCATTGAACGATAATGAACAGGCTTGTACGATCCGGTTATATTCCCCTTAATTGTCTCTCTGCAGTAGAGTTTGCAAGCAAAGCTGACACTTCATTATTTAAAGATGTCTTGTGTAATGAAAACCATTCACTAAGATGCCTCTTCCCTAACTATCATTTAACTAACTATCATTTAACTCCCTATTTCCTTAGAGATAGTCCTCATAACTTTAACCTTCCTGGTAAAGACTCACGGAACTTTATTTCTGGTATAGTGGATTTGACCGTCACTATGACGGGAGAGTTAGGCATGGACGGAGGGAGTGAAGGAGAGATGAAGGGAGGGACAGAGGTAGGGCAGAGGTAAGGAGGGAGGGAGGCATAGACAGACTTACTGACCGTTGTTTGTCTGTGTGTCAATCCGTCTGTCTAACAGTCTGTCCGTCTGTCTGCCTGTCTGGCTTTGTGTCTGTAGGTCTATCTCCGTAGTGTCCCAGTGTTTGTGGGTGGGTCCAATTTTGGGAGCTGTGTTATATTGCATCAGCTATAATCGGTTTTTCCCCTCGTTCTTGCTCCCCCTCAAGAGGGACAGAGGTAGGGCGGGAGAATGAAGGAGGGAGGCATAGACAGACTTAATAACCGCTGTGTATCTGTGTGTCAACCCGTCTGTTTGACCATCCGTTCATCTATCTGTCTGGCTTTGCGTGTGTATGTCTATCTCCGTAGTGCCCAGTGTTCATGTGCGGGGTCAATTTCGGGCGTCTGTGAGAGCGTTTATCGACACACAGAACAGGGAAATTATATGTATAGATGTTATTTGCCAACTGATACTAAGCTATTACTCTCATCAGTTATGTTTTTCTTGTACACCTACAGCGTTTTGCGTGTTGTTCTGCTTAGTAAACGAATATAAACATAAAAACATCTCTCTTCTCTCTGCGTTTGTATATTATTACTGTGCTCTTTGTTTATATTTTTGTATGTCATTTTGTCGATCTGCTTTTGCATAGCTTCCTATATTTTACAAGAAGCAGGGGAGGAAATTAGGGAGGCATTATCACAGATCTTCAATGTATCTATGCAGACTGGAGAGGTACCACAGGAATGGAGAGATGAACTCTTGCCATCATTTCAAAATGAAAATGAAATGAGCAATATAACTACAGACCAGTGTTGTGTTCAAGGTCTATTGAGAGAAATATAAATGATAGCATAGTGGAGTATTTGAATGAATATGCCATAGTAAAAGGCAGTCAAAATGAATTTTAGAAAGGTAATTCGTGTTGAAATTTCTGCTAAGAGTTCTTTGTGTAGGTTTATGAAAGTTTAGACAAAGGTAAACTTGTGGATGTAGTTTGAAAGTACCTCGTGCAGGAGTAGAGCTCAGGTACTAACATGGATTCAAAGCTGGTCATCAGGCAGAAGGCAACAGATTTATTTATTTATTATTATTTATTCCGGATATTTCTATAGCGCCTCTCGAAGTCAACTACTACTCAGAGGCGCTCCCGACTACAGCATTTGATACTGTGCCGGAATTTTCACGCCGAAGCGCCACGAGCAATTGCGAGTGAAGGACTTGCCCAAGGTCCGTACGCAGCGGCTAGAGTGGGATTCGAACCTGCAACCCTCCGGTCACAAGGCGCCGAACTTACCACTGAGCCACCACGTCCCACGTGGTGGCTCAGTGGTGGCAGATAGACGAAGGAGGCAAGTATTCTGGCTGGAGCAGTGGTTGATGAAAGAGGAAGTGGAGATATTTTGAGAGGATATAAGAGGATAATTATAAGAAGAATGTTCAGACAGACGCAGGGCTGGAATTTTTTTTATTTGGAAAAGTTGTCGGTGTTGTACATGGGGAAAGGAAACAACGTGTTTTCATAGGAAATAGGGTAAGGGATTGAAGGTGAATGATGAAGAAAGGAACTTGGGAGTGACCATGCATAGGGTGCAAAACCTTAAAGGCAGTGTGCTGAAGCAGCAAGAAAGGCTAACCCACCCATCAAGAGGACAATAGTTTGCAGAGACAAGACTGAGGTGTACAAATCACTGACCAGTGATGACAAGGTGGAGTATTGGAAACCCATGGCCACCAAATCCAACAGTCTTCCAAGTTTCTTTGCTGAATCTAAAATGCATCACCTTTAGATTTCTCTGACCATCAGTCTAATCAATCATTAAAAGCTTTAAAGCCTAGCTTGATTGTTTTTCCTTTGTGATTTCACTTGGCTTTAGTGAACCTACGGAATGAGTGAATCTCAGAAGCATCACAGAAATTCTTTTACTTACTTTCTTGCTACATGGTTGTTGTATGGATATTTATTGTTAAATGAACCAACAGCTTAAATGCTGGTATGATGGTTCAAATTCGTATTACACAAATTTGTTGTTGTTGATGCAGTGACGAGTAAAGAAGTTAGACATGTCGGCCATGCAGGTTCCACTTATCAGCTGTACTCAGAAGATTGTCATTTATGAAACAAAGGCTGTGAGTTTCCTATTCAAGTCTTTGTACCTTTTTTCTGAGTGAGGTTTAAAAGTAAAATTTAGCACTTGGAGAAATTTTAATGTAGATGCCAATAGTTAATCATTGTTGTTATTTTCATTTCTTTAAAGTTATACATAATTTCCTGTATAGCTAGTTGTTGTATGAAATGTGATTATTTTTGCTTAGAACTGCAGTGCTTTCAGGTCTTTCAGTTTTAGACTTTACATTTAATTATGTGTATTTTGATCTAGCAATAAAGCAGTAATTATTGATTAATGTTTTGAAAAGAATAAAATACTGTATATGAATATTTTTCATGCGTGTCTTCATTACTTTGCATACTGCCTTGTTGTGAGACAGTTTAAAGTACACAATGTCTTGTTTAAAAGTTCTTTCTTTCTGCTCCTGCCTGTTAACATGTTTGTTTATTTTACTTTTAAAGCGCTATTTCATAGTTGGTTCAAACAACACGGAAACCAAGTTTCGAGTTCTTAAGATTGACCGAATGGAACCAAGAGAGTTAAATGTCATCGATGATAAGGTGTGTCTTTTTCCTTTCATACTGAACATTTATGCATCTTTAAGCATATGACTTTTATCTTAGAGCTTAACAAGTTAAGTTTGTAAATTAAAGTCTGTCCATTTCATTTCATGTCTTCATCTAAAACAAGATTTGGAACATTTGTATGTAAGGTGTGCTATGTGATCTCACGTCATTGTACACACAGTCTTCAGACTTGGCATATTGTTTGACAAGACTAAAGTGCAATTGCAGCAAGGATTCTCGATCCAACTTGTCACCTTCTGTTTAATAATAAATTATGGAACTCTATCCAAGTAGCCATGAAAAAGATTCATCAAGTCACTGGCCAATTGTATAGCAGGGTATTGTTGAGCATGGACTCAGCATTTATTTAATTGTTTCAGTTAAACCATAAACACATAAATCAACCTTTAACCTATATTATTCTTTAATTCACCCTTATCTCTCATATTGCAACATAGTCTGGGCCTCAAATTACTCAACTCACTTTCTTAGATTAACTTCATTGCAAAAGAGGGCTGCTAGAATTATAACAAGAAAATCAGGTCCCATTTCCTCCCAGGCTGCATTACAAAGTCTAAAAATTTTACCAATTGAACAGATTAGAATCCAACAGACCTCTGAATTCATGTTTAAATATATGCACAATCTTCTCCCTGCAGCATTCAATGACTTCTTCACTTTGACATCCAAAATAAATCCCTACTATGTCAGGACATCTGCCAATTATAGAACAGCACCTGCTAGAACAAACACCCGAATGTTCTCAATAAAAAGTGCTGGCCCGAGGACTTGGAATAATATTCCTGTCACCATAAGAAATCTACCTAATATTTTAATTTTTAAGAGAAAGCTCCGCGAGTACCTAGTAGCAGTTCCTCAGCCCTCCCCATCTACATTTTACTAACAAATTGCTGCCATAAATGCGCACTAGGTTTTGATGCTGACATCTGATGTGATATTACTTCGATGTTTAGTTAACTAGTTAAGTCCAAAATGTCTAATATTGCAATGTTATGCCAGTTGCCACTATTTTTTTCATGTACAAGGGTAACCCTGATAGCGGGACCAAGGTCCCTTAAGGGTTTCTCTCCCTTTACTTCCACTGGAGATTAATTAGTTCATCTGTTTTCTGTTAACCTTTTACACTGAACGATATCATTTATGTTACTGCATTTTATTTTATATGAAGTAATAAAATTTATGGTTATGGTTATGGTTATGGTTATAAATCAACATCAACCCAGGCAGTCAATCCCACTTACATTTCTTTGTCAGTTATAAAGTAAAAGAAATGGTCTTTGGGTTGTTAATCTATCACTTGACTTTCATGCTTGATTTCAATGATCCACCAACAAAATAACTTTTCTTCAACCTGGACAAAAGTGGACTCAAATTGACTTGGACATTTTGCCTTCTTTTTCATCCAGAAATCTAAGAAATTTCAAGATTAAACTGTGCTTGCAGCAATGTTATCGAATCTCTGCAGTTTGGGGATTATAGAATGCAGCAGAATTTCTATATATTAATATTCTTGCTCACTGGACTCGTAAGTATGATAGTTCGTTGTTGTGTCCTTTGTGAACAGAGAGGGAAAATCTAGATCTTATGTTGTTATTCAAGGTGGAGTACAGTCGTAAAGAAATCCGTGAGCTTCTGATGAGAATTGATGTTGGGAATCGACCAAAGTTGCTGCAGAAGGGACCAGTTGGACTGAAGAGGACTGTCTCAGCATTTGGAATTGTGGGTAAGATCTAAGAGCTGTAACTGGCAAAGAAACAGCAGGATGCCATTTAACAGAAAGCAAGAGAACTTCAGGTTCTGCATTTCCCAAAGGTGAGCAGTGAGGGTTGTGGTAAAAGTGTGCAACAGTTCAGTCCTGTAATGGGGTATTTTGTATCATTTAATGAAGTATAGTGGAATGGCACAGATTATAAGTAACCTCATTTTGATCATCTACGAATTGCTCAAGTGAAATATTATAAGTTGTCAGGGAAATTAGACAATGGGCCATTGGCCAAGTAATTGGTTTTAACTCACATGCACAGTGAAATATTAAGAGTGAAATATTAATAGCAGAATGCAGCAACAATTGTTTGTTGTGTATATTTAATAGAAAAAGAATAAAGTGTAAGACATCAAAATCTGTTGCTAACAAGGAACTGTGTTTCTAGGATTTGTCCGATTTCTTGAGGGCTACTACATGGTCCTCATCACAAAACGTCGTCGTGTTGCACTCATTGGGCCTCACACCATCTACAAAATTGAGGACACTGTTCTTGTTTACATTCCAAATGAATTAGTCAGATATGTTCATCCAGATGAGCAAAGGTAGGAAACATTGTAAAAGCACTTTAGCTATTTTTAACTAATGTTTTCTGTGGACATATAGTTACACTAAAAGGCTGTGCTCCAAACTAATGCTAACTAATGCTGTGCTCCAAACTAGTGTTCCTTATTTCTGCTGCCCCTTGACGAATCTAGTATCTACTGTGATATATGAATGACTCGGTTTCATCACATTTAGGCGTGAAAAAATCAGTGATTATTTTCATTCATGCAGTAATCAGTCTTTTTATTGTCCTATATGAAGTGACAATTATTTCATGGCATTTTACAGATATGTGAAGATGTTTCAGAATGTGGACCTCTCTAGTAACTTTTACTTCAGGTAAACATTTTGGATTTAAAATTTGCATTTAGTGAAGGCTGCTTTCTATAGTTCTTGTGTTAACCTTTCTCATTATTTTGGGTGAACTTTGCCCTGTCTAGCATTGTTTAATGGAACAGGATTTAGTATTCGCTGTGATATGTGAATGATGTGATATGTGAGTAATGGTTCCAGTCTCAATAATTTTATTTTTCACCATACCATCTTAGAACATATTTATGAATAGATGTTACATGTAGACATCTGGACTTTTGAACAGCACCTATTAAAGCCTTTCAGAAGCAATTTGAGTAGATTTAGTTGAATTGACTTAAAGATTTTTGGCATAAAATGTAAATGTGGGCTGTATTAAGAAATTCAATTATAAGCTGTTTGTTGCTTGACTTGCCAATTCCATCAATGTCTTATTGATTGTAATTTTCATTGTAATCATAAATTTGTAACTGTATTTGTGATCATATATTTGTAAAATCTTCCTAGGAAGTATTCAGAGATGCTGCTTATGGGTTAGGGTTAGCCTTTGCCTATGTTAGCCTAAAAGATTTTAAGGTCATCAAGAACAAAATGTTCATCAGTGAATAAACTATGCCCAGATTTAGATCAATGACTAGAACAGCCGCCACTGGTATTCTGCCACATGTGCACTGAGCCAAACCAAGGGATTCCCTTCCAGCATTGTCAGTTGAGATCAAGATATTTTGATTAATTAGTTAATGAATTAATGTTAATTACCGGTATATAGCAGTGTATTGGTTAGTGAATGGATCGGTTTATTAACGAATCAAATGATTAACGCTTCTTAGAGTCTATGTTTTTGTTCTACTGGACTGTAAAGCTATAGCTATGATGTGACACACACCCTGCAGTATAACCTGATGCCGTGTAAATTTCCGAGTGATTTGTGCTCGAATGAGGCACAGGCATCAAAGGTGGAGTTCTGGCAGACGGAAGGAGTGCGGGATGAATACATTCACGACTCTATTCACATCGACACCGACATCGAGGATGCCAACAGCGCCATTCAGAATCCACTGGAGTCAGATGATACGTCCAGCAGCCCAGATCCAAAGCCATCTTCTGCGGACAGTAACAGCAGTAAAAGCAGTAGTCTTCAGCCAACCAAAACTGATGAGAAAGATAAGCCAGGTACAAGAAGTGCAAATAAATAGATGATTATCTTCACCAGACCTTACATTGCCTTACCTTATCTTATCTTAAATATGATTATGTTAACATAAACACACTTGTAAGTTAATGGACCATACATACACATATTCTTTGCATCCTCTCTGTGTTACACATAAAGGTAGCTGTTGTATCAAACAATTTTTAGATAAGACAAACTTATGGCATGATTTGAAAGTCCTCTGAAGTGAAGCAGAATTCTAAGCAAATGGAATCGAGCAGTGCCGGCCTTAGCATATTTTTGGGCCCCGTGCAGAGTATACTGTAGGGACCCCCATGACGCAAGTCAAATTGTTTTCATTGCTGATCATTTTGTTTTAGTAGATTAATTAACAAGTACAACAAGTCTAATTTAACTATACACGAGAATTCTTGGATATAGAGGAAGTTGACTCTTATTTTATTGACAAAAGAGAAGATTTAATTGAAACCATAATATTGTTATTAGGGTGTCTTGTTCGTCTTAATTTTCTGTGACAAATTGCAAGCCCCTTGCGACCGCACGGTTCGAACGCCCCTAAGGCCGGCACCGAATCTAGTGTTCAGATAATCTTTTGATGCAGCCCCTCCTCTTTGCACTCAATACCCTTTATAAAACCACTGTAGACTGTACATGACTTCCTTTTGTTTCTGTCTGACTGAGAGCATCTCCTAACATGCAGTATACAGAAATGCTCAATTACAATTGTTGTTCAGGAGTGGATGTGTATGGAGCTCGTACTGATCCTCATTGGAAGTTTGTGTGGAATGAGAATATGCTGAAAAAGGTCTATGTGGAACTTCAGTCTGATTGGATTCTAGTCATTGTTCATGGATTCATTGCCCAATCCAGTATCTTTTGTTCACTGTAAATGATTTTCTGTCTATGAGAAGTTCCTTCTGATCTACCTGGTATTCTGAAGACTTTTGTAACGCAGTTGCCGTAATAAACATGGCATGAATCGATGGTTGCTGTAAGAACAAATCATTCTTTATTAAAGATAAAACTGCAATTCATATTAGTGGTCCATTTGCTAGATGCCATGGGTTGGCAACTGACAAATCATGAATGGTGATATTGGCTTATGATGGAAAAAGAAGAGAGGGATGATTTTAAGAAACTGTCATGAGCAGAGTATGGTTGCACTGGAAGGCACAAGCACTTGGCTAATTCAACGGCTTACATCAGAGGCAGCTGGCTTACCCACAGCAGCAAATGCTATGTAAAATCATTTCTTGTTTTCAGTATCGTATTGAATGATAAACGATTATGGTGTCTGGCTATCGGACTTGTTGTCTGTGATTTAAAGAAATCTTTGTCATAATAGTTAAAAATGTGCAGAAATATTGGGATCAGATCTCAGCTGATCTATCGTTTGATGAGGAAAGTTTTTTGTCACAATTTGGTAGTTTGGTCAGACGATTATAGTAACTTAATTATTTTGCTTATTTATATGTTTCGTTATTAAGGATTTTCTTCCTTAACCAAGCCTTCAGATATAAATGTGTTTGGTCGGCCAATATATCTTACTCTGATCGCTCGGCGGTCAAATCAGTTTGCTGGTACTCGGTTTTTGAAAAGGGGAGCAAACACACGGGTAGGTCTAAACCTGGTTGCTCAGGACCACTGAAGTTTGCCATCTCATTAGATAGTCACACAAAATAAGTAGGAAAAAAACTTAAAATATTTAATTAAAAGCCATGATTTGTAGCATATTTTAACATGCATCCTGTCAATTTGCATTAACCAAGTTCCAGCAGCCTTGTTTCGAGTACCATGTTATTCTTTTACATGTTATTCTTTTACAAAACTTGACAAAGTTACATTTACTGGTACTTTGTACTGAAGCACATTATGAAACCCTACACTATGTATTGGAGAAAAACTTTCCATTCTGCTTTTGCCTAAAATTCTTGAATAAACTGTAAATATTATTTGCTAGTTTAATAGGTCGTTTCACTACTGCTACCTTGCATGAATAAACCCTGTCGAAATAGAGTTCAACAAGTGATGTTTCTGTGGTGCCCATGGTGGCTAGAAGCTGACAGGTTGGCTTTCATCACGTCTGAGATTCAAGTTTTATTACATGACATATTACAAATAAAGTAATATTCCACTGTTATTCAGTTCCTGTTTTTGCTTTAATTGCTGTTGTTTTGTGCTTAAGTCGCAAGATCTTAAAGTTAATCGCATGAGGATAATTCTTTGCAGAGGCACATGGTAAATCGGTAGTTACATTACTCCACTTGTGAATACAAGGGTTCTGGTTTTTGTAGGGTTCAGTTGCAAATGAGGTTGAGACAGAACAGATTGTGCATGATGCCTCGCTGACGTCATTTGGAAAGGTTCGGTTTACATCATTCATCCAACTGAGAGGATCCATACCACTTCACTGGTCACAGGACATCAACAAGATGGTTCCAAAACCACCAATCACATGTAAGGAAAAAACTGTTTGACAATTTTTCTGAAATTGCAAAACTAATGCATGCTAACAAAAGCAGTTTATTGTTAACAAGCAAATGAGCAGCCCTTTTGGTAGTTTTGTTTATTTTATTTGTAGGGTGAATTGTTGTGTATTTGGTTTTCAGAAAATATTTCAAGGGATTTGTTATCTTTAATGCTACTTCTACCCAGTTGCGATACTGCTGCTTAAATCTAAATACCAGAATACTAAAAAACATTAAATGAGAATTAAAGCTGGATGTTGCAATGTGGGGTGATACCAGTAATGTCAACAGTTTCAGTTAATTGTGCAGTTGACAGTGACGATGATGTGGTGGTGGTGGTGGTGGTGGTGGTGGTGGTGGTGGTGGTGGTGGTGGTGGTGGTGGTGGTGGTGGTGGTGGTGGTGGTGGTGGTGGTGGTGGTGGTGGTGGTGGTGGTGGTGGTGGTGGTGGTGGTGGTGGTGGTGGTGGTGGTGGTGGTGGTGGTGGTGGTGGTGGTGGTGGTGGTGGTGGTGGTGGTGGTGGTGGTGGTGGTGGTGGTGGTGGTGGTGGTGGTGGTGGTGGTGGTGGTGGTGGTGGTGGTGGTGGTGGTGGTGGTGGTGGTGGTGGTGGTGGTGGTGGTGGTGGTGGTGGTGGTGGTGGTGGTGGTGGTGGTGGTGGTGGTGGTGGTGGTGGTGGTGGTGACAATGATCAGGACAACAAATACAATGTTCAGGATGATCATGGTGTAATGGTGGCAGTATTGATGATGAAAATTGTGATCATGATAAGGATGTTTACTTGTGTTTAGTGGACCAAGCAGACCCTTATGGCTTTGTTGCTGGTCAACACTTGAACCAGGTCCTAAGGCGGTATGGCACTCCTATCATCATCCTGGACCTTGTCAAGGTTTGCTTATTCATTATTGCTGTATCACTTTTGTTATTCGTACTATTACAAATTGTATTTATTTTGTAATTATTTACAGATTCCTGCATGGATTTAATCATCTTCTGGTTATCTCAGTGATACTATATAAATGTAGCATCGTCATAAAACTCTCTTTTCTTCATCCTTTCCTCAGTTCATATCTTCCATCACCAATTTTCAGCTTGTCTTTGTTGGAAGTTACCCAGAGCACAGTGCAAGAGCTTCATTTGCTGCTGTCAATGATATTGAAATGTTGTTTACTGGTTCTTAGAAACATGAGAAAAAGCGACATGAGAGCATCATTAGTGAAGAACTGCATGATGTGATTCAATACCTGAATCAGTTTCTCCCAGTGGAGCACAACATCAAATACATTGGATTTGACATGGCAAGGGTCAACAAGACGTAAGTATTGGACAAGTAAGTTTAGAATGGACA
This sequence comes from Allolobophora icterica, assembly GCA_963556255.1. Classification (NCBI taxonomy): domain Eukaryota; kingdom Metazoa; phylum Annelida; class Clitellata; order Crassiclitellata; family Lumbricidae; genus Allolobophora; species Allolobophora icterica. The sequence continues at coordinate 73,087,774 of OY744602.1, read as the reverse complement.
GTCAGTTGAAGTAGCTCATTCCATAAAACATGAAACATTGGATTGACTTGTACCTAAAATTACTGTACCCAAACACCAGGCAGGCAGGAGTCAATGGTTTCGTGTTGACCTGATGCTTTTTCTTCTGCAACAGTGTCATTAAATTATTCATCATACTGATAAACAAGACACAGAAAAGAACGAGTAATGGAAGGAGGGACAGAGCACTTGAAAAATATAGACCAACCGACAGACAAACTGACGGAAAATGATATCAACAATGATGGCGATATTGACAGCATATATAAAAGAACGTGAAAGAAGAATTAAATGCCCTGGTGACTGGTGAATCAATGATGGGAAATAACCTTTATTCTTTGTAAAAATGGATTTGATGCTTAAAACGTTGATGCCAGTAAATGTTTTCTGCTTTGCAGGAAGAATACAAACGTTCTTCTGCGTTTGGCAGAAATTGCCGAGTACTGTATCAAGAAGACAAGTTTCTTTCAGAGTCATCAGACGTTCTTCTGTCGAGAACTGCGGCCAAATGCAAAGTAATCATAATTGATGTGTTCAGTTGAATATAATGCTTGATCACTGGCCATGAATTTTTAACAGTGGCCACGTTGGTATTCATGGATTTGGACTATCTCACAGCAATCCATAGTCATTTTGAATGTGCAGTGGAAAGCTACTTGGTTAATGATTTTTGAAATGTTTCCAACTAGTATTAAGAAATGTTTGTGAGTATTTGTTACTAATTGTAGTGATTTGTTTTTTTATGCATAGATAGGAGAGATTTATCCTGAACACTACCAAAATATATGGTAGTAGAACAATGCTCTGCATGTAACCTACTGAATGTAAACAAAATTGAAGTACTAAGTTTGACATTGAAATCCTCACTACAATGACATTTTGGTTTTGTAACGATATGATGAAGCAGTCTGGTTTGCACGTATAAAAACATTTGTTAATTTTTTCTCTGTTGCACTGTTACGTTGAATGGTCTTCTGTTTCAGGTGTCGTGGTGTATTGGCATCTACAACTGAACCACTTAAAAGACAGTGTGGCGTTGTGCGAACAAATTGTGTAGATTGCCTTGACCGTACAAACACAGCTCAGTTTGCTATTGGCAAAACAGCTCTAGCTATGCAGGTAAGATGACAGCCATCACTGTTATATTATTACAAATGTTATCATGACTCAAATAAGCTTTCTGCTTAGATACCTTAGAATAAGAATTATGAAAGTCTTTTAAAGTTTTCTGTATGTATTCTTGAAAGGTTAGATTTTATAACCAAATTTTACTTTTCAGCCAAATATAAACAAATTGGGTTTTAATTTTAACCAAATTTCCTTAGACACAAACGATATTTTTCTCTGAGTTTGTTTGAATTCTGTGTGTTAATGTATGTTAACATTTGGTGTTTGCTCTTTCTTCTCATTGCAGCTTCACGCCTTGGGAATAATTGATAGTCCAGTTGTGGATTTTGATTCTGACTGTGTCAGGTTAATATTCTATTTGTGCAATTTAATTTTCACGAAGTCTATTATTAGCTGGGAGAGTGTTGATGACTGCCTTTATTTCAGAGTTCATAGACAGTGTGTGAAACTATGTTTCAGCTTAGATTGGTTGTAGGGCCTGTGGTCTTCAGGTATAGTGCTTTTGACAGAACCACTTAGCAGAACTATCATAGGCTTTTGTGTATTCCTTGGCACTGCCTCAGGAGAGGAACTGACTACCAATGTGTCTCCAAAGCTCAAACTATTTCTTGTTTCATCAACAAATACCTAATAAATCACTATTTCTCGCTGGCTTTTGAACATCTGGCGATCTAACTGCGTTGTAACCATACCTTGGAATTTGTATTTCTGTGTCACTTTGCATGCATTAAAATTCTGGTAATAATGCTAATAAAAATTTGAGGGAATTGCAACAGGGCAAGATATAAAATTTCTCCAGATCGTGGGATTTAGTATTGGCCCAAGATGAAGGATGTGCAAAGCACAAAGTGACTTCTAGCAGAAGCGGAGTGCAATAGAGGACTTCCACCTGTTGATGCAGCTACAGGATATGAGAGCAGACAGGAAGGCACATATGCTACATATAAGGAGTGCCAACTTACAACAGATGATTAACTAACAGTTGTGATATGGTCTGATGCATCAGGTCCAAGGCAAATGATAGATGTTCCTAGTGAATAAAAAAACCAGAGGATTGAGTTGCAGTAACTGGGCATGCTCAGCATCAGCATCTTATGCTCAATTCAACATAAAGACTTGGTTTGCAAGCCTTCAGAGATGAAGTGCATGTTTGTACTAGTGGGGCAACAGTTCCAGGTTTTCAAGAGTGTGTTGAATTAAAAATGTCATGAGTTACATTATTATTATAAGTCGATTTGTAGAGCACAAGGTAATGTAACTAAATGCACCACAAATGTACTTTAGCAGCTGTTAATAAGATGACATAACACATGAGTCTTCAACATCTTTTGAAAACCCTGCCGTGATTGATATTTTAGGATACTGAAGTGCAACAGGCAGAGCACTCTGTGCTGTTGGGCCACATACGGCAAATGTCCTTGCTCTAGAGTCTAGACCCTCTGGATTTCCCTGTCCATACTAGAGTGGTGATCACTGGTGGATATAGACCAGAAACTGTAAGAGTTGGTAGGGTAGAGAATTGCAAAAGCTTAGAGGACTAATCGTATTCCAAGTTATGTATTTGTATTGCATGTGATTTAGAATGATGGAAGAGATGTATGAGGATCAGGGTGACACACTGGCCCTTCAGTATGGCGGATCGCATCTTGTGCACAGGATAAAGAGCTATCGTAAAGTGGCTCCACGCACCTCCAGCGCACGAGATATCATGCAGACTTTGTCTCGCTACTATAGCAATGCTTTCTCAGGTTGGCTGTTCATGCTTGCTTTCTAAAACATTTCTGCTTTCTTAGGTTAATGATTTCTAATGTGGTTGGTGATTGACTCTGATTAATGATCAGTTATTGATCAGTTGTATCTGGTTTTTCTTTGTTTCTCAGATTATAGTTATAATTTTCAACTTTGCTGTTTATGTTAATTGAAAACTAACTGTTGTTAGTGTTTGAAAGTAGCATTCATCCGGTAATTGATATAGCACATCCTTGAGATATGTTTTTACAAATGCTCCTGTCATAGCCTCGATGCAAGAGAGATCACCTAGATAGGCCTGGTGCCAGAGGAACATTGAAAGACATTTTGTCATTCCTTAGTTTAGAACAGTATGGAATTATCTATCTGAAACTCAGTTTGTGAAAATAGTCTAACTATTAAGTTGCTGATGTTCGTTTAAGATGAATTTGACAATTTTTAAATTATATTGTTGTGCTTAAGGTTGCTGTTATTAAACAAGTGTTTTATGTTGATAAGATTCTGATAAACAGCAAGCCATCAATCTGTTTCTTGGAGTCTTTGAACCTGAAGAAGGATCTGCCAACATCTGGGAATTGTCAACTGACTTCTACCTTCACAACGACATCACACTGAAAGGGCCAAGAACCAGAACACGAAGGTTTTTAAAAACACATTTATTTCATCAGATGCCCAAGAAGAGTTTCTGTCCATATTTAATGGATAGTGAATAGATATTTTAACAGATGCTTGTGAAAATTTCTTTTCTACGGTGTTGTCTGTCTTTGAAACCAACCTTCTAGATCTAATGCTACATAATCCCCACAATAACTCAGAATTAGGTCTGAATCCAAAACTGCAGCAGTTTAACAAGCTGATATAACTGACATGTTTGTTTAGTCTAGTTATCACATTTCAGTGAATATAGATAGAACAGAGTAGAATACAATACAGCTGTATTTTAATAATGCCCACTTTACAAAGTTCAGAAGTGCACATGTTGAAGCTGGGCAACCGGAAGCATTACAAATCTTAAACAGACTGGAAATGGTAAGTTTTTAGCTTACAGCGAAAGACAGTCTCGGTAGGAGAGTTGGGAAACGAGCAGGTAAATTCCAGATGAAAGGACTGGCAACTGTGAATGAATGCCAGCTAAATAGAAGACGTGTAACCAGGAACAACTTGCTTTCCATCAGATGCTGATTGAAGGGAGAATCGAATTTTAACAGAGCTGCAGAATGAAAAATAGGATGCAGATGATTTGCATGCTTTTTGTGCACAAGGAGTGTCAGTGTAATGCAGGTATACTTAGATATAGGAAACCACTTTACAAAATGAAGGCCAGATGTGATGTGATCTTGGTAAGAGAGGCCAAGACATTGTCTTCTTGCACAATATCTTTGTGTAAGATTAGATTGTCATGATTTAATTGTCTTGACATATGATACAAATCAAAATTTTATTGGTTAAATTTAGTTAAGCTAACTGATTTGCAAGTTTTTATTTTACAGTTTATGACACGATTTGACTGGTCATTTCTCAATTACTTAAAAGTTTTTAATTTTCTTATTTTGCATGTGAACTGCCATTTTGTTTATTTAAATTTTGAAACATGGGTGAGCCAGAATAACCCAGAAATCTGTAGTTATGCCATTGATTATGTTTATAATTGTTACTGGGTTTCTATCAATACAGATACACCCAGTGGTGGGAGGCACCAGTTGTAAGCTGTCTGCCGTTTGCCTATGAAGAAGGTATGATAGTGACGTTTCTAGTTTTCATGTTTGATTCAAAGTTTTTTATTGTCCTATGTTGACTAATTAGCTGTTTGTTCACCATGAATACCACTGATTATCTTAGACTAATTTTTTAACACTTTAACGACGAGCTGCGTGGGTTTCCCAGTTGCTTTTAGTGCACTCTCGTTGTTACAGTGTTAATGTATTGCTTTGTCTTGCATTTCTGTTATTCGTCTGTGAGATGTTGTTTAGGAAAGTTAAGCACTATTGTATGTCCTGTAATTTTTAATAGACCAATGCACATTCAAATAATTTACCTTCATGATTACTGTAAATTTTATTGTTATTTGTCATTATTTCTTTGTATCTTTTTGATTTGATGATTTTTAAGTATGTAGCCAAAGTGGAGTTTTTTTAACTACTGAAGTGTAATGCTTAGAAAGTTCCTAATCTGTCCATGAAAAATTTTTAAGTCTTAGATTTTATGTTTGATCGGAAGAGTTTCTTTTTGTTTTGTGTAGAAGCAAAAGGTCTTGATGGAAGAGTTGTTTTACTCAAGACAAAAGCTCACGATGAAAGAGTTGATGCATTCTGGGAGCATTATAAGCCGTATGAATTAACAACACTAGATGAACAGTACAGCTTCAATATGCCAAACTCCATCAGGTAAGGTATTTCTGCGTATTCCTCTGAGAGGAATAGATAAATACGGCATTTGTTACACAGTCGGTTGTCCGTGGGTTGAAATATCTATCTGCAGAAGTGCATATTATTAGCAATGCAACATCAGGACAAACTGTGTGGATTACTTGAATTGTCAACTTTACAAGATGACCATCAGTGGAATGATGGCTAATTGAGGGAGGAAGTGCAGTCCCTTAAGATAGCCGGAGAAGTTTTAACGACTTAATTTTTATTTTCTTAGCCTCAGCATATGGGGGTGTATGGCAGATCCTTGCCCTCATCATCTGATCTTCCTGCCAACAGTGTGTGGTTAATGACTGAGTGTACTCATTAAAGCTGAGTTAGCTAAACCTTGAATCTACCCTGGTGGGGATTTGAACCCCGACCTCTCAGTTGACAGTCCAGCATTCTAACCATTAGACTATACATGTATTGGGAGGAATGGTTGGATGGTGCTGTCTAGAATGAGGACTACTGAGTTAGAGTTGAATGTCCTTAAGTGGTTTAGGTGGAATGATCAATAGTTGAATTGAATTTCAGTATTTTCTTGATGGGTGTGTGAACCATCTCAAGATTGAACCTTTATTTAAACTAATTTCACCTTTACGTTAACAGAGATTTTATGCCGAAAGCTGCCAACAACTTCAGTCCTTTTATTCCACGAATTGGAAGAAGGCTAGAAGAATATGGGTAAATTTCAAGTCTTGTTTGTATGGCTTACCATAGTATTTGTACACAGGGTATATGTATAGTATTTGTATGCAAGTATGCATACTTGTAATAATTATTTTAAATTCTGAACTGGAAGCTATTTTGGACCTTAACTTTCTTTGCCGTTTAGACTTGCCTCCAGTGCTCTTTCTCTGCAGCTGCTTGTGTATTTCCAATATAAAATTCGAAAATATCCATGATACTAAATATTCTTGCATCAAGCAACTTAACTGTGGACAAAAATTTTCCATGAAATTGATATTCAGTTTCATTTCATAAAATTGGTTTCATAAATGAAACCAATTTTGATTCATCTTGATTAAGACAAACAATTCTTCAGCCCTGTGACCCCAACACAATAACTTAATTAATTTACAGGTTGTGTTATGACTCAGATTATTTAGAATGGCATTACAATTCAGTATGTTAACTATAAAATATAATTTAAGTTTCTTATTTAAGAAATCTGAATTTGGTGAATATGATGTATGTGCACTGTGAGGATTACTAGCAAGATGTGATGTAAACTGATTTTGCATCAGTAATTCGGTTCCTGAGGCGAATCCAAATGTGTCTGGCAAAGACTCCACATCTTCAACCACTTCCACTGGTTCTGAGGGGAGCACAAGTGGAAGCGATAAGTCCGACATAGAAGCGGACTTGGATAAACCTGAGGATAGCGGTACAACTGGAAATGACGGTTCTCGTCATCAGACGGTGAAACTAAAGGTATTCGGGTGATGTTCAGAAGTAGTTGGATGTCTTCCTATTGGTCATGAAAGGTTTACTTGGTGCAGGACTAACATGTCAGATTATTAGGATCATTCACTATTTCTTTGCTGTTTTCTTTTTTGATAACTGCAATATATAATGTAATTTCAGAGTAATTTCGTTATTTTATGACATGCTAGATCAGTGTAGTTTAATTAATCTTACATTTAATTTAATCTTAGATTTAATTAATCTTAGATTTCATTAATCTTATATTCTTACCAAGTGAAAACTGAATCTTATAAAATGCAGCTTCTGTCTCTTCTCTCTCTCTGATTGATAAGTTACTTTCATGGGACCTAAAACTCTGCATTTAACAGGATTTATTTGAGACAATGAAACAGACATATGGAGTTGAAATTGAAAATCCAACTGAAGTCAATACAGCTCTCTACAAAAGGTTAATATGAACAACTTTCAAGCAGATTAATTTATGTGTTTATACTGTATTTTTATATTATTGTAATTATAGATTTGTATGGCACCTTTTTATAAAAATAAACTACTCAGAGGTGCTGATGTTGTGAAGCCAGTGAACACAGGGAAGTCATTTGATATCGAGTTACAACTTATCTGCCAGCTATAGTCTCATGAGCTCAAGGATTAACAGAGAGGATTATTCCACAGAAGGGGACAAACATCAACAAAGGCCTTCTGCAATGCTGTGAAGTCCCAGCCCTATGTACAAGAAGTGTATGCATATACATGTCACTTACCGAATCTCTGCCTTGGTCGAATGGTGCTTTGAGGGCTTGGCCCCTCCATACCTGCAGGAGCTCTGCTGTCCCACCTCATGTTAGCAGCTCACCATTGCTCTCTCCGCACAGCTGCGCAAGCTGAACTTATTGTATTCCGTGCGTGGACAGCCATACGGCAGCACCGTGCCTTCTCTGTAGCTACCCCCGTGACCTGGAATGGGGTCCTTACCAAGCTCTGCCAAATACTGATTGGTCATTTGACCCTGTTTCGTACTGTCCAGTTTTGAGGACAGTACGAACTGCCTTGTTCGACCGTGGTTGGGCTGGGAGTGCTCCTGAGTAGGCAATCTTCAAGGGTGCTATATAAACCTGCTTTAATAATAATAATAACATGTAGATATTGTATACAGTTATCACTTAAGATCTCTGTCTTATGTTCTTGTGATGATCTGTGACTATAGATGTCTGTATGCCTATAGTTATGAGGGCCTCTGAAGAGTGAGTGGCATGACAGCATCCTCTGGAATGTAGCATTACACGAGAATTTTCGTATTAACAGCAGCATGTTGCTTCATTACAATGTCAATTGTTTGGCAAGGATATTTGGTTTCTGATCCCAACATTAACTTGGTTTAAATGAGAACTGTCTTTCTAGGTTACTCAAACTGTCAAAAGTCGGTGTTCTGATACGATGGTAGGAGTAGGATAATACTAGTCTGTTAGCATTCTATAGCATGAATGCTTCATGATTTACCGTTGTGAATTCTATAGGTTTGCTTCAATTGGAGAGATGGCAACTCGAATGCAGCCAATGGAAGCCAAAGCCAATGACATTACAAGTAGCAACTTGTAAGCTTATCATCATCAGTTACTGACAATTCAGCCACCCCAACCAACCCACTCCTCCTCCACCTTAGCACTGCTTTGCCCTCCTGTCACCTCATCCTCATCTTTAAAATTCAGTAATCATTGTAAAGCTTAAGGCAGAGAACTTCTTTGGAATAAACTCTTGTCAGAATAACAGCAACTATCTGACCCATGCTACCAGCTGTGTTTCTGGTAGTTTTATGCAGGCCTCATTCAATTGAAAAGATTACTTTAAGGAAAGTCTAACCTGACTTTCTTCATTTTCTACGTATCTTTCGTGAGTCACAGCTGTCTGCCCATAATTTTTGGGTCTGGACTTGGAACTGAACCTGAGCATACCTGATACACTGATTTTGTTTTGAATGGGAGCCTGTGAATAGCTGATTCCATTCACTTTGCTCTATTATGTGCTGTAGCTGTAGCTCTGTTGCACATCTTTGTTCTCATCAGTTGGTTTTCCTATCATCACTGTAATCTGCAGCGATTACAGTGTCATTCATGTGTTAGGGCTTGCTATGTCTACTGTGTCTAGTGCTAGTTTTGATGCCTGTGTGTCTTTTTTGGGCTCTTTTTAACTACTGCTGAAGCTATTCCGTACTGAAATGAATAAAGAGCTGTTTTCTTCATTACATTGGAATTTACTTACTGAACATCTTATGTGTGCTTGACACAGACTAGAAACATATCTTCTGAATTTGTTGAGATTACCGATAGTTTCAGTCTGACAAATTCACGTTGGGTTATACTTTGTTAATGTTAAACAGTTTAAAATTTTAGTGTGCTAGAACAAAAGTAATATTTTTCTAATTTTAAATATTTTTATGTTTTTGCAGAATACTGACAAGAGTTGTTTCAACAAACAGCAGTCGAGGTGTACAGGGCCCAAGTGTTGCTCCTAGTGCAAAAAGCATATACGAGCAGTATGTCAGGCGCGGAAAAGTTGGTGCAGGTTTGCCAACAAAACACGACCTTAGAGTATATCAGCAGTATGTTTCCAGTGCCTATCGATGATCGACCACAGATTTCTAGTTCTGGCATTCCAACTCAGACATTGATAGGTCTTGCCTTTGTGTGATCTCTTTCTATGAAGATCTGTCTTGCAAGAAGTGTTTTGTAAATTGAATTTTCATAGCAAGTTAGTTCAGATCTGGGCGATTTTCTTTTGATGTGCATCATTAGGAAAATGTCAGATTATTTTACGACTGGAAAGCATATTAATCAGAGAACTGTAGAATGCCTGCACTCTGCATCATACCAGAAACCACTGTTTTCATATATTTTATTGGTTCATATTTACTGGCCCATGAAAATTGCAACATCAAGCATATTTGTCAAACAATTGTTTTATTATTCAAAATAAATTATACCGAAAGGGCTCCTTGTACTGTACTTCGTTATAAAACAAATTCTCAAACAACAAAGTCAGGAACTTGCCAAACTGTAGTTCAGCTTTAGCATTATAAGAGAACCTCACTGAAAAGCTTGTCTTCATCTGGCTCGAAAGATGGCATTATATCGAGTTTCTTCTGTACCATGACCAAGTAAGCAATGGTGTTGATACAGAGATCTATTCCATACAGACTGGCATCTCCTCCCCACGACTCTTCCTTTAACAAAGCAACATTTCAAATTACCTACTGACCTTAGTCCAGGCTAGACGTATTGATGGTCGTCATTTAGTAATATGTGGACGGTCTTTTCCTAGAATCTTGAATATATGGGTGCAGAAGAAGAATGTGAACTATAAGCCATTCTATCCACAATATTCATTGTCAATTACTAAATTTTGACAATTACACTTATTTTAGTAACATTTTCTTTGTCAGTATAGTGTTTATATTCAAAATGTTGATTATTTTATAATTAATGTTCTGCCTAAATCCGGTGGTCAAAGAGCAAAGTTTAAGCTTTTAAGCATTGCATTTTAATGTCAGTATCTTATACAGGGGACATGTCAAGGCGATTAACTTTTTCTTAGATATACGCTGGTAGCGTTTGCATGAATTTTTATAGATCGTCTGCTTGAGTTTACTTTGTGTGTGAAGCCTGAATATGCATGTATACATGGTGTAGACAGATTACTTTCTACAAGTCATGGCTGATGTTAAGCATTTTTCAGCAGCTTCTCAATTGCTTGAGAGAGATCATGATTAACTGACTTTTATTAACGTGATTTTGAGAAGGCTTTGTGCCTTGATCAGACGCAGAGTAAAGGCCAATACAGGGTCACCCTCTGAAACCATATTAAGCAAGCCATGTTTTGCCGGTCGAGTTGTGAGTTGGTGTGATGAGAAGGCCGAGGATGTCGAGAGTCTAGTCCAGTTCTTGCGGAAAGTCGTTCTCTTCGTAAAGAATGTTTTCTCGTGTCGCTCCATATTCGATCGGGTGTCGGAACTTATCGATCACTTGTTGGTCCATTTCGTTTTCGTCATTCTCGGGGTAATAACCACTGACATGTCCGTTTTCCGTTCCATCGACGGCACTGTAGCTCTGTCTCACGTCTTTCTTCTCATCGCTTGGTGTTCCTATCATCACTGGAATCGACTCTCGAACGTCTGCGCCTCCCTCCAGCTCCACGCGGAACTGCAGCTCATAGTCGATGTCGATCATGTCGCAGCCATCCAAGCGTGACTCGGGGATGTAGGGCGGAACCGCCAGCTTGACCGCCTTCCATTGTCGCACGTCGCCATGGTCTATGTCGCACTGGTCCAGCTTCTTGGCGACGATCTGGCTGTGTCGCCGACTTTTGTTCTTGGCGTGGAACGTGCTGTTTAGCACAAGACACACTTGAACGGCCGTCACGGCTCGCGAGCTGTTGTTCTCGATTTCGGCATCGATGAGTATATCGTCACCCGGTAGGAGACCTGTCCGGTTGACAGAGAAATCGCAGGCAGTCTTCCCAAAGACGCAGAAGCACATGCCACCGGACGCCCGCTTCGTGAGGCTGATCTTCCTTGGCGTCTGCAGTTCCGGTTGGGTGAGCACGTCCAGCTTGCGCAGGATTAGAAACGGTTCACTGGTGATTGTTGAACCGAAACCAAACCGATTGTCTTCGCGGACGGTCGCTTTCAGGACGTAGGTTATGCTGCCGAACTTTCCGATGAATGACGACGGAAGGCTCTGCGGAAGGACGTAGGCGATGGGGTAGGAGTGTTCGCCTCGGTCGAGTGATAACCCAGCCGATTTGTCCTTGCCGCCCAGAATGTCCACCGTGTCGTCCACGTAGGTTTCACTGGTGGAGAAGAGGCCGACGTCTCCGTCTTCCCAGGACACGGTCGCCTCGCCCTTGACCTGGAGCTGGATCGAATTGATCCTCATGGTGTCTGTTATGATAAGGACTACCTTCCCTCGGATGACCTCTCCCGGTTCGTACTGGTACTGTTCGTCGATGTCATGGTCCAGCATGATTTCTAGTTTCTTGACGGGGTTCGACATCCTTCGCTGATTTGCTCTTCACGGACCATAAGAATCTAAAGGCTACACGACGTGAAAATACACGCACAACCATATAAAATGTCTGTAAGCATAAGCCATATTTGCTTTAGTAATAAAGTTAAAACCGATCATAATCCATAACAAGCATCGAATTGCCTTTTGGAATAGAATGGTCAGGAGAGTTCTCCCTCTGTAAATGCTAAATCAGGACAATGTCTAACTAAAGGTCCTTATCGATTTTTTAAAAATATTCCTTATCGATTTTTTAAAATTATTCACTGCATATCACCGCGCGAGTAGATCGGTGTGTGGTGGCGCATTTGAGAAATTCTGCCGATATTGACCATCTGGTGTTAGGTCATTGCAAATCGGCATTTAGAGCTGTATACGTATAGTCTATACTCTACAGGGAACTGCTGCTGGAAACACCTTCCTTTCCAGCCAATGTGTTTGCATTCCCTTTAGCTAGCCCTGAGGCAGCCATGTGTATGAAGTGTTAGCGACTTCATTTTCTTAGCCTTACCCTTTTGAGGGTGGGTGGCCAGTCCTCTCCCTCGCCCTCTCATCTTCAGGGACGTAACTAGCGTTGGGCTTGGGGGGGCTTAAGCCCCCCCAAACGAAGTTGAAGCCACCCAAACAAGTCAAGCCGTTGTATGCTTACGGCTAAAATTCGTATGAACATTGTATAAATGTTGCCATGTTCAAGGTTTAAGCCCCCCCAAACGAAAAATCCTAGTTACGTGCCTGCTCATCTTCCCACCGACAGTGTACGGTCAGTGTACCTATTATAGCTGAGTTGGTTAGGGGGCGCAGGTGGAGCAGAAATCTCGAACCAAATTTCTGCCCTGGTGGGGATTTTAACCGTCGACCTCTCGATTGACAGTCCAACACGCTATACCACTAGACTATCGAGCACCCCTAGAAATACCTTCACTTCGAGCTAATTCTATAATTAGAGCTATCAGTTCTGTGTAGAACATGTAGCCTATACGCTACCCTTGAAGTGAGAGTTTAAGGAAAATTGGCAGCTGTAAAACCTATAGGCCTATCAAAACTCTAGCCTCGTCCTTCAAATTTCTTCTCTAAAGTCACTAACGGTTCTAAATCGCTGCCTTTATGTCTTCGAACTCTGGTTAACAGCTCAGATAATTATAGCGAGATCGCACTTATAAGCAAACGTTTTTATCCATACTTTGTTCAGACAAAAGTTAAAAACAACGCCAAATGTGTTGCCTATAGCTTACATGCATGACAATCAGTGTGGTTTCTTATTATGCTCACGCATTAAACAGCCAAAAATATTTTTATTAATTTTCAGTTAGCAACTTCTAAAGCGATTGGCGTCATCCGATAGCGCACCAATACAATAAGCTTCTGGATATTGACCATAACCATAACCATAAATGACCCATGAAGTCAATATCCAGAAGATCAACAGTTACTCACCATGCAAGACAAAATTTAATATGAAAACTGTATGAAGCAAACGGTGTTTTTACGGCGATTATACTGTAGCTTATAAAATAGGCCTACTGGATTAGCGTTCTTGTCACAATAATGGCCAGTCTACTATATTTTGATGTCATTACGATTTGCGGTTTCGTTGTCCTTGTATAGAAACAAACGCTGTTCCGGTTCAGTTAAATGATCTTCATTAACCGAACACGTAGGCCTAGGCCTATAGTACGTGTATCACTGAATTCATTGTTGGTCAAGACGGTTTATTAGACCTATACGTTCATATTTTCTTGACGTTAGTTATTACCAAGCGTGTCGGCACGCCACGCCCTTTGTACTCGGTGTACTTCGTCTAAGTAAGCCTTTGGTTGACTAATCGTGGTGTGTATGGAAAAGAAGGAAATCTTTCGATATGTTACCATTAACACGCTTGCCTAGACTAAGTAAAAGTAACAACCTTTAGGTACAAATGTTTAACATATAGTAAGCTTCATTGATTGTCACGTATTAGGGTCAATTTTGTCTAAATCACACGTAGACAGGTCTCCTACCTTTTTACGTCGACACCGTTATACTTAGGCCTATGTCCAAGACTTCGTTTCTTCTGAGGAATGTAGTATAGCCAGTAATCCACAGATATATTGGTTTCGACAATAGTTTTAATTTAAAAGTATAAGTTCATGGAGTAGAAACGTCCAACACCCGTGCGTTGCTCAAATAAAACTGCTTCGGTGGAAAAGGACTTCTTCTCCCATACCTACGTAGGCCCGCAGCCCAGTCAAGTGTGACGAGTGACGTGCTCGCCCTTAAACGCGTTCGTCGATAGGTCCATGTGCTACGCGGCTAGGTAAGGCGTGACTCGCTTTTACCGTCGTCGCACGCTTCACTGATTTTGAACTAAGAGCCCCTAGTGCGCAGACAATTATAAAACAAGGCATTAGGCGGGGCGTAACGTACATATAGATTACTGTGCTGTAACACTTCGTGGAGAAATTATAAAGTTAAAAGATAATTTTTACTCATTTTAATTATAAGGCTAAAAGACTCATTTTTATTATGAGGTTAAAAGCGTCTTTTGACTTTTCTTTCACAGAATTTGACCTGATTAGTACAAGGGGTTTGGTGGTTCAGGTGAAACTTCGTCTCCTCGCATTACGCCCCCCCTCCCCCCCCAAGAGGTCGTGACCGCCACCTGAGATGGATCGTGACTGTCATCGATGGAATTTCAGTCAAACGTTCTGGTCATGAACGAGGTTGATGTTCTGCTCTTTTATTCATGAGTGTTCTAAAGCCCACTATATGAAAAATGTGTTATTTATACATATCAGTTAGATTTATTTGTCAGTATATATACATTTATTGACGAATAGGCCTACTTGGGTAGGCCTAGCTCGCAATAATGCCAATAAAGTTAATAAAGGCGTAACGCTCGCAAGGGCAACAGCGTTCTTGGACTGAATCGTGGCACTATCGAAAAGACGTGTTTACGGCGGGTCTTTGATTTTCTTCGCCACGCCCTTGAAACATATAAATAGGCCTCGTGTGAAACGCAGCGGCCTCTGACGATGGTTTGCGAGCTATAGGCCTACGATAGAATGATTACGTGCATTTAAAAATCGACGTGATTCACTAAGCATGCTAAGAAGGTAGGGCAGCATGAATACCGCTTTCAGAGTTTCGAAAGGCAGATCCAACTGTGTCAGTCGTAGGCTATACAGTCTTCATAAATGAATGTGCATAAAAATGGGTAGACTTATGCACTGATACATTTATATGCATGCACACTTTTGCTATCAGACATACATGCATAATGCGCATTGACTGGATAGACGACTGGCCATTGACTGGATAGACGACTGGCCATGGCCTGTCGATCGGCCACCCCACCGACCGACCGTCTCTAACATTTTAGAGAAAGGGAAGAGCTTAGGGCTGCAGCCCCCAAAACTGAAATCCTGGCGCCGCCACTGTCTATACATGCTTACTATATATATGCATAGGCCCTATATGTATAGATCTATGCGTCAGAATAGCATGAATACCGCATGTAGAGCGAATGTCATCCAGCATTATTCAGTTATTAAACGAGACGATGAATGTCAAGTGATCGCCTTCAGCGCCATATGCGCACAAGTCAGAAGTGACTCATCGTCGTCTTAGTCACCGAAGCCTCAGTATAATAGCCTATCGCGTAGGCCTATATAGGCCACACGTAGATCTATATCGCCATACTACGTAAGCGTATACGTGCACGTGTTGGTCTTATTTTAGGCCTAAGGCAGCCGAGCGCTTCTGTTGAATTGCATGCAATGTTGCATAGGCCTATAGGCCTATATGGGCCTTCAGTTGGTGCCTACGGCTCTTCGGCGTATGATGGGAGATATCGAGGTCACAATATTTTGCATTTTCATCATCATCTATGGCGTGCCTGGAGCGCTGACGTTTCCACAAAACCCTGCCGGCCATATATTAATTCTATTCTCTACAACACTCTGTTTTATTTATTTTTTCCTGTTCTGCTCTATTATCTTTCTGTGTTTTCTTCTACTATCCATTCTATTCTATCCTCCATTATGTCATCTATTCTATTCTTCTTTCTATTTCATTGCATTTTATAATAGGCCTACGCATGTTTGACCATCTGAATGCTATATGACACCCGGAGCCGATCCAGAAAATACAAAAGATCTGTAGGAGCCCAGTCGTATCTTTAGACTTTATTACTGCAATAAGTTTTCCATGCTTGCAACCGTATTCAACGTTAGTCTTTGGTATATATAGGCCTAGTTAAAAAGTAAATGTGACCTCTCTCTCTTTAACCACTTTTTGGAATTTAGCTGCATAGTTTATAGTGTCAAAAAGCATCCTCGGGCACTAGGCCTACTTTTCTCTGCCAGCTTTACTTTCTCTTCAGTCCACTGTTGCTTATCTGCCCTAACGGACTACATATATAGGGCAACTTACACTTCTGTTGAGTTCGACCTAATCTGCATGCATGGGACTCATCCAGTCTTACCTATCTTTTCCTGAATGCTAGATCCCGTATTGAATCGTATTCTGTCGCTGTCCCATGCAATCATTTCTTGGCTGGCATCGAAAACTCAGAGTTGTGCCAGCTGTCCCTTTATGGCTTCTCTAAGGATAACCCAGCAGGATTAGGCCTACTGTGAAAATTAATGTTCATGTGAATTCGTGAAATTGAGCGCTTGCTAAATCGAATGATGAGGAGGATTTATAGCAACACGTACCCGATCTTACGGCCAACCAGGAGGGGAAACCAGGTTTCTGGGGGGAGCAAACAATTGACACAAAATTTTCTCTTCCATCTTTAAAAAGTGGCAAATTTAAATTGACTTAGTTTCAGACTTTTCCCAAATCTCTGTCAAAAAAGTTGATGACCTTTTTTTTAGGAATCCATCTCTCTGGGGGGGGGGGAAACCATGTATCCACATCGATCCTGGGGGGGATTTTTCCTCCCCTGACGGTCTGTACATTGTAATATTGCTCGCCTCTGGGGGGGAAACATCAATCCTGGGGGGGGAACTTCCCCCCCCCAAAGACGTCTAGATTACTCACTGGGCAGTAGGCCTAGCAGAGAGCGAGAATCATGCATGTACTCCGGCACTTATCCCCTCCCCCTCTTCATAATCATCAACACGGACAACACCGTCTGCTAAATAGAATGCATAGGCGTAATTTGTGGGGGGTACGAGGGGTACCCGTACCCCCCACTTTTTGGACTGGGGGGTACAGTACCCCCCACTTTTTAAACAATGCCAATCAATATTTTATTATTGTGCCTTCCCAGAGAACGCAATCTCCGCCAAAAGTATGAAAATAATGAAAGTGCTTAGATATACAGGTAAATCGAGAGCAAAAATTAATGAGAATACTGGCAGGGAATATGTTCAAAATGGTTATCATGCGAAAAACGAAAGTGGAGAAGAAATTGGTACCCCCACTTTTTAGACCAATGTTTTGGTACCCCCCACTTTTTAGGCTAAAGTTACGCCCCTGATAGAATGTATAAATTCACTTTACCAAAAAAGACAATAACAGCTATATCCCCCATATTCTCTATAAGAACTCTTACCAGTAGAGCAAACTCTTTCTCTTATAGGCCTAATGTAGGCCTACCGGCTGTCAGCTTATTTTCCTCAACAGACGAATATTGTATTGCATCTACTGAACGATTCAAAATTTAACAGCAATATTCTATAGGTTATAAGAACTCTTTCCTTTATGCTAGCGTTCAATCAATGTAACTTGTCCACGGTTGCGGTGTGTCAACCAGTAGGCCTATATGATCAATAATAAAAACGAATATGATGATGATTGTAGTCCTACTGTAGCCTAAGTGCTGCTCATTTCCTGCTGCTGATTTCGTAAAATCGAAACTTGGAAACCGCGATTAAAACAACAAGCAAAATATTGAGTGAACGAAGTCGCTAGCAGTCGATAGCTTAGCGACTGGTTTCGACTTGAGGGCTTAGCGGCGGCAGCGGCGGATGGCGGCGGTGCCGAGGACTAATCCAACACACAACACGTACGCCTCTGTAACGATCCCAGTTCCGAGTTCCGCAGATTCTCGGTTCCTTCATCTTAATTCCAACCCGTCCTCCATCCTCTTCCTCATGCTCCTCTATATATCACTGCGGGCTTTTCACTCAAAACTGAAGTCTAATCTTTTCAGGAACTCCTACCCAGACTCATCTGATCCTCCGACTTCCAATTCTTCATGGCATATTCACAGTATAAATAATTATTTATACTGCGGCATAATGCCTCATGGTAACCGGACTCGGACTTCCTCTGAACTACTCTTTGGAAAACCCCTCTGATCTGACGCAGCGCTCATGAATAGGCTGGTGCCCCGCGCTTAGCCTTCGACTGGCGCTTTAGAAGTTTGCAGATTACGATTACGATTACGATTACGAGCGAGTCTAATCAGGCAGAAGAACAAAAATGGCGCCGCTATAATGGCTCTCCTGCACGATTTCACACCGAACTATTAGTACTATTTGTAGGCATCAGTTTCTATATTTAGACCATAGATATCGATGTATGTCCGCAAGTACCTTTCACCATTGATATGTACTAATACATAATATCACATGATATCAGTGCCTTTCACGCCCCAATCAGATGACCGGCCCGTCGAAGCGGATCCGTGTAAATCTGTACGTGATGCGAAGGTTTATATAATGTTCTGTTCAATTTGGCATAATAATTGCGCTTATGGGCGTTGTAGCAGTTGAGAACTAGAGCTAGGGTTTTGTTTTCGCACTGTACACGTTTGGACAGTTTTCATTTCATTCTGGCATGAGATAAGATGCATTCCGTGAAACTTTTTAAATAGTCCTCTCTGTCTTAATCGCATTAAGACTGTCAAAAATCATTTCCATTCGGCCTAATTGGATCCATTACAAAATTGTATCTCTTACGTACAATGCCCTTCAAACCTCTCAACCGATTGATATTCGCCATGGTTGTATTCATTATCCAACCATCGGGAGCTACTAATTCCACATTAGGCCTATAAGCTTAGCATGGGCGGCGATCATGAGGAGGTCGAGGGAGACAAGACCCCCCACACCTTTAACAGTGGGGAGGACACGCCATGCGTCGGACCCCCCACATTTTGAAGAAACACCAAAAAAGTCATCAAATTTTTTCGTGCCAGAGCATGAGAACTTTTTACCTTTTTTTGACCAGATCAGTTCAGGGCGATAATTTTTTTAACCTCTTTTTTGACCAGATCAGTTCAAAACTGTTTTTTGACCAGATCAGTTCAAAAATGTCCCCCTCACCTGTCAAACAAGATTGCCACCACTAGCCTATACCTGTCTCTGTCTTGACCTCCAATCAGTGGTGTAGTGGGGCGGGAACACGGGGGAACGCCGTTCCCGCACTTTTTTCCATACTTACCTACCAAAGATTGCACTTTTTGCTACAGTTGCTACTTCAATTTCCAGGCGTTCCCCCACTTCATTTTTTAGGACTACACCACTGCCTCCAATCTACTCTGAAATTCTGCATCAATCCTTAATTTATGCTGTGCTAGCACTTTGGAATTTACTCCTGAAAGATCGTTGCCATTTTTTTCATCCCCTCTGTCAGCACGTGTTCTCTCTCTCCTGCAGCTTCCTACTCAGGACTGAAAATTGAAGTTTTCAAGCTATCCTATCCTGCTCTTGTTCCTGCATCACTCCATGACATCCGTCACCAACAATTTTCTATCATAACTCCATGCTGTTTCTTTATGTTAACCCCCAGCTTTTGGCACTGAAGCCGATCATACAACCTGGGTCTTGTGGACTTGATTTGATATAGCACAAGCGAATTAGCTGGTTTTCCTGACATGGCTTTATTTTTTTGGTACAGAAAAACTTAGGAGGTTTACATGTACATTACATTATGAGCATCAACTTCTTTTTGCTGTTGCAGGTTTGGAAATTATGCCTCAGTCATTCTGCTCGGTGATTATTGTCTGCTTCACCATTGCATTTCATGCAGTGGAAGCCGTAGTAACAGAGGATGAAGTTTTTGATCTACCAGGTCTCAGTTTTAAACCAAAGTTTCGCCAGTTCTCTGGTTATCTCAAAGCAACTGGAACAAGACGTCTGCACTACTGGTAAATTGGTTATATGTTCCTAAGAAAATGCAATAGGCAATTCAAAGCATATTAAATAAAAGCTATGGAAAATTTTTCCAACCATAACTGAAGATGCTGGAATCAAAAGGAAGTTTTGTGCTGTTCTAGCTGCAATAGGGAAGACAACTATATGAGATTTCATCAAGCGAATGGGTCATTCTCATAGTCCAGTAGCTGTAAATTAGTAATTCAGTCTGTTCTCATCTCAAAGTCATTGACAAGTCTTGTTGCTGAGGCTGCACAGAACCAACCATGAAACTGTAGAGCATTTTTGTCTTCACTTATTTATTTATTTATTTTATTTTTATCTGTTGAAAACTTAAAAGCAGACTGATGAAGTGGTTTAGAAGATAATGAAAACTTCATGCTGTGTTGTGTATGCAGGTTTGTGGAATCTCAGGGCAATCCCACTGCAGATCCTCTTGTTCTTTGGATGAATGGTGGTCCTGGATGCAGTTCTCTCGATGGATTCCTATCTGAACATGGACCTTTCCTTGTAATATTGCTTTTATAATAATGATGTCTCACGGTATGAACAAAACCATGTTAGTGTAACATACTGCTATGGTCCTACAAGACTAGAGTTGTCACCTTTATCTGCAGTTGACTACCGTATGTCATGAACAAGATGTATTTTGTGACAAGTTGGTAAGGGATGATACTCGCTAAAGAACAGAATGCAAGCCCAAAGTTCAAATAAAAATAGGATTTAATATAACGAACATGCGATATAGTTACCAAACGATGAACAAGACAACTCAAGCAGAACAAAAGGTCAAAGCACCGTTTGTACGACATTCAAAAGCGGAAACTCGACCATCCCATCAGGCACGGAGTTGAACACGGCCGACGAACAACCGTCACCATGTTGACCAACAAACTCTCTTTACCTAGACCACAGGCGGTCAACCAACAGCTCTCTTAATTAATCACACAGACTGAGCTCCACTAGTGTCAACCCAACATGGTCAACCAAAATAAGACACTGAGCTCTAATAATGTCAAACCAGCATGTCTGACCAACACAAGACAAAGAGCTCAAGAACCAAGACGGCAGTCTTATTTATAGACAAGGCCACTTCTTCTATGGCATCAGATTCCCGCTAACCTACGGACTCAGCCTAGCACCTGCATCTACGTAAGAGATCACGTGCCCACACGCAACAATTTGTAGGACCTAACTGATCAAAGATGAGTTACAATATTACAGAAAAATAAAACTCTTTTTGAATTGAGAATTAGTTCCTTGAATAAGTTATCTGCAATTAATTTTTTTAAATTAGCACTTCAATTTATCTTACTTATCATTCCAGTTATTTTCATGTAAGCCTTTAAATTATGAAATTAACTTTCTAGGTTTCTGATGATGGCAAGACATTGAACGAAAATCCTTACAGCTGGAACAAGGTGAATTTTCTATTAGCAAAGTAAATGCAGCTGAGTAGGCATTTCATGGAGAAACAAAGTTCAGACTCTCAGAATGTGCTGTATCACTGTTCACTTTAGCATTATAGATACCTAGGCAGATGATATAAGCAACTTCTGTATTTTATGCATGTATTTATACATATGCTTATACTACATAATTATGTAATCTCGGCAGAGAAAAGGGACCGACCACTTGTCAGTTACTAGATGAGCTTGAAAATGGCCTTTTCCATAAGACCATGAATATTGATTTTTTGCGTCTAATTAATGCGTCTGCAAATTCAGATATTAACACATCAGGTAGAGCCAGGTTGAATTTTTCTATGCATTTTCTTGTCAAGTTATATTTCATATTTTTGTAAAAACTTTGCAGGAATTTTGTACCTAATGTTCTGAAATTTTTAGCCTGATTTCCTTAAGGTATAAACTTATAGGAAATATTGATAGGTCTATTCAAAAATAATTGGTCCCTTTCTCAGCCAAGGTCATATATATTGTTTTTATGTAACTGAATATTTGCATATTCAGATGCATAGATATACACTTGTGCAAGCTATCAGTCATGTACACTTAGGTTTGGTTGTCTTCTTAGATCTAATAACTCTTTATGTGCATGTAGATTGAGTCCATGCACAAGAAGTTACATCTATTCCAAACTGACTGCAACAGACTCAGTAGACCTTTGAGTTGATGTATAGCTTTCTGATATTTTGCTGTAGAAAAGGTTATTCTAGGAAATGGAGTCTCAGGTTTTGATCTCAGTAGGTTGGAATAATTTTAAAGTATTATTACTTAAGTATGAACTTCCATATAATACTGCTTCTTTTGAGAGTCTTGTCAGGTACTGCCTTTTTACTGATATTGAGGTCATAGTTTAGAGCTGAATTAATATGTATCTAGACACTTGCTGTACCACCTCGTAAGCACCTCACAAAAGTGCTGCCTGCGCATTAGCCTATTAAAGTCATTGTTGTTGTGCTGTCGGCTCTAGGAGCCCTAGCGATCGCCATGAAACACCGTCTCCATTGCCGTCTTGCTACTTCCCCAGTACTAGTAGCCCTTGAGTCGCGTGTCGGCCTGGGAGTCCCATCAGCGCTCCGGCCTGGGAGTCCAACCATCAGCGACGATCGGCGCGGTTTGAAGTGTCGCATGACGATTTTCTTGGCATGTTAACAGGGGTGGTTTGCCATTGCCTTCCCCTGGTTTTGCCTGCCGTGCCCGTTCGTCCCCCCTCCATTGGAAGGGTACTTCCATTGGAAGGGTACCAACAGTCCGCACCACGTGAAGGTGGGCACGGAGGACTTTGGTTCACCAGCCCAGGTCGGATCCGAGTCTACGCTCGTGAGAGACGTCGGTCAGGTCGCCTCCCTGCTTTACTCTGTGATAGAGTGACTGGTGAACCTTTGCGGACCATGCTCCAAGTTCTTGAACTATGTAGCATCAAAGGAAAGGAGTGATGACAGATGATGAGGCCCACAATACATGAACCCCAATACCAAGCAGTCCCTGGCATTTGGTAGAAGAAACTGCATCCTGGCATCGCTTGGCTGCCCAGTCTTTGAAGGATGACATTCTTCAGCAGCCAATCAGTTGGTCGCAGAATGTCTCCGCAGTAGAATGCTATATTATGACTATAATATGACTGACTTGTTGTTTGTTGTTGCCAGGTTGCTAATATTATATACCTGGAGGCTCCTGCTGGTGTTGGGTATTCTTACAATGCGGACAAGAACTACACAACCTCCGATGATCAGGTTTTCTTTTTCTCATCATGTTTTTGACATTAGCTCATTACCCACAAGCTTTGTCAACCCCATTGTTAATTTTTCAGTAGGGGAGCCAGTGTAGATGATCTTGCACTGGCTCACCTTCCCCATCGCATCTGCTTTAGGATTTTCTCATTGGTTTGACGATGTCCTTTAGGCGTGGCGTCCATTTATCTTCGAGAGCTGTGCTGCCCTGTCTTATCTTATGGCGGTCGCTGTGACCCTTTCGCTGCCCATGGGGACCTGGTTGTTCCTTTCACTTGCACAGTTACTATGCAGTGCTAGGTGTTTTGTATGGTCGACATGGAATGGGCTCCCCGTAGAGTTGCATCACCTACCCAGGGTTCTTTCCTCTCTGTTCTACCAGTTACTTAAGACTACTCTCTTCCTTCTGGCATGGGTAAGAAGCACCTCCGAGTAGAGATCTTGTAAATTTTAGGTACATCGCTTATCAGTTGCTCACAAAATATTGGAAAATATTTGGTAGATCAGTCTTTGTTGTAAACTTCAATTAGCTTCAAATCTAGATGAAGTTCCAAAGGCATTGTGCAAGAGTCTGTTTTTTGCCACAAGCAAAACAAAAGTAGCATATTACCTTTTTGAAACATCATTTCAATGAAATAAAATAATTTCAATATTGCTGTTTTCTTTTCCTTAAAAACACTTGTTTGTTTTAGACATCTCTTGATAATTACTGGGCACTCAAGTATTTTCTGAGCAATTACCAAGAATTTTCTCAGAATGAGTTTTTCATTACTGGGGAAAGTTATGGAGGAATCTATGTTCCAACCTTAGCCGTGAGAGTTGCAGCAGATAAAAGCTTCAATTTCAAGGTAACAGGAGTCATGATCATCTGTACTGCCAACTGATCAATCTCTTGGTCATATCTACATTTTTGATTATTAAGGTTTCACTTGAGGTAGAATTCATTAAATTTCTTTATTAGTTGTTCTAGCCAGTTGACTTTTCAGCCATGTTACCTATGAAATTTTCAGTCAGATTATTGAATGCTTTATGAGAGAAATGGTTCAGTCATTGTCTCACAACTAATCAAGCTGCTCAATACTGCTATTGTTTACTGTTGCATTTGCATTTTTCGGTGACATAGTTGAACTGCTTTTGACTCGCTTCTGTTTTCCATGTTCAGGGTTTTGCAGTGGGCAATGCGTTCAGTGACGAAATCATGAATACCGATTCTCTGGTATATTTTGCCTACTATCATGGTCTCATAAGTGAAAAGTAAGTACCAGTACCTCTATTTCGTGTTGTAGTTTTTATTTATGCTGTGATTCAATAGAAGAATTTACATTTGCTGTTTACTATTTTCTTGCATTCCAGTCTTATAACTTTAATTTGAAGGACTAATTAGTTCTGATGGTTTATTTAGTTCACATGAATCCAGTCTGAGTATTTATATCATAGTAGATTGTTTTAATTTTGTCACATTTATTTTGCTTTCATAAATATTTTAGAGATAATTTTGTTTATTTAGTTTAGAGATGACTCACTAAATGACTAGTGTGATTTAGTTTTAAATGATCTTAACTGTCATTAAATTTAATAGTTAAATCTAAGTTAATGCGTTTAGATATTGTAGTAATTGACTTACCTCGAATGACTGGAAAGCAGCCCACTGCTGTCGGCAGTAGAATAGAACTGGTAGAATAGAATAATACAGTAGAATAGGCTATAGAACTTAGTTCTATTTTGTACTTGAAATGCTGTTTTTTTTCAGAGAATGGCTTGTCATAGTTGAGTCTTGTTGCTCTGGGGCCAATAGCACTGTTGGAAATTGTCAGTTTTCACTGAGCTCTTCTGCCGAATGTAAACGGGCTGTGAGTTCATTTTCTCATGCTCCTACCAATAGCTCGGTGTGTAATTTATGTAAATACTAGCAGTTAAAAAAACAAAAGTGTACAAAACTAGATTTCTGAAAGTGATGCTTATTTTCATCATGAATATAAATGATTAATGTGAGTGATGTCATACAAAATTTGCCTTCCATTTTATTTGGCTTTGGATAAATGTTTACATTTTTTGAGTTATTGTACTTAGCATAATTACACAGGAGTTGACTAGTTACTTAGCATAATTACACAGGAGTTGGCTAGTTACTTGGGATAGTTGCACAGTTAAAGACAGCTGATGAGTTTTTCCCAGAAAGGGTCCTGTTTAAATGTTTCCATGCATGTATATATAAGTATGTGCACAGGCATGTGCATACATTCTTACATAAAGCACTAAATATAATCTCTTTAGTTTCTCGTTGTGAAACTGGATTGCCAAGGTTCTATAAATACCTCTCATCTACAAGACCATTGTGTGTAGCCTCTTTGAGGTATTGAGGGTCTTCAAAACCTGGACATTATGATCTTCAGATGCAGCTTCTATAGACTGCTATGTGTTTACTTCATTGTGGCAGTATATATATGTTTTCAAACCTCATAACATTGCTGATCTGATGCTTCATATGTTCTTGTTGTGGCTTGATCAAACATGGGTACTGATTTCTCCAGGTGTGCTCAGAGTAGTTCATGATTCTGAAGTCTGCAGTGTATATTAAAACAAATTTAATTTTTGTTAAACAGCTGATAGTTCTGGGCACTGCACTACAAAATCTGAACATTTACAGTTTATATGATGAGTGCTACCCCAGTCCATCATCAAATTCTATTGTTATACACCCACATCAGTTTTTCCTTCCTTTCGATAAAGTTGATTTTCAAAAGGTAACTTGACTCTCAATTATTATATTTTGATTAATGTTGTTGTAACAGTTGATTTAAAATATGGCAGGTTAGTCTGACATTATTATCATTATTGGTATTAGAATTTTATTGTATTTTAAGAACTTTCAAAGGATGAATGGTATTTGAGATAAGGTTCTTTTGGTCATTTACATGTTTTCATTGATTTTAGTAGCTCACTGACAAACTGCAGTAAGTAACATTGAAACATATGACAGTACAATTATCAAGATCTTATGGAACACACCTCTTGGCAGCCTGTTAGGCGCCTGCACATTTTAGTGTATGGAGTTAAAGGATGCTTTGCTTGAACTAGAAACATTGCAGCAGCAACTTTTAAAATAATGTTTTCTTGTAGATTAAGTAGCGTAAGAATGAGCGGTCACTTTAACATACCAATGCTACAGACACATGATGGATAAGGTGATTAAGCAGTTGACGCTGAGTGATGGTTTGTGATTCAGATGTTTGTCACCTGCTGTCACGCTGTTCGATAGTTGAGTGATCGCCTTATAGCGAGGTACCTGGGTATATGTGTGAGACTCGATGTGTAACGACCTTCCTTTAATGTTAGATAGAGGTGCTAAACAGGAATACTTTCAAGATGTTGCCGGAAATGAATGGAGTTGAATCAAATGGAATCTTGATGATTATTTTTGTCATTTTTGGCCTTGTACAATTTTTTAAAATTTTATACTTTGTTTATTGCTTTTTTGCAGATACTGGCCAGTAATGTAAGCGTTACTGAAGTTCCGCCTTGTGTCAATGTTACTGGCATTACAAATTATTTGAATCTTGGTGCTGTCAGGAGAGCTCTTCACATTCCACATGACCTTCCACTATGGCAAATCTGCAGGTAAAATTCCTATATATACTTGTATGTAATGTGTACTTATTCATATGGTTGATGTGAGACCACGTCTCTGAATTTATGCGAGACGTTCTCCATTGGCTTCCTGTCCAGCATCGCATTCATTACAGGGTCTCCACCATGGCGTGGCATTGTGTCCTAGGGCGGGCCCCGGCCTACTTCTGCGAGCTCTTTACTTTAACTTCCGCTTGTGCGGGGTGCCGTGCCTTGCGCTCGGCCTCCCGGGGTGATTTTGCTGTCCCCTATGCGCGTACTGCTATGGCGCAGCATAGGGCATTCTCCGTGGTGGGTCCTACCCAGGGCTGTAGTTGAGCGTATACGCGGGTATACAGCGTATACTTACCTCTAGAGAAATTTGAGAGCGTATACTCATGGCTGTAGACGAGGGTATACGCGGTACGCGGGTATACAGCGTATACTTACCTCTGGGAACGAAAATTTTTGAAAAAAGAGAGGTTTTTAAAGGTTTTTAGGGCGAATGACTAAAAAAAAAAAAAAAAAAAAAAAAGGTCATCAACTTTTTTAGAGAAAAAATCGTAAAAAGTCAGAAAATTTTCTGAGAATTGGTGAAAAGTCTGAAATTTTTCCTAAAAAAAGGTCTTCAAATTTTTTTTTACGCCGCTGGTCACCGGTAGCGTATACTCACCTCAAATTTTACCACTACAGCCCTGGTCCTACCGCTTGGAACGACCTCCCTCTCTCCCTTCGCTCTCTCCCTAGAGACCTCTCAGGTACTTTCTATGGCCTTCTTAAGACCTTTCTTTTTGACCGGGCCTGGGTCGGGAGCGCCACTGAGTAGATTTCTTGAAGGGGCGCTATAGAAGTTCATTATAGATAGATAGATGTGTGCAGTGTATGTGATAGGTATATAGGTGTATGTGCGTTAATAAACGTGGCAAATAAGAGCGAATACTTAGAAGTGGAACTTTTTATATTTGTTGATTAGTTGCTATTTAGTGACTTTGCGTCACAGCAAAGATGAGTAGCATCGCCTCCTTTGGACTGGCACTACTGGCAATGGCAGAGTTGTTTTTGTATTAGATATGACTCATGTTTTATAGTTGTTTTATTATCCTGTCATGCAGCCCTTGCTGTTGTTTGTATCAGAGGATTACTCTGGTGAGCTGAGTATTAGATCATGCTATGGCCTTCTCTTACACAGATGTTAAAATAAAATGACAGAAATCTGAATTTTATAATGAACTGTCTTTAGAATCATTAGAACTTTAAGTTATTCTACAGTCCCCGGTCACTTCCAGGCAGAACTATAATGTTATTATGTTTAATTTCTGATCGATCAGTATCTAGATAGAGTGTGTAGGTATGGCGAGGTAAGATTAAGCAATAGCACATTGCTTTGTGAGACCATTTGTTGATAATACACTTCCTCTGTATAAGTCATTTGATGGATGCGACTGTACTTGCTGCTTAGTGCTTGAAAACCAGCTTGTTTTACCACTTCTTCACAGGCTTCAGAATTCAAGTCCTGGATTAAAATTCTGGTGTACCACGTCTACTTAAAAAGAATTGCATTTTTATGTTTTTGTATTTGCATTATAATTGCATTTTATAGCATTTTGTGTTAGGTCAGTGTTGTTTTTTAACAATTTTAAATAGACTACTAATAAATCTTCATGCCAAACTTTCTGAAAACATTTTACATTGAAATGCTTTCAATGATATAACAAGGAAAATGTTTTGTTAAATTTTAGTGTATTGGACTATCGCAGAGATTATTCCACAATGAGAAACCAATATGTCAACCTTCTGTCACTTGGGGTATGATTTTATTTCATGCTAGCAAGATATGAATTACCAGTGCACTTGTTTCATTTGCTCAAAATAAGTTTAACAGCTCTTGAATTATTGTTCTGTCATGAATGAGCTAAACAAGTTTGAGTTTCTATGAAATTTTCAAAATATATAGTTATTCTAGTTTTACTATTTGTGGAACTTCAAGGAATTGTTTTGTTTAAAAATACTGGTATATTTTATGACATTATATTCCTGTAATCTGGATTGTTTGCGTTGTGCTATATTTTATTACTAGCTGGTTACCCGGCGTTGCCCGGGTTTCGGAGGTTTTGGGCCGGGACACCATGGTAGCGGTCAAAACAGGGGACGTGAAGCTGCTTAACCCGGCGTTTTGGGTGCTTCAATCCCTCTAGCGAATAAGCAACAAAACACTGCTTAACCCGGCATTGCCCGGGTTTAGTTCAGTGAAAGTTTCAATCCCTCTAGCGAATCCGTACTGTAGCTGCTTAACCCGGCGGCGCCATCTGGCGAGTGAAAATAGGTTGTAAGTAAGTTTGTACACTAGAGTGTAAATTTTTTTTACCAGCTAAAAATGCATTGGCCGGGTAGGTTTTGGCCTGGGACACCATGGTAGCGGTGAAAACGGGGGACGCGAAGCCTCACACTGGGTGTGTAAAGCCCACCCTGAGACATCAGTGAAGGTTTGGAGTGAAAAGGTCCAAAGCTGTAGAAATGCATAGCGGTCAAAGATCGGTGTGACAGACAGACAGACAGACAGACAGACAGACAGACAGACAGACAGAGTCTTCTCTTTATTTATATAGATTACTAGCAGTTAACTTTTATTTTATTGCATATGCCTGGCAAATTCTATCTGGAATGTCATTTTCTGTTATTCTTGTTGGCAGTTGGTGCTAAAAGTGCCTAAGTGGATTGATGTAGTTTCGACTTTTCTATTTTGTCATGGTGTTTAGACTTTGAACTGTGAAATGAGCTCCTTTAATTGTGTATTTTAATTGCGAATAATTTTTAAAAATCTGATTCAAATTTTAATGTGCTGTGTTATGGAAATGTATGCTGCAGAAACAAAGGATGATGCTGTACAATGGAGATACAGACATGGCATGTAATTTTCTTGGAGAAGAGTGGTTTGTTAATTCACTGCCACTAAAGGTTTGTTTTGTTCATACTCAAGAATGTGCTTGAGGTTTTTCAATTAGTTTACTTTATGTATATTTTACTAAGTAATAAATAGAAGCCAAAAGGGGCTAGTTAGTTAATTATTTCTCTCTTTCACCTGTGTTTCAAATTTGGTGGCCATTGTTCAGACATTTGTTGTTAGGATCTCGTGTGCAATCATGGACTTGTCCATCCTAAGGGGTTTCAGGTTACTAACTGGACAGTAGAGTCTTTGGATTAATGCTGACTGTTCTACTGTTCTCCTCCCGAAAACCCAACCAGAGTCTTTCTACACTGCGTTAAAAACTGTTCTTTTTGTTCGTGCTGAAGTCGGGAGCGCCTCTGAGTAGTTCTCTTGAAGACGCGCTATATAAGTGCTCAAATGAATGAATGAATGAATTGTCAGCTGGGAAGAATGTCATCCTCCACGAACCCAGTGGCAGAGGAATGCCCCGATGCAGCATCTTGTACTATCTTTCTGTCAGAGACTGCTTGGTTTTAGAGTTCATGTGTTGCGAGACTTGTCACCTTTGGCGCTGGGAAGCGAATTCATCTAATTGGAATCCATTGGTTGGGCGCTGAATATGGGAACTGAACAGTGGTGACTCTTCTAGTTATCTGAACGCTGTTCACTTGTGATTAACTTTTTGTTCTTTGTGACTTTAACATCATTTACCAGCACTTATATACCTACGTACATACATACATTACATACATACATACATACATACATACATACATACATACATACATACATACATACATACATCTATTTCTTGGATGAATTTACGTCTTCTATTTGTTAAGACTGTTTATTTATTTCAGTGTTACTTGAGATTTCCAACTACTGGTAAAGGCATAACTGATGGTCTTGTCATTAAAGAAGTCACTGAGTTTGATGCTTACCTATTTTTAAAACTTTATGTGTTACTCATTATGGCACTGAATCTTATATGGGAAACTTCTGCAAACAAAAGAGCCTGTGTTGTGTTTAGGTGAAGGCTGGCCGGGCCCCTTGGTTCTACAAAGCCAAGGATGGAACAAAACAAGTTGCTGGAGTCATCCAGAAGTTCAACAGTTTTTCTTTTGTAACCATTAAGGTATTCTTCATCACCTTTTATTGACTCAAAAAGTTCACTGTCAAGCAGTTCTTAGTCCACTTACAGCCCACTATGCTAATCCTTAGAAGTAATCAGCAGTTGTTCATTGACATCTATGAGATTTCTGAAACTGAAGACGTTTGAGAACCTGTCAAAAGTGATGTTCGTTGTGTATGCGTGCAAATATCACGATTATATAGCACATTACTACATGACAGTTGTATTGATGCATGATGTTTATGTTGCACATATATATGTGACACTACCAATTAATGAACCAAATTCTGTATTAATCAATTTTTTTTTCAGTTGCAAAGTTGGTTGTTTTGCATTATGCCTTTTGTGAATTTGTAGATTTTAATTATTTGCATTATTATTTCTGCATTTTTTCATCTTCTGTTGAATTTCTTTCTCTGTACAGGGTGCTGGTCATATGGTGCCACAAGATAAACCAATTCAGGCACTTGAGATGTTCTCCAATTTCTTGTCTGGAATATTCTAAAAATTCGAACGTACAAGTTCTTGATGGAAATGCATCAGCATTTTACAGTCTTGCTGAAAGCAGACACAGATGTCTCTGTTGGATCATGTATTGTAGCGAGTTTATATAAAATTAGAGTTAGCATTAACATTTAGAGTTCCTGATTTAAATTTAGTAATTTTTTAAAGTTTTCATTTTACTTTTCTCTGTTGTGTTGTTCCCAACAGTGCAGATCTATCCATCATACTGTTCTATTAGTTGTCAATGTTGAGAAGGCACAATTGCTTGGTTTTCACTTAGGATAGGTCGCTTTGACAGCGCAATTCAGCAGAAGAGACATTACAAAGCAACAAAATGATTCATTGTTTTAGTTTGGTGTGTTGTGATGTATTGTGTTTTCATTTCAGTGCCTTTCAGTTGGTTGTTTTACTGTTTATGAGAAATGTAGCATTTTGCATGTTATATTATCTGTACCACTAAAACACTATGTAGTGCTTACCTGTTTATGATATATTTTGTGACATCTTGACTTTCAATATCTACTGTGAATGCATTATATATACCATTAATTTTTTACATTTTGTTTGACCGAATCCAACAATCTGTATTGCCTAATTGCCAAAATGCAAGTTTAATTATGTCTGTCTATTTCTAGATTCTGCAAATAAAATATCTTGCTGTAATTTTTCCTCTCGGTATTGCTTTCAGTTGATGCTTCATTATATGTATTTATTAACATTATTTGTTGAACAAACAAGTTTTCAAATGTATACAAATTTTGAAATGAAATGAAACTGTGACAGTGATTCTGGTTTATTTAATCAAATGCACGTAACAATAATTTCACAGTAATTTTTTTAGTTAGTTACCTGCAATTATATGATCAGTGAAGTCTTGTGTATATTGATCTTTTTCCAAAGGATGTACTATTTGCTTCTGTTATTTTTTGAGGCATTATTAAAAAACTTTCTGATGATTCTATTTTTCATATGATATTTATACTGGGTTGTTGCCGACATGAACCTTTTCTGTAGCTCATGTAATGAAACATGACGTGCAACTATATCTACCAGGAGATGTAATAATTATTAAACACCCTGTCTGTATGTTGAGTCTGCTTCCAATTTTTAGTCGTAAGTCCAAGTCGACAAATGCATTTAAGCAACTGCGCACAGAATTTCTTGCTGTAATTTTTTAAATGTATACAGATTTTGAAATAAAATGAAAATAAAGAATAACAGTGAATGATATGTACATCAACATGTACATGTGTATTATTTTGCACATTGGTAGATAAAGAAATGCTGTTACATTGGAATTTCTCTTAGTTGATACTTCACTCTACAATGATGGATGTATGTATAATACATTGTATATTTGTGTATGTAAGGTTCTAAGTTCAGGTTTGTGGAATATATTGTAGTTTCATGTTTAAGGAACACTTCCTGCAATTCATGGTTTTCTCATATCAAGTATTCTGAACCATAATAATGCAGTATTGTTGAGTAGTTTTCTTGAGGGTGGATCAGGCATGAAATTTCACAACAGGACCTAGGCATTGGTAATATAGCAGTTTCCTAGGTTACTCCTACTATCTTGCAGATAGGTGCTGAAGACACCTGAACTATTACTCATTTAATTCATTACATTACGCTTTAATTTTACAGTTTTTGCTGTTCCTTGTGGTCCAACCATTAGCTGCCTCTACACTCAAATTTGCTTGGACAATCGTAGCTATAAAAATATTGTTGAGAAAAACTTAAAATAAAGAGTAGTGAAGGATACGTCAACATGTACACTAGGGTGGAGTGAAAACATGAAGTTAACATTTCAGAATCGGCAGGGTGTGCAAAAGTTGTCTACTGTGCCCAGTAGCCTGCATGTAAAATATTACTGGATTTGGTTAAATTCTTGAGGTGCCCCAAGGCCACCCAAAAAAACACGAATTGCCGAAATTTTGCATGGATGGCATGAATTTTTTTTATACTTGCAATGTGATATTTTTTCACTATTGCAATTTTATTTTGGCGATGTCTTTTGTAAATATATTGAAGACTGAAAGGCAGATTGCAAGAATGTCAGTCAAACAGCCAAAAACAATAAAACCTATTAGCTGTCCAGTACTTGGTATTCATTCAGAACTGTCTCAAACAGTGCTTCCGACATGTGCTGACACAATGGAGTTCTTCCTAATTGTTCTTGATGACCTGAAGCAAGATTAAACAGTAATTGCATCAGCAGTAGCAGATGCAAAGAACTCTGAGTGTTGTGACAAGGGAATGTGGTAGATACGATGTTTCTGATAGAAGAGCTGATAGACTAAGTAGTGCATGAAGATGACAGATCGCAGGATAACGACAGGAGTAAAATTCGTAGAGAATTGGAGTCAGAAAATATTTACAAGCAAGTGAACGAGAATCCATAATAGGGTTATATGTTGATAGAAGGAAAGTGCAAGTGAAAAATGAAGATGGTATTATCCGAATATGATAACCGAGGAGCATATTAAAGTTGCGTCCGAACCCAATTCGAAATATGCATATCATTTCAGTCCATCAGCTGGAAACCCATAAAGTATAGCAAGAGATCTACTCCACCGAAATGAAAATAATTACAACGAACAGATTGCTTGTTGTTGGGTGCAATGGCACAAATGTGAATACTGGTAACAGAGGAGGTGTTATTCCCTTGCTCGAAATGGAAATAGGGTGACCACTGCAGTGGCTCGTTTGTTTGTTGCATGCAAACCAATTGCCTTTGAGACATCTCCTAAAGAAACTTGATAGTGTAACACATGGTCCTAGAACGTTGTCTAGTCCAATTGGTAAAGCAAACCAAGCATCTGAAAACAAATCAGTAGTTCCCTTTACAGCAATTGCACTTGACAATTGTCTGTGTGTTGATAATGCCGATAGTATCAATCAGAAGTATTTGTACAATGGTCCTATATGTCAATCGATATCTGCTAGGAAATGCCCTGACGAAGTTGCTAATCGAAAACCCGACCCAGTAGTTCATTCAAAATGGCTTACAACTGCTGACAGAATTCTACTTGAAATAGCTCTGGTCTATACAAGTCAAGTCACGAAACACGAATATTGCATCCGTAATGTATAAAATGGTTAAATTGGAATCGCAGGCTATTAAAAATTTCATGTATAATGACAGTGAAACTGCAATAACGTCAATGCTACATATAGTTTTATTTCGTTGGTATTCTTTAACCAAGAAAACACTACTACAGACTGGCCGCCATTTCGTTTTCTGGCAGTGCTACATATGTGTCTTTAGTTCCATTGCATTCCTTGACCCCGAAAATGTTAAGTTAGACTATAAAATCATGTTTTCATGATATACATGACTTTACTTATAGCCATTTGCAGATATTGGCCGCCATTTTGTCCGCCATTTTGTTTTCTGGCAGTCCTACATAATGTGTCTTTAGTTCCATCGCATTCCTTGACCCCGGAAATGTTTATTTAGAGTCTAAAATCATGTTTCCGTGATATACATGATTGTACTTATAGCCATTTGAAGATATTGGCCACCATTTTGGCCGCCATCTTGGTTTTTCCATGTAACCGCTAAAACTGCAGCTTGCTAACCACGATTTTCGTTGTCAGCAAGGTCAAATTAGTCTAGAAGCACCTATTAGCAAATTGTTACATGATTTGCTTCTAACAAGGTCATTTTAAAATTCCAAGCCTAGTTTATTATGGAAGATTTCAATTTCTGGGTTATAATGGGATAGGTTTTCGCCGTTGGGGCACCTCAAAACATAATCCTAGAGGCAAAATATTTTACGCTAACAAAACTAGTATCTATACACAAGTTTTGCACCCCCTGCCAATAATTGCAGATTCCTCAAAATTTTTTTTACCTAGGCCTATAGCTTTCACTCCACCCTAATGTACACGTGTATTATATTGAACATGGGTGGATAAAGAAATGCTGTTACATACAGACTTTCTTTGGGTGGTAATTGCTTGCTTGTTCATTTATCTGGATATTTTTATGAATATTTGTCTCATTTTCTACTTCATTTTGACTTAATTAGGGGAGAGTGTGGCAAGACGGCCATGCTAACGAATATATAAATTTTCATGCATGAAAAATTGAATGAAACCGAAAAAAACTGGTGTGGTATATACTCTATGACACCCAATTATAATCACCAAATGACAGTACAATAGCTCTTCATTAATGAGTAATTAATCGGAAAAAATGCATGCCAGGAAAGTGAGCATCTTGCCCCATACCTGGGGCAAAATGCCCCGGCTATGGGCATCTTGCCCCAATGACAAAAACCGCATATCAGCAAGTGTCACCTCAGTTTTATTGTTACTTAAACAAATAATCAGTTTCTACTATGCTTTACATTTAGACTCTTTTCATGCTATGCACAGCAATTCGAATGTTTTGCCAACACAACACATATCGGTCTATTCCACACAGTCACCACACAGGAAAAAATCATCGTCAAGTACTCCTTGTGCTTCCGCACAGACCTCGTGAAACCAAGTTTTACACTTATAACAAGCGATCCAACCAGAGTTCAGTTTAACGTCTGCGGCACTCT
Organism: Allolobophora icterica; assembly: GCA_963556255.1. Classification (NCBI taxonomy): domain Eukaryota; kingdom Metazoa; phylum Annelida; class Clitellata; order Crassiclitellata; family Lumbricidae; genus Allolobophora; species Allolobophora icterica. The sequence continues at coordinate 73,051,976 of OY744602.1, read as the reverse complement.
TCTCAACAATCCCGCAACCTGGGCACTGGGAACAAAGTTCTGGCTTGCTTTGATTATCAACATTCTTTTTTAAACGAAGGGAGTCCATCTGAAGTCCCCTTCTTGTCATAGGTCTAGGTCTGCCTGCTTAAGCGCACACCTTTTTAGGTATCTGCTTTCTGTCTTCATGGCATGTTCTCTTCTTAGGTCCACTTGTAGACTTTAACTTCTTTGATCTATCTACTTCTTTAGACTTTTTCAGTGCAACATGTTTTTCAAGTTTCTTTTTTTCTCCTTCATCTCTCTGTCAAACTAAGTTCTTATATGGTGATGAAGTAAGAACAACCGCTGTTTTTGCTTTGCATTTTCTGACACGAGACCTTTCAGCTTTTGGCAAAGGAGACAGTTGACGAATAATGTCAATAGCTGTCTGCATTTGTGGGATAGCAACTTGAGTATGTGGTTGAGAAATGTCTGCTGACTGTGCCTGTATATGACTGTCACCATCCGATTCCAGGGCATCTCCAACTCTGTGCCAAGAACACAGGCAAAACGACCAAGTTGTCCTGGCTTTGCAACAAGCTTACATAAATGTCTAGTAAGTGTTTTCCTTGGGATGCTATACAGTAACTCAGCCTTCCGCTTGCTTAGTTCTCCTTTTCTAACTTTCTCCAATGCTAGAGTTAACTGTTCCAAGCGATATTTTCCTCTATCAGTTTTTCTCTTGTAACATCTGACCATTTCTGACAGAAAAACAACCACAATAAGCTAATTATACACTACATTAATAACTATACACTATATACACTACAGGCTGACTATGATTAGCCTACACGGATCTTCGAAATTCTACAAAAAAGCTACACAATGCTATGGCGGGGCAACATGCCCAGGGTGTACAAGATGGCACTGGGCATTTTGCCCCTAAACGGGTGATAGCAGTACAACGCGATTCTAAATTATCGTCTACATGCAAATCGAAAATTAATCCCATCATAAAGTCCGTAAGCAATAACTAAACACACCAAATTTATAACGTTATTGAACTACCATGTAACTAACCTGTAAAATCTGTTGAACTGTTAAGTGTTCGATAATGCACAACATCCAAAAACTTAATTTTAATTATACTGATCGCCCGCCAACATTAAAATCGCAATAAATGATATGCATATGCATGAGGCTGTGTCAGGAAATAATCTACATGTTTAAAACTGGATTGGAATGCGAAACCGCTAAGATAAAAGGGATGGGCGTCTGACCCCGCATGGGCGTCCTGCCCCACTTCCCCCTATATGCAACCAAGTAAGAAAAGCCACCGCCTTTCTCAGAAACGCCTTGCACCTTATTGTCTTATGTATCGTTCAGCGCTCTTTTTGGTTTTGTGTTGGTCTTCTTCCTGTTCATTCTTTATTTCTTCCACTTGCCAAGCATTTTTCCGCGTCCTCCATTGATCATTGCCTCTTACTTCCTGTCGAATGTGCTGAATCGTGCATCTGCTTAACGTGTGAACTATCACCAAAGATGTCGGCCTGGATTATTGCCTAATCTGCTAGGGGCGGTAGTAAAATGGTTCCGGTCCACTATTCCGGGGTCCGCTATTCCGGGGGTCCGCTATTCCGGGATCCGCCGGAATATGCATGCATACAACATAGGCTACATGCATACATACATGCATACATACAAACAGGCATACATACATACATACATGTATACATGCATACATACATGCATGCATACATGGTCGCCTCATTTACACGGACGCCTCAAGCACCACATCCTCAATGCCTGACACGGACGGAGGGCTGATCCCAACCAGTGAGGGAAGAATGGGGGAGGGTTATCCTTCATCCTCATTCAGGCCAGGGAAATTGATTTCAGTGATATTTTCGTTAACGAAAACTAAAATTAGAAGTAAAAATAAATGATTTCGTTAACGAAAACTAGAAGTAAAAGTAGGAATTATTTCAGCAGAAAGAACGAAATTAGGAATTGAATTAGAAATTATTTGCCGAACTAAAATTAAGAACGAAATTATGAATTATTTTCAGAAGTAAAATCATTTTACTTCTTGTGGCGCTTAAGTTGAGACGAAGGCGCGTACCGGTAAAATTGCACGCGTTCCAAACAAAATCCATTGGAAAACTTCGGTTGAGATGAAGACGCTGCGCATACCATTTCTATTATCTTTGGTCTTCGACTCTTCGTTGTCTAATAATTATTGTCCCCACTTAATTGAGTACCAACGACCTCAGTTTCATACGCCATTTTATTCCGGGTTTGATCGTTAAATTGTAAAATTACGAGTTTATCGAGAATGTTGACCAGAAGGAAGCGAGATAGCCCAATTTTGGGTTTATCATTTCGACGAAACTACATGTGCAGGCAGATCTACATGCCAAGTAGGCCTACTATGCGGGGAAAATGATGGAATTTTTGGAACAGCACTAGCTGGAGAAATACAAGCAATATAAGTCTTGGAAGGGGGATAGATGAATGGTAACACGCTGGCATAGCCTAAGAGCATTAGATCTTGCCGACTGACTCGAATGAATTCCATCAGCGACTGCACAGAGCAGGGCCACCGACAGAAATTCCTGGCCCCTAGGCAGAGCAGTCACGGGCCCTTAAACTCTCTTTACGCTTTATGAAAAAAGTTGATTGCGGGCCCGGCCTGGGCCCCTAAAAATCGTTAGAAAATCGCCGGGCCCCTGGGCATTTGCCCCCTGCCCCTCCCTCTCGGCGGGCCTGGCACAGAGTTTTGGATATGGTTGTCCACACAGTAGGGCCTACCCGGTTTCGCTGATACTAGATAATTCTTCGTTTCGTATTAATGATAACCACACGACTCAAAATTTAAATTACCAGCTTTGTTAGACTAAAGCTTCACCCCTTGTTTTACTTCAAACAGTTTTTTCTTTCTCGAGACAGATTTGTTGTGCTTCTCTCTGCAAGCGTTGCATAGGCCTATGTACTTTTACAGCACGGAAATTAATAATTATTTGGAAAACTAAAATAAGAAGTAAAATTATTTGAGAACTAAAATAGAAATTAGAAGCAAAATTATTTGTGAAGTAAAATTAGAATTAGAAGTAAAATTCAAGAGCTCAGAACTGAATTAGAACTGAATTAGGAATTATTTTTAGAAGTAAAATATCACTGATTGATTTGGCTGCTACGGTTACCAGCAGTCTTGTTGTCAAGACCTTAAACCTCAAGACCAAGACCAAGACCTTGAACCTCAAGACCAAGACCTTGAACCTCGAGACCAAGACCAAGACCAAGACTTTGAACCTCGAGACCAAGACCAAGACCCAAAAAATCGAAATCAGGTCAAGACTTCTAAAAATTGTCAAGTCGGAATATTCGCTGTTTTAATGAAAACGTGAGTCTTTTATTTTATTCAAGCAAATTAATTTTAAATGCAAACTGCAGAGAAATCCGAATTTGTATTCAAAAGTCCTTCATGCAAACTCTTAGACCAAATGCCTTTTGTATTTTATAAAATCCAAGTCGCTCAGAATTTTCTGACCAAGACGTGCCTGGTGGGCCTCATTAAAATTCCGCCATGTGAAAAAATATGTTCTACGGGTGCTGAAGTCGGTGACACACACAGAGTAGCTTTTCAAGCACTGGATGTAAATGTACAGACAGTGAGTCCTTTTCAAATATTCCCATGGTTTATCATACCGTCTGATACAGAATAACTGTTGCTGCTGCCAATGGGTTTTCCTGACCAACATGACTTGTATCCATCCATAGATATTGGTCGTATAAGCAGCTGGCTTGATACAGAATTCTTGAGTTCTGTTAAATGACTGTTCATATTAATAGCCGGTCTTGGTCTTGGTCTTGCGAGACCAAGACCAAGACCTTGAACCTCAAGACCAAGACCAAGACCTTGAACCTCAAGACCAAGACCAAGACCTTGAACCTCAAGACCAAGACCAAGACCAAGACTTTTAAAAACGAACTCGAGTGCACTCGAGACCAAGACCTTGGTCTCGAGGACAACAAGACTGCAGTTGTTTAATTGTTTGGTTTGAGTGTTTAATAACTAGGGATGTACCGAATAGGCAGACTTGTTGTCCTCGAGACCAAGGTCTTGGTCTTGGTCTTGAGGCTTAAGGTCTTGACAACAAGACTGCGAATAGGTGATTATCACTATTCGGCCGAATACGAATAATTGGACCAACTGTTCGGCCGAATACGAATACGAATAGTGTACAAAATAGCTCTACCGACAATATTTAAAAATACTTTAACGTTCACTCGCTGTACACAAAGAATGAGACTACTGACACTGCGATACCGCGGTCCAGGCAGTAGGCAACGCCTGGCTGCAACCATAGCATATATTAAGTTAATGAGACGGTTACTTCAGTCCACTCGCTATAGCAGCCGCTTATGCAGAAACATGTCACGTGACCACTATTCGTATTCGGTCCGACCGCTACTATTCTTACCTTGCTGATCGTATGCAAATGGTTATCTGCGGAGACTCCAGAACCCATTGGGTCAGAGTTAAATTTGGGGTGCCACAGGGCTCTGTCTTAGGCCCTCTCCTTTACCTCATATACACGGCTGACATTTCCGCTATATTTGCTAAGCACTTATCAACTGGTCATCTTTATGCAGATGATGCCCAAGCGCTCGTTCATGGCACTCCCTCTGCACAGCTTGCATTAACTGGACGTATTGATGCTCTCTCACGTGATTTGCACCTTTGGCTGTCTTCTAATCGTCTCTCTTTGAACCCAACTAAGACGCAGCTCATATGGTTTGGTACTCGTCAGCAGCTCCTCAAACTAGACTTCCCACTTCTTGCTGAGAAATTCCCGTCATTCACTTTTCTCTCTAGTGTCCGTGACCTTGGTGTTGTCCTTGACAGTATGCTCACCTTTTCTGAACACATTGCTAATCTTACCCGTTCTTCTTACTTTCACTTGAGACGGCTTAGAGCAATCCGACGCTCTGTCTCCTCCTCCGTTTTTACCACTATCATCCACGCCTTCATCTGCTCCAGAATTGACTACTGTAATTCTGTTTTGATTGGGCTGCCAAAAGTCCGTCTTTCCCCCCTCCAGACTGTTTTAAATGCTGCAGCCAGATTAATAGCCCGACTTCCTCGCTGGTCTCATATTTCCTCTTTCATGTTCGATCATCTTCATTGGCTTCCCCTTACTGCTCGGATTCAGCTGAAGGTTCTCGATCACTTTAGTCCTTCGGTCCTGTACAGGCTTAGCACCCAAGTACCTCTGTGACATTGTTCGTCTGCCAATTTCAGCTACTTCCCTCCGTCCATTGCGATCGCTTAATCGACATGATCTTCTTGTACCACGAGCCAGGACCTCTATGGCCAAAACTCGAGCCTTTTCTTGCATTGGTCCTGCTCTATGGAATCAACTTCCTCCATTGACACGTGCCTCTTTATTAGCTGGTGGCCCAAGTGCCTCGTTCCGCTGTCTTAAAACCTCTTTCTATTCACTGGTCTTTCGCACTGGGAGCGCCTCTGATTAGCGAATACTGTGAGAGGCGCTTTATAAATGTTTAGATACAATACAATACAATACAATACTATTCGGCCGAATACCGAATAGCTATATTTGGCCCAATATATTCGGTCCCAAAGCGAATACGAAGCGAATGTTCGGTAGGCCTACAGCCCTAATAATAACTGCAACCCGTGAATAATCACGGCATGTAAATTTAGGCCTAGTCCCTAGTTTAGAAACTTAATTAGTTCAAATTTAACCAGTGACAGATCACGGAACGTAAATTAATTTTATAAGCTGTAATGTTGAGAAGTAAAATGTGCTTCAGACCATAGATTTAAAAAAGTAAGCTTAATTGCTATCACTACAATAATTGTTTTATATACCGTGATTTCTCACGGGTTACAGCTATAGTCATAAATATAGACACTGTTCAAGATGCTGGCAAATGGCAAGAAAGTTGAGCAATCAGCAATGCTTAATGTAGTTAGTGCTTGGATGTAACTTCTCTGGCTCAATCTAGGTCTTTTGCTTCCATTGGCCCTGCTCTTTGGAATGAGCTTCCTCCGTTCGTTCGTTCTTAGGTAACGTCTCTTCCTTTTTTACCTTTTTAAAACTTGCTTTTCTCTCGGGTCTCTCGCACTGGGAGCGCTTCTGAATGGCCGTCCGCTAGAAGCGTTTTATAAATGTCCGAATACAATACAATACATAATACTATCCCATAATCTATCCGGGTCAGTAAATTAATAACAAAGCCCTTTGGGATGGTCAAAACGTGTTTCATTTTGTTGGATTGCTTGGTTTTTAGCCAATATAGATACTTCAACCCCAAGACTAAGGATTTTGAGGAAAGGCCAGAAAGACACGCAATAATGAAGTTAATTTTACCTAAATACTTGTTGAACATTAACTGAAACTGTACAGCGATGGTGCATTCTTCAGTGGTCAGGAAAAATGTTAAAAGCAAGTATCCGGAGACTAGATAACATAATTTAGCCAAACCTTGTGGAGGACTATGAGACATGCTGTTGAGTGTTGACTCCCAATGACTGTAGTTGATATCAACGTAGTTTGGTTACATATGCCATGTGAATGTATTAATCTGGGATATCTATAGACTAGTCTGATGATAAAAAAGGCCAGTCAGTGCCATGTAAGGTGACAGCCAATAGGCAAAGTTGAGGAACTCTAACAGTTCTCAGCTAGACCTACTTCCGCGCAGCGCATAAATTTCTGATACGATCTCAACCTCTAGATCCGAATATAGATTTCACAGTTATTACATTTAACTGGCAAAGCTTCTAGATCAGACTGACAGCAGAGTTCATAATCAGTAGGCCTATTAGCCCTGGCCAACAAGTCTGGACACTTGCCATCAATTTTTTACATCATGATGTTACATAAGGACTTGCCAGTCCTTTATATAAAAGGTCCTTGTACGCAGGGCATTGCATGACGCCTCAGTCAGAAGACCGGCTCGTCGAAGCGGATCCGTGTTTATCTGCAGGACTGCATAGTTGATGCGAAAGTTTGTATAATGTTCTGTTAAATATAGCATAATAGTCACACTTATCGGCGTTGTTCCGGATGAGAACTAAAGCTAGGTTTTTCTTTTCGCATTCTACAAGTTTTGACAGTTTTCATATGTTACCATGCGATAAAAGATGCACTCCGCGATAGGGTGACCACATTTTAATTCTTTCCTGCCATTCCGGGACACCACGTACTAGTGCTCCAATCTAAGTCAAATTGAATTGGGAGCTGGCCTCATTGGGAAGAGCGCTATAAGCTTACATACGCAATGCCTTGACTGGACCATTTTTGTAAGTTTTTAGACCGAAATTAAGCATTTTATTTGTATTTGTTTTAATTATAAAGAAAACGAGCCAAAAGAATACAAATTGGTCAAACTCAAAATAAAAATTCCTTAAACTCAAGATTCAAGCCTAGAAGCAGATTTTATAAAGTGACTGTATACGGCCTACGTTTTAGGCGATGATGTACAGCATTGTAAAAATATCATCGTATATACACGTATTCCGACTAAGGTACGTAGGCCCTATATAGGCCTATATAGGATCAATTTTCATTAGTTAAAAAGAAATGAAAGAAACAACAGTGCCTGTGCAAATAAACACATAATGCAGTCACGAGTGTGCATCCAAGAGATAGATTTTCAGTTTATGTCTAAATTGATGTATAGTAGGCCTAGGTAAACCAGTAATTTCAATAGGCAATGAATTCCAGAATATCGGGCCACAGACTTCGATGCTATGCTGCTTAACAGTAGTGTGCACACTACGTTGATGGTACTTGTTGAGCGATCGCGTGTAATGATTGTGTACGTCAGAATTTTTATAAAAACCAGTTTTAAAATTCACAGGCAGTACATTCGATTGAAGTCTGAACATAAATAATCCAACTTGCAACTTATTTATGCATTCAAAAGGTAATATTCCCAAAATACGAAATAACGGGTATATATTAATTATTGTTTCTTTTTACCAGTTGGTCATAGGTCTAGGCCTATTACTTGATCGATGTTACCATTCAAAGTATTGATTGTGCTGCCATTTACTTGTATTACGATAAATGTTAACTATAGGTGGCCCAGTTAAGCGGAATCAATATCCTTTTTGGGTCTCCTCTTGTTGCCAAAATTCAAACTTTATCGTAGCCTATCGTCTCTATGCTCTAGGCTATTTCCTTGTACTTAAAAAATGGCTTCAGTGAAAGGATTGATTGATTGATTGATTGACTATTCACCATTCGACCGTCCGCGACTACTCTCTCATCATCATATCTCTCTCTATATATATCGACCTCCAGTCTCTTCCTCTCTGAAATTCTGCAATTGCTTCCCCTCCTCTGCCCTCCCGAGGCCCCGGCCGCCAGTGGTTTTCCTGCAGTTTAGGGCCTGCGATGACCGTGTAATTTGATGGTTTGCATCACATTCTAGAGACTGACATTGGACGAAAATGCTGCTAAACATGGATGTTGCTGCCTCCCCTACCATAACCCCTCACCTTGGCCGCTCGCCTCAAGCGTGGGTAATGATACTTATGGAAGAGAGTAACACATTACTAATAAATGAATACCTAAACAGTAAAAACAGTTGTAATGTAGGAATAATGTAATCAGCATTCACTAACTTCTATTGCGCCGGTCTCTAATGCACAAGGATCAACTGATGGCACACCAAAACCAAGCCGTAATCAGTTCATCAGTTAATCGTAAGTGTTAACATAATCCAATGTGGCCATCAGTCGAATCACGAACCTGCCTGACACCATACAAGCGCAGAACCAAAGTATCGCCTCTCAAAATGTTGCAAATAATGAAGGAATACAATTTGCAATCAGGATCTCCGAATGTTCGCATTGCTCTGACATTTACCAGCTATTCCTTATTCAACCATCGAGATCTACTCATTCCTCATTAGGCCTATACCTTTCTCTATCTTGACCTCCAATCTTCTCACAAATTCTGCATCAATCCTTAACTTATGCTTTTTCATCACTTTGGAATGAACTCCTAAAATATCGTTGCCATTTTTTTCATCCCCTCTGTCAGCATTCCCCACTGTCTCTCTGTCTCTCTGTCTGTCTCTGTCTGTCTCTCTCTCTCTCTGTCTGTCTCTGTCTGTCTCTCTGTCTCTGTCTCTGTCTGTCTGTCTGTCTGCCTCTCTCTGTCTCTCTCTCTGTCTCTCTCTGTCTCTCACTGTCTCTCTGTCTGTCTCTGTCTCTGTCTGTCTCTCTGTCTCTGTCTCTGTCTGTCTCTGTCTGTCTGTCTGTCTGTCTGTCTGTCTGTCTGTCTGTCTGTCTGTCTGTCTGTCTGTCTGTCTCTCTCTCTCTCTCCTGCAGCTTTTTACTGAAAACTGAAAATTGAAGTTTTCAGGCTATCCTATCCAGTTTCTGCTTCTGCATGACTCCATGACATCAGTCACCAACAATTTCCACCATAGTTCCATGCTGTTTCTTCGTGTTGACCCCAGCTTTTGGAACGGAAACTGACCAAACAACCTGGGTCTTGTGGACTTGATTTGATATGGCACAAGTATTTATAAGCTGGTTTACTGGACGCGGCTTTATTTGGGTGCAGAAAAATTTAGGAGATTAAGATTTACATGTACATTACATTATGAGCATCAACTTCTTTTTGCTGTTGCAGGTTTGGAAATGATGCCTCATTCATTCTGCTTAGTGATTATTGTCTGCTTCACCATTGCATTTCATGCAGTGGAATCCATAGTAAAAGAGGATGAAGTTTTCGATCTACCAGGTCTCAGTTTTAAACCAAAGTTTCGTCAGTTCTCTGGTTATCTCAAAGCAACTGAAACAAGACGCCTGCACTACTGGTAATATGTTCTTAAGAAGATGCAATAGGTGTTGCAAAGCTTATTAAATGAAAGCTATGGAAAATGTTTCCAACCATAGCTGAAGATACTGGAATCAAAAGGAAGTTTTGGACTGCTCTGGCTGCAATTGGGAAGACAGGTTTATGAGATTTCTTCTAGCGAATGGGTCGAATCTCATAGTCCAGTAGCTGTAAATTAGTAATTCAGTCCGTTCTCGTCTCAAAGTCATTGACAAGTGTTGTAGGCTTGTAGCTGAGGCTGCACAGAACCAACAGTACTGATGATCCATGAAACTGTAGAGCATTTTTGTCTTCACTGGTTCATTCCTATCAGTTGTTTGTAAAGAAGTAAGACAGACTTTAAGGAAGTAAGTATGATAAGTAATAACCATAGTAAAATATAAGTAACTGCACTAAATGATCATGGGCTAGTTTTCAGTAATTGACTAAAATTCATCAATTTCAGCTTGCAATTACAATTACTATTCAATAAACAATTACTTGAGAAAACTGTAAGTAATTACAATTGAATTACAATTGATATGGCCGAAGCATGATTTAGAGTACCATAATAAATTGTCAGTACTGGTACAAATAAATAGGCTGTAAAAAGTACCTTTTTCATTTACTGAAAATTTAAAAGCAGACTGATGAAGTGGTTTCGAAGATAATGAAAATTTAATGTTGTGTTGTGTATGACAGGTTTGTGGAATCTCAGCGCAATCCAACTGCAGATCCTCTTGTTCTTTGGATGAATGGTGGTCCTGGATGCAGTTCTCTCGATGGATTCCTATCGGAACATGGGCCTTTCCTTGTAATATTGATTTTATATGATGTCTTGCACTTGTTTCACGGTATGAACAAAACCGTGTTAGTGTAACATACTGCTATGGTCCTACAACCTTTGTCTGCAGTTGACTACCGTATATCATGAACAAGATGTATGTGTAGGACCTATTAATAATTTGGATGAGTTACAATATTACAGGAAAATAAAAGTTCCTTGAATTATTTATCTGCAATTACTTTTTTTAAATTAGCTCTTCAATTTATCTTATTTATCATTACAGTTATTTTCATGTAAGTCTTTAAATTATGATATTAACTTTCTAGATTTCTGATGATGGCAAGACATTGGTCGAAAATCCTTACAGCTGGAACAAGGTGAATTTTTTATTAGCAAAGTAAATGCAGCTGAGTAGGCATTTTATGAAGAAACAAAGTTCAGACTCTCAGAATGTGCTGTATAACTGTTTACTGTAACATTACAGATACCAAGGCAGATGATATAAGCAACTTATGTATGTTATGCATATATTTATACATATGATATATTTATACTACATGTGACCTGGGCATAAAAAAGGGCTTCCACTACATAAACCCCAATACCAAGGAGTCCTTTGTATATAGTGGAAGAAACTGTATCCTGACATGCCTTGGCCACCTGGTCTGTGGAAGATGACATTCTTCTTCCGCAGCCGATCAGTTGGCATTGTCTCCACAGTAGAATGCTGTATTATGCTAAATAATTTCTGCCGACTTCAGCGGCCTTTGTTGCCATAAGATGTTGTTAAACTCTGAATCCATCCATTCCCTTGTGCCACATGAGACCTTTGAAAAACAAACACTGCAAGACACATAAACAACAGCAGACAGAGATAAATAACTTTGTTGCACTGTTAAATCTTTAGTTTTGTCTTGGATACATTACTGAAGTATTTGATATAACCATTTATATAAAGCCCTTAATGATGTTAGAATTCAGAGTGGTTGATGATAATGCTTATTTCAAGTCGAGTGATGCATGCTTGCCTGGAGAGGACATCATGCAAGCGCTGACACTCAAGGATGCCAATCAGTTTAACGCCATCTAAAGTTGATAGTAGATGCCATTTCACCATTTAAATTATTCAACATCACAACTTTTTCTCTGCTGCATGTTGTGTTTGGTGGATATGTTTAATATTGTATTATAGACAATTAAAAGACTGGATTTTACGTCAGTCTTGGTTTTATTCACAAACTTTTAGAACTAGAAACTATAAAAAATTTCTTTTGTTCATGAAACATTCTGTTGCTAACTTGTCTGTATACATCCTTGCAATCGCTATTCAGAAATTATTGTAGCGCTAGTATTTACAGTCGAAGAACATTGAATATTTACTATATATATATATACGTAATTTGACTGACTGGCTAAAATGTTTGTTGTTGCCAGATTGCTAATATTATTTATCTGGAGGCTCCTGCTGGTGTTGGGTATTCTTACTCTACAGACAAGAACTACACAACTTCAGATGACCAGGTTGGCATTCTTTTCCTCATGGTGTCTTTGACATTTGCTCATTGCCAACAAGCATTATCACCATAATCACAGCATTTTTGATGAGTTTTAACCCTTTAACGCCAAGAGTGTACTAAAAGTGACTGGGAAGCCAATGCAGCTTGTTGTTAGTGGGTTCAAATGAGCTTTACAACCCAGATACATACATGCATACCATTACCATGTTGAAGTTATTGTTTTTAAGCTGTAAAATTTAGATACTTTGCTTATCAGTTGCTGTCACAAAATATTGGAAAATATTTGGTGGAGTAAAACTTTGTAGTAAAACTTCAATTAGCTTCAAATCTAGATGGATTTCCAAAGGCTTTGTGCAAGAGTCTATTTTTCTTCTTTCATTGCAAGCTTTGCAGGTTTTTTCAAAAACGAGTAGCATATCACCTTTTTGAAACATGTTTTCAATGAAATAAGATAATTTCAATATTGCTGTTTTCTTTTCCTTAAAAACACTCGTTTGTTTTTAGACATCTCTTGATAATTACTGGGCACTCAAGCATTTTCTGAGCAATTACCAAGAATTTTCTCAGAACGAGTTTTTCATTACTGGGGAAAGTTATGGAGGAATCTATGTTCCAACCTTAGCCGTGAGAGTTGCAGAAGATACAAGCTTCAATTTCAGGGTAACGGGGAGTCATGATCATTTGTATTGCCAACTGATCAGTTTCTAAGTCATGTCTACATTTGCTTTATTAAAGTTTCAATTGAGGTAGAATTCATTAAATTTCTTTATTAGTTGTTCTAGCCAGTTGACTTTTCAGCCAGCTTATGTTTACATATGAAGTTTTCAGTCAGGTTTTTGAATGGTTTATGAGATGAATGGTTCAGTCATTGTCTCACAACTAATCAAGCTGCTCAATATTGCTATTGTTACTGTTGCATTGTTTAGTGTCATAGTTGAACTGCTTTTGACTTGCTTCTGTTTTTCATGTTCAGGGTTTTGCAATCGGCAATGCGTTCAGTGATGAAATCATGAATAGCGATTCTCTGGTATATTTTGCCTACTATCATGGTCTCATAAGTGAAAAGTAAGTACTAGTACCTCTATTTCGTTTTGTAGTTTTTATTTATGCTGTGATAATACATCAGTATAAGAATTTACATTGCTTTGTAGTATTTCTTGCATTCCAGTCTTATAACTTTAATTTGAAGGACTAATTAGTTCTGAAGGTTCATTTAGTTCACATGAATCCAATTTGAGAATTTATATCGTGGCAGATTGTTTTAAATTGTCTCATTATTTTGCTTTCTGCTATATTTTTAGATATTATTTTGTGTATTTAGCTTAAAGATGACTCATTACCGTAAATGACTAATGTAATTGGCTTATAAATTACCTTAACTGTCATTAACTTTAATTGTTAAATCTAAGTTACTGGTAATGTGTTTAGATATTGTAGTAATTGACTTACTTTGAATGACTGAAAAGCAGTCCACTGCTGTCGGCAGTAGAATCGAACTAGTAGAATAGAATAATATATAAAAATAGGTTAGATGACTTAGTTCTATTTTGTACTTGAAATGCTGTTTTTTGTCAGAGAATGGCTTGTCATAGTTGAGTCTTGTTGCTCTGGGGCCAATAGCACTGTTGGAAATTGTCAGTTTACACAGACTTCTTCTGCCGAATGTAACCAGGCTGTAAGTTCATTTTCTCATGCTCTTAGGCAGGGGTGTCTATTCCCCTCCCCCCTAAGTCATTGAAGCAACTTCCCCTTCCCCCTCTTCTTCCGCCCTCTCCCTTCCTCCCCCCATAAAATGGGGGCACACACATTGACATATCTTCCCCCTATTTCGTGGATGGAGCATTTGCACCAAGGTTTCTATGGTGTAGACGCCCCTGCTCTTAGGGGTCATCCATAAAGGACGTCCGCAAAATATGACCTGCTTTGGACCCCTCCCTCACCCCTTGTCCGCATTTGTCCGCATCTGACCTTACCCCTCCCTACCCCATTGCGGCCGTCCGCCCGCCAAAGCCAATTTTTAATGTCATCATATCATTCCTTTTACAATTATTTCTCTGTTCCAGTGCACGTTTAAGTGACAGTTTAGGGTGTCATATCAGGATGTGCAGTTATAAAAGCCTCTTTAAAGTCACAGAAAATGTTTATACTGTGCTTGAGGTTTTAGGCAATCACCTCACTGATCTTTTCGTCTTTCGGGGAAGGTTGAAACAAGGTGGTGTTTAAAAACCTATCAAATTAAAAAATGTAGATGCGGACGTCCGCATTGGTCGTAGCCCTTCTCCCACTTGTCCGCATTTGGATGACCCATCTCCCCTCATTGCAGACGTCCTTTATAGATGACCCCCTTAGCAATAACTCAGTGTGATGATAATACATGTAAACAATAATAATAATAATAATAATAATAATAATAATAATAATAATAATAATAATAATAATAATAATAATAATAATACTAATAATAATAATAATAATAATAATAATAATAATAATAATAATAATAATAATAATAATAATAATAATAATAATAATAATAATAATAATAATGCACCGATCTGCTCCAGTCCACCATGCTGGGAGACGCTGCCCGGGTCGACCAGCACCGCGAGGCGCTGCTCATCAGATGGCGCGATGCATGTGCAGCGCAATGCCCGGAAGGTTTTCTTGCCCATAAACAATCAGCATGGGACAAACCCTTGATCGACAGGGTCGTCTCAGACCTGCATGCCAGACAGCCAGACCCGACAAATCAAGCACGCCTCAAGGCGGTATCATCCCCGCATGCGGGGGACTGGCTGCTGGCCCTCCCCATCACCAACTGCGGGCTCAGGCTGGATGACGAATCGATCAGGGTGGCGACAGGGCTGCGGCTGGGGGTCCCGCTCTGTGAGCCGCATGGATGCCCCTGCGGTGCCCCGGTGCTTGCAGATGGCCACCATGGGCTCTCATGCGCGTTGGGTCCGGGTCGCCTGCCTAGACATGCATCGCTCAATGACTTGATCTTTCGGAGCTTGATCCGCGCCGGTTATCCATCCACAAAGGAGCCCGTCGGACTCGTGAGGACGGACGGCAGGAGACCGGACGGCCTCACCCTCATCCCTTGGCGCGTCGGGCGATGTCTGATATGGGATGCGCCCGTGACAGACACCTTGGCCGCTTCCTACTTGCCTGACACCTCCCAAACAGCGGGTGCGGCAGCCGAAAGGGCATCGGCACGCAAGATCGACAAATATACTGAACTTTCATCTGCATACTTTTTTATTCCAGTGGCTTTTGAAACCCTGGGCCCAATCAACAATGAAGGCCTGACTTTCCTTTCGGACTTGGGACGAAAGCTCTGCACCATTACGGGGGACCAACGAGAAACCACTTACCTCTTCCAACGCCTTTCGCTGACGATACAGCGTTTTAACGCAGTGGCTTTTGGGAGCACTTTTGCCGGCCGAGAAATAGACGAATAGGGCCATTCCGGACACTTTATTTTCCATTTTAGTTAATATTCAAGTCCCTGAGGGATCCTGTATACCTCGGGGCAAAAATAATAATAATAATAATAATAATAATAATAAATAATCTTTTTGTTTATTTAAGTGCCTGCTAAACGCACTGCGCTGTACAGTGAACATACATATAGTAGAAACGGCAGCCACACAGGGCGCCTTACATACATGTATACAGAAGAAGCACATGATAACAGTTTTACAGGAGTCGAATTTTTAACTGTTTTATACGGCAGCCAACAGGGCGCCATCACGGCCTACTATTCATTTATCCACCGCCGCCACCTAGCGAGTGGAAGGCTGAATAAACCTAAAGGGGTCCACGGGAATCGATCTCGGTACCTACTGCTCTTCACGCCAGTGTGTTATCGATTACTCTACGGGCAGTAAAAAACAGAAGTGTGCAAAACTGGGTTTGAGAAAGTGATGCTTATTTTCATCATGAATATAAATGATTAATGTGAGTGATGTCATACACAATTTGCCTTCCATTATATTTGGCTTTGGATAAATGTTTACATTTTTTGAGTTATTGTACTTAGCATAATTACACAGGAGTTGACTAGTTACTTAGCATAATTACACAGGAGTTGGCTAGTTACTTGGGATAGTTGCACAGTTAAAGACAGCTGATCAGTTTTTCACAGAAAGGGTCCTATTTAAATGTTCCCATTTATACGTGCATGTACATGAGTATCTACATAAGCACTAATACATTCTTACTTAAAGCACTAAATCTAATCTGTTTAGTTTCTCATTGCGAAACTTGATTGCCAAGGTCCTATTGATACCTCTCATCTACAAGACCATTGTGTGTAGCCTCTTTTAGGTATTGAGGATCTTCAAAACCTGGACATTATGCAGGGGCGATGATCCTGGGGGTCAAGGGGACAAGTCCCAACCTTTAACAGTGGGGGACACAGTATACAGTTGTCTCCTATCCAAATTTTGAAGAAACACCAAAAAGGTCAAAAAATTCTTTTCGTGCATGAGCACAAAAAAATGTTTGACCTCCTTTTTTACCCGATAGGTTCAAAACTCGTTTGACCAGATCAGTTCAAATTGTCCCACCCACTTGTCTAACAAGATCGCCGCCTCTGACATTATCTTCAGATGCAGCTTCTTTAGGTTGCTCTGAGTGTCCATATTGTAGCAGTACATGTATTTTTTCGAACCTCATAATATTGCAGATCTGTTGCTTCATATGTTCTTGGTGTGGCTTCCAACTTCTGTGGTATTCTTTCAGCTAAACAATAATTGGGATTAATAACTTTAATGAAGCTGTAAACTGCATTGATCAAACATAGGTACTGATTGCACCACGTGTGCTCATGATTCTGAAGTCTGCAGTGTATGTTAAAATAAATTTAATTCTTGTTAAACAGGTGGCAGTTCTGAAAAGTCTAATACCAACTCTGAACATGTACAGTTTATACGACGAGTGTTACCCCAGTCCACCATCAAATTCTATTGTTATACACCCACATCAGTTTTTCCTTCCTTTCAATAAAGTCGATTTTCGAAAGGTAAATAGACTCTCAAGTATTGTATTTTGATTTAATGTTGTTGTACAGTTGATTTAAAATATAGTGGATTTGTCTGACATTATTATATTGGTATTAGATTTTGATTGTATTTTATGAACTTTCAAAGGATGAATGGTATTTGAGATCAGGTTCTTTTTGTTACATGTTTTAATTGATTTAGTAGCTCACTGACAAACCACAGTAAGCAACATTGAAACATGTGACAGTACAATTATCAAGATCTTATAGAACACACCTCTTGGTAGCCTGTTAGGCACCTGCACATTTGAGTGAATGGAGTTAAAGGATGCTTTGCTTGAACTAGAAACATTGCAGCAGCAAATCTTTGAAGATTGTTTTCTTTTAGATTAAATAGCTTAAGAATGAGTGGTCATTTTAACATAACAATGCTACAGACACTTGACAGATAAGGTGATGAAGCAGTTGACACTGAGTAATGGTTTGTGATTCAGATGTTTGTCACCTGCTGTCATGCTGCTGGATAGTTGGGTGATTATCTTATAGCAAGGTATATGTGTGAAACTCGATGTGTTAAGACCTTCCTTTGATGTTTAGCTGTTAGATAGAGGTGCTAAATAGATACAGGCATACTTTCAAAATGTTGCAGGAAATGAATGGAGTTGAATCAAATGGAATCTTGATGATTATTATTGTCATTTTTGTCTTTTACAATTTTTTAAATTTTATTATTTGTTTATTGCTTTTGTGCAGATAGTGGCCGGTAGTGCAAGTGTAACTGCAGTACCTTGTGTCAATGTTACTGCCATTACAAATTATTTGAATCTTGGTGCTGTCAGGAGAGCTCTTCACATTCCACATGACCTTCCACAATGGGAAATCTGCAGGTAAAATTCATATCTATAGATCAATCAATCAATCAAGCATGTATAGGCCTATATAGCGCCCATTCAAGGAAGTAATTGAGAGGCGCTCCCAGCCCAATCCCGGCGAACGAGAACAGTTTTTAGAGCAGAGAAGAAGGTGTTGGACGAGTCTCGAGGAAGAGACCGCAGCTCAGGAGGAAGCCCATTCCGAAGTGTGGGGACAACGACGGAGAAAGCCCGCTGCTGCATAGCAGCGGTGTGTGCGAAAGGAACAGAGAAGAGATCACCACGGGTGGCAGAGCAAAGACAGCGGTGACTACACATGCATGTAATGTGTAGGCCTACTTATTCATTTGGATGATGTATGCAGTGTATGTGATAGGTATATATAGGCGTATGTACTATTGTACATTGTAGGCCTACATTGATAAACGTGGCAGATAAGAAGTGGAATTTTTTATGTTGATTGATTAGTTGCTGTTTAACGACTTTGTAAATAACACAGATGAGTAGCATCGCCCTCCTTTGTCCAGGCTTGGGACTGGCACTACCTGTAAGTCACATATGCAAAATGAACTTCACTGGCCCCCTGTCCCGTTTCGTTTTAGATACAAGGTTCTACTTCTAGTCACTAGATCCCAGTTGGACTTGGCGCCAAATATCTTTCTGAACTGATGAGCAAACCATGCAATATCTTCACGCTCCTCACGCTGCCTTTGTTCTGCTGACCGATTGGACTTGTTTGTGCCTCAGTCGCGAACCTCATTAACTCAGCATCGGGCCTTTGCTGTGGCTGGCCCGTCGTTCTGGAATGCTCCCTTCTGTGATCCGGAGCAAGATGTTCGAGGCGTCTTCACAAGCTTCATTAAAATGCCTAAAGACTTTTCTTTTTCCACGACCCTATCACGTTGAGAGCGCTTCTGAATAGCTCTGCTGCGAGGAGAGCTTTACAAATGTTTATATATTATTACATTACATTACCAGACTACTGGCATTGGCAGAGTTATTTTTAGGATAGATATGACTTTCGTGTTTTATAGTTGTTTTTGTTTATCCTGTTATTCAGCATCTGTGTTTGTATTTATGAGGATTAATCTGGTAAACTCAGTGTAACATCATGTGTACGCAACTGCCGTTCCTTGCCCAGATGCAAAAATAAAAATTATACAAATCTGAATTTTATAATGAACTGCCTTTAGGATCACTAGAACTTTGTTATTGTGCAATCCCTGGTCACTTCCAGGCAGAACTACAGGAATATCATGCCAATAATGTTATTATGTTTAATTTCTTATCAATCGATTAGTACCTAGATAGAATGTGTAGATGTGGTAAGATAGCAATAGCACTTAATTAATACGCTTCTTCTATAGGCTAAGTCATTTGGTGTCTGGGACAGTACAGTTTGCTGCTTAGTGTTTGAAAAACAGCTTGTTTTACCACTTCTTCACACGCTTGAGAATTCAAGTTCTGGTGGCAGTTGTAAAATTCTGATGCACTATGCCTACCTAAAAAGAATTGCACTTTTATTTTTTGCATTTGAATGTAATTGCATTTTAATTGCATTTTATGTTAGGTCAGTGTTCTTTTAACATATTTAAATGTTCTACTAATAAATCTTCATGCCAAACTTTCTGAAAACATTTTACATTGCAATGCTTTCAATGATATAACAATGAAAATGTTTTGTTAAATTTTAGTGTATTGGAATATCACAGAGATTATTCCACAATGAGAAACCAATATGTCAACATGCTGTCACTTGGGGTATGATTTTATTTCATGCTAGCAAGATATGAATTACTGGTGCACCTGTTTCATTTGCTCAAAATAAGTTTAACAGCTCTTGAATTATTGTTCTGTCGTGAATGAGCTAAACAAATTTGAGTTTCTATGAAATTATCAAAATATATACCATAGTTATTCTAGTTTTACTATTTGTGGAACTTCAAGGATTTTTTAAAAAACACTGGTATATTTTACGACATTTTTTTCCTGTAACTGGGATTGTTTATATTTATGTTGTGCTATATTTTATTGTTATGAGTAGTTACCTATTATTTTATTGCATATGCCTGGCAAATTCTATCTGGAATGTCATCTTCTGTTATTCTTGAAGCTAAAACTACCTCAGTGGACTAAAATAGTTTAGACTTTCTATTCTATCATGGTGTTTAAACTTTGAACTGTGAAATGAACGCCTTTATTTTTATTTGGAATAATTTTTTTAAAATGTGATTCAAATTTAATGTGCAATGGCAATGTATGCTGCAGAAACAAAGGATGATGTTGTACAATGGAGATACAGACATGATGTGTAACTTTCTTGGAGAAGAGTGGTTTGTTAATTCACTTCCTTTAAAGGTTTGTATTGTTCATCCTCAAGAATGTGCTTGAGGTTTTTCAATTAGTTTATGCACATTTTACTAAATAATAAATGGAAGCCAAAAGGGGCTAATTATGCACATTTTACTAAATATTAAATGGGAAGCCAAAAGGGGCTAATTAGTTATTTATTTCTCTCATTTACCTGTGTTTTGGAGTGTTTAGCCGTTATTCAGGCATTTGTTGTTAGGGTCTCGTGCGCAATCATCTGCATTGGAATCCATCAGTTAGGCTCTGAATGTCTGCGGGAACTGACCAGTGACGACTCTTCTAGTTTTCTGAGCACTGTTCAATTATTCACTTTTTGTTCTTGTTTACTTTTAACATCATTTACCAGCACTTTCTTGAGGGACTTAAATGCACTATAGTTAGTGTCTAGATATGTACATACATACGTACATGTGTACGTGCATGTATACATGCATGCTACATACAGCATGGATGAATGCATACAGACATACAATCAATATCGATCGCTCTGGTAGCCATAAGATGTTCTTAGCACTGGATAATATTGCTTTACTAGGTGCTTCAGTGGCTCTGTTAATTGTGTAGTTGTACTTGTTTTAAGTGTTGTAATTGTGAACAATGGTTTGAACTGATTACCAGTCATTGTTTACCATACACCATTCATACCCAACCTGTTTTCATTCATTTCTGCCTCTTCAAGTCTTTTTTCATTGCTGTGTGGCTAAATAAACTGTCAGTTGAATTCAGACTGTTACCTATTTTCTTGGGTGAATTTACCTCCTGTTTGCTTTAGTCTATTTATTTCAGCATTTTGGGGGATTTCCAACTATGGTAAAGGCACGACTGTTGATACTGGCATTAAAGAAGTTACTGAGTTTGATGTTTACCATTTTTAAACTTGATTTATTACGAATTATGGCACTGAATCATAAAAAAGGGAAACTTCTGCAAACAAAAGAGCCTGTGTTGTGTTTAGATGAAGGCTGGCCGGGCCCCTTGGTTCTACAAAGCCAAGGATGGAACAGAACAAGTTGCTGGATTCATCCAGAAGTTCAACAGATTTTCTTTTGTAACCGTTAAGGTATCCTTCATTGCCTGTTGTCGATTCAGAAAGTTCATAGTAGAGCAGCAGAATCTTATTCCTCTTGCATCACACTATGCTAATTCTTAGAAGTAATTAATCAGCAGTTGTTCATTGACTTCTATGAGGTATCTGAAATTAAAGACTTCTGAGAACTTCACTAACGGTCAAAAGTGATGTTCGTTGTATATGCATATAAATGTCATGATTATATAGCACATTACTACATGACAGTTGGATAGCACATTTATGCTTGATATATAATTATGTAGAACATAGTTATATATAATCATGTAGAGCATATATATGTGACATTACCAATGAACCAAATTCTGTCTATCAATTTTTACTTTCAGTTTTAAAGTTGGTTGTTTGCATTATGCCTTTTGTGAATTTGTAGATTTTAAATTATTTGCTTTATTATTTGCTTCTTCCAAATATTATTTCTGCATTTTTTCATCTTCTGTTGAATTTCTTTTTCTGTACAGGGTGCTGGTCACATGGTGCCACAGGATAAACCAATTCAGGCACTTGAGATGTTCTCCAATTTCTTGTCTGGAATATTCTAAAAACTCGCACGTACAAGTTCTTGATGGAAATGAATCAGCATTTTACAGTCATGCTGAAAGCAGACACAGATGTCTCTGTTGGATCATGTATTGTAGCGAGTTTATATAAAATTAAAGTTAGCATTGACATTTAGAGTTTCTGATTTAAATTTAGTAATTTTTGTAAGTTTTCATTTTACTTTTCTCTGTTGTATTGTTCCCAACAGTGTATCCATCAATCCATCATACTGTTCTATTAGTTGTCAGTGTTGAGATGGCGCAATTGCTTAGTTTCACTTAGGGTAGATCACCGTGACAGCACGATTCAGCAGAAGAGACATTGCAAGGGAACAAAATGATTTCAATGTTTTAGTTTGTTACAATTTAGATCATTGTGATGCTTTGTGTTTTCATTTCAGTGCCTTTCATTTGGTTGTTTAATTGTTTATGAGGAATGTAGCATGTTGCATGTTATATGACCTGTACCAAAAAAACACTGTAGTGCTTACCGTTTATGATATATTTTTAACATCTTAACTTTCAATATCTACTCTGAATGCAATATTATACCATATTTACATTTTGTTTGACAGAATCCAACAATCTGTATTGCCTAATTACCAAAATGCAAGTTTAATTATGTCTGTCTATTTTTAGATTCTGCAAATAAGATATCTTGCTGTAATTTTTCCTCTCAGTATTGCTTTCAGTTGATGCTTCATTATATGTATGTATTAACATATTATTATGTTGAACAAACTAGTTTTCAAATGTATGCAAATTTTGAAATAAAATGAAACTGCGACAGTGATTCTGGTTTATTTAATCAAATGCACGTAACAATAATTTCAGAGTAAGTTTTTTAGCTAGTTACCTGCAATTATTTGTTTCTTAGTGCCTCCATCATCATTGCAACCCGTCCTTCATCCTCATGTTCCTCTATCTATCACCCCCCGGGCTTACCACTCAAAACCGAAGTCTCACCTTTTCAAATACTTCTACCCCGACTCATACTCCGCCTTCCAATTATTCTCGTCGTAAACAACACCCGCCTTGACAGCTGCTCTGCCTCTCTTGATCTGGTACCCTGGAAATCGGACTTGGACCTCTTTTGGACTACTCTCTGGAACCCCCTTTGATTTGGTTTAGCCTCCTGGAAATCGGCCTTGGACCTCTTTTGGACTACTCTCTGGAAACCCCTCTGATCTGCAGGGATTGTTTTAACGTGCAGTCATACACAAAATGTGCAGTGATGAAAGGCTGTTAACCGCTGTTTATGCATGAACAGAATTGTAGTTCATAATTATTTATGATATTTATATGCTCTGGTGCTTGCCATGTGCAGTGATAAATTTTCATTAAAATATGCCCTGCTGATCTGCAGTGATGTAGTCGAGTCCACCTAAGCCGAGTCCGAGTCAAGTCCGAGTCCATCTAAGCCGAGTCCGAGTCGAGTCCGAGTCCTGAGGTGTTCGAGTCCGAGTCCGAATCACTAAAGATCGAGTCCAAGTCCGAGTCCAAGTCCATCCACATCAAAATACACTGAACCACGCAATTCAATGCCACAGAAAAATAACATAACTATTTAGACCATATGCAGAAAGATTTTTTAATGCAATTTACCCAAATTTCACATTAAAACACTAAATTAAATAAAGTTTTGTTCGATAATCTGGCACGATCATGAGGACACATAAAAATTCTTCCACTGCTAAACACAAGTAGGGCCTACAGTAGGTAGTAGCTGGAAAGGGCGATACGAAAGTTTCTTCGAATTCGATGCGATAAATTAATAGGCCTAACTCCATGCACAGTTTAGCATTACGATTGAAGATATAGGCATATTTACAAATCGACGATCTCTAGTATTCGGTTCAATATCATGCCATTCACGGTGTTCGCCTCTATTTATAAATGTGCTCGTCCACGCCGATAACTTATACGCCAGTCCATTCACGATACTCGTCTTCACTTCATTAGTTTCTATTGTCTGCTGGTAGCAACTGGTTGGCGCCGGTGTCGCGTGACAGACTATCCCCCTAAAGCGTATCCCCCCGGATGGAATAAACCGGTTTAGAGTATCCGGTGGGATGAACCATTCTATCCCCCCTCGTCATACGCATCACGATAGCCTCGACGAAATTCCAGTCAAAATCACCAAAAACAAAGTAAATTGTACAGTACATACGTTACATGCCGAGCTCTCTAAACAATGACTACTGTGCCGACATCCGTACATACATACATACATACATACATACATACATACATACATACATACATACATAGTTACATACATACATACATACATACATACAAACATACATACATACATAGATACATACATACATACATACATACATACATACATACATATATACATAGATACATACATACATACATACATACATACATACATACATGCATGCATACATACATGCATGCATACATACATACATACATACATACATACATACATACATACATACATACATACATACATACATACTAAATGTTGACTGATCTTGACAGTTTCTGACTTAAAAGAAAAAAAAGTAAAAATAATCACATTTTCGTGCTTGATTCTAATAATTTTCACACCACTGTATAATAATTCCATGAATTTGAGTATCATTTTTTTCTTTTTTTACCCCTTTCTTCTTCCTCCTTTTCTTGTTCCATCTTTTTCATTTTTTTTTCAAAAATCGGGGGGGCAAATGCCCCCTGCCCCCCAAATGACGTCCCTGGGCCCTATGTTATTGTAAAATTTATAATTGTTTTCTTCATGTGGGCTAATACAAGTTCAGAAGGGCCCCATAAATGTTTTGCGCCTAGGGCCCCGTTTTCTGTAAACGCGCCTCTGTGTAAACCGTATGTGAAATCGTGGAAAATAAACCACCGTGGTGCCACAGATACACGTTCACGTCAATGCAAGGTACCAACATATGACAGCAATCTTCATGCACTATGGAAAATATGTAATTCCAGTTCTACGTTGTAGACTTGTACAGGGTTGGATCTTGGAAATAAGCTGTAGCTAACAGATGTAGGCCTACTATTCGACTGTACTATTCAATATTCTCTTTGGATTGATTGTTTTCAACATGTTGAACTTTTTAAAAATTCTTTCATGATGTCGTCAAGGTCTTGATATTTCTTAAGCTATTTCATTTGTGAGAAATACTTATTTTCAAATCAGTTTTCCATGCAAGAATTGATAACTAAATTCCTTAAAATCGTTTGTGGCCGAGGCTCTGCCCCGGACCCCGCTGGGGGAGCTTACGACGCTCCCCCAGACCCCCTAGTCGGATTTTCTTGGGCGCTCCGCGCCCGAGAACTCGAACACTACAATTGACAGTATACCCACTGCTGATTTTACCACTACACCACTGGTGACACCGGAATAGTTCCACCCGTTCCGTCTTATGCCTATAGGCCTATTAGTGCGTTCTGTTAAAATCACTAAACCCTTACATTGTGCAACGACCACCTACAACCATGAATATTTTTTATAAGTTACTTTATGATCTGAGTAATCGACCTAGATATGTGCACATTTTCAATTCTATTGGTATGGACTCTGTCTTATACCCCAGCCTATTCATGATTCTCCACTTCAAACAGAATAGTTTCACCTGTTCTGGCTTATGCTTGTAGCGACGGTCGGCCGGGTATTCACGTCAGTTCTCGCATGAGGGGTTGTCTTAGCCGTGATATGGCAATGCAGTTGCCTGTTCTGCCCAGAAATTGTGACTCGGAAAACGAGTCAGCGAGTCAAATTCGAGTCCAGGGTTCGAGTCCGAGTCCAAGTCCGAGTCGTGACAGTCCAAGTCCGAGTCCGCAGAAAATCGGTCTCGAGTCCTTGGCCGGACTCGAGTAGGCCCTACAACATCACTGCTGATCTGACGCAGCGCTCGTGAATAGGCTGGTGCCCAGCGCTTGGCATTCGCAGTGCTCGAAATGGAAAATTTTACGAAACGGAACGCTAGTAAAAGATATGGGAGCATTCACAGTTCAGAGGACAATAAAAACGTTAATTTCATAGTATTTTCCACTGGACGAAAGGGAACGATAATACGGATGCATTTGACGAACCGGATTACCGGAACGGCGTTCCGGTGCGTTCCGGTCCATTTCGAGCGCATTCGAATGGCGCTTTAGAAGTTTGGAGATTACGATTACGATTACGATTAATTCTCATCATTGCCACTCACCCACCATCATCTGCATCAGGCTCCTCTCGGGCTTAATTTCCACTCGAAACTAGTCTCACCTCTTCAAGAATTCCTATTCTGACTCATCTGATCCTACACCTTCTCGACTTAAACGACACACGCCTTAGCAGCTCCTCTGGCAACCGGCAACTGACTACCCTATGGACACCCTTCTATCTCAATATAGCGCTCGTGAATAAGCTGGTGCCCTGCAAGTGGCGCTTTAGAAATTTGGATATACCGTACGATAATAGTTTCCAACCCTTCCCAGGCACCTAAACCGACCAAACAATCTTGCGCTTACGAGCATGATTTAATTTAGCGCCGATGGTTAACCTAATCTCCTCTTAACGCGGTTTTACGAGGCGCTGACAATTTTCAGCGACCGTCGACTACTTAAATTCAAGCTCACAAACCTGCTTACTTACTCACTAGAACTCCCAGATTTGGGCTATAGCATTTTCTAACTTTTATGCAACATGTTCGACAAAACCGGATGTTGACAATATGGCGGACGTTTGAACGAGGAGCGGTGTATCTGTAACCCGTGTGACTTAAATAACTCCAATATTTTCACAAAGTCATGTGCAATGTCTTCATCTAGTATGCATTTCGTCTGAAACTAACATTAATTATCAAATCTAGTATTTGAATACATTTTCTTTTCGGCATGTTTTTGAGTATGTAATTAACGTGTCCGTTCGTGGTTACTATGCGATGTTACTATGAGTGTAATTTAACTGAAATTTTACGGCGTTGCATTTGATCTCTCTCACTTAAACAAAATCAAATTTGCACGAACTAGATTTCTGGTCGGGTTTCAGTGTCAGCAAGCACAGTGCCGTCTTAACAGGATTGCCCTGGGCAAAGCAATGCACTGGGGCCTCTGCCCGCCCATGGGGATGAAAAATTTAAACGGTCATTCGGTCAATAAAATTAAACCTATAGATTTATGGATACTTTCAACATTCACATTGAAACAAAATGAATGTTTAATGTAAACATACTCTAAAGCGAAGATTAATCAACACAAACTTTTGAACAATATAAAATTAGCCTTGCACTCATAGATAAGAAGTTTTACTTCTGAAGCACGTGGAGGTCATGCACACATTAATTTCTGCCTAGCGTGCCCATGCCTTAAGATGGCACAGAGCAAGCACGAGATCTTAAGGTGTCAAATTAAGAGAGCTAGTGGGAAATGATTTTTTGGCGTTTTGAGGATATTCGCATGTTGTTGCAAGATAGAAATCAGGTTTAGATATTTTGAGTTTTATCTTGCTGGTAGAAGTGTTTAAAGATAACCATCTGGAACGTTTAAGTCCTGCCTGAGATGAATTCTTAAGATCCCATATCATGTGCCCCGAGCGCATGTAGAGCACCAGGTGTGGATACCATAGGACAAGCCACAGTTACAGACAAACCGTGACTAGCGGTAACAAGAATTAGAAAATTTCAAAGAATTATTTTCAAATAGTTAAATTAACGCAAAAGTAATGAGTAGCTGAACTTTAGTTAGTTCCCTAACCTTTGGGTTGTTTCAGATGTACTGGAGAAAACACTCCAGTGAGGAGACAGACCAATACAGTCTAAAGCACTTATGCATGAACTTTGTGTGGGATATCCAAGAGATTTCTTGAATACTATCCATAACAGCTATAGCACTAAGATTACAAACCAAGTCCTACTTTTCTGGTAAATTAATATGAGATACCACTATTACTTTGATGAATATATGAAAGATTAAACTCATGTTATGATGTTGGATGAATATTTCAGGGCCACGGCTTCTTCCTCCATCATCTTTCCTAATGCCTGCAGTTTCTTCTCGTAAACAAGATCCTTGGACAGTCATTCAACAGACGGCTAGTGAAATTCTGCAGCTACAAGATTCAGTGCGAAAGTTGAAGTGAGTGTATCCACTTTTGCCATGGCATATACTGATGTTCATTTACATAACTTCCACATAATATTATAAAACTGAACATGTCCACATGTTTACAGATTTGTCTGTCACTTGGTGTTCATCATTTATTTAACCTAGACTTTTAAGAAATTGTAGAACAAATTCCCGTTAATATTATGTGAATATTTGTGCCATTTAGTTTTAGAGGTGTTGCTTAAATAGCGAGATGCATCTGTTGGAACCTCATTGAATCACTTTCTTTGAGGCCATATCAAAAACTGCCTTAAGTATAATGATGTCATCCAACCAGATTCACCTTAGTCCTGGAAAAACTCAACTGATCTGGCAGCTACTTGTCACCCAGTGAACAAAACAGCTAAAAAAGTTTCCTTTGCTTGCCATTTTAAACCAAATTGTGGTTAGGAAATCAGACAAAAATAACTCAAAACAGCTTAACGATGATACATAATTATGTTGTTTGCTCTTCTTTTTCCTGCAGAGATGGCGAACCAAGAACTAGAGCTACTGATGTAGAACGTACGCAAAATGTATGTTTGATTTTTGTCTAATAATAATAATAATAAGATGATCTGTATAGCGCCTTAGAACCAACTGAGGCTAAAGGAAAGGGTGCTGTACATGAATTAAAAAATCATTGGCAGTTATGTAACCTGAACCAACATGGTCATACGATACAAGTATCCAAAACTTGATTTTTGAAAAAGTACATAATAAATTTAGTGTTTTAAAGTTTCATTATCAATCGACATTGTTGTGATTGTTTTCACTGACACAAAATGTTTACTAGCACTCATATAAATATTTATAAAATGGGCTAAATTTGGTTTTTATCAATTTTGCTATAACAGAATAGCATGTGTACTTTTTGTGTAGCCACCATTCAATGTAATTAATAACGTCTATTGCGCCAGTGTCTATTGCACAAGGCATCAGGTGGTTTTATGCCATTTATGTCAATATAAAACATTCAACTAGGAAATTTTTATGTTTAATTATAAATAATTGTTTATGCCTCTGCAGTATTCCGTTTCATAATAATAATAAAAATGATAATGATAATAGTATTCGTGTTTATTGACAAGCTCACTGACAAACCGCGATAAGTTACATTGAAACAATTGAAACATGACGGTACAATTATGAGGAGCTTAATTAACACACGTCGTGGCAGCCTGTTAGGCACCGGTTCATTTTACTGCTGCCCCAGGGAGTGGAAAGCTGAGTCAACTGAGGGGGGGCTTATGGGTATCGACTTTTCTGTCGCAGTTCGTGGGTGTTCATGAGTGTTGCCATTCATATACCGGGTTATACCCTCTTGTATGAGTTATGAGTAAGTAAGGGACTGTATGCTTTTGGTTCAATCTAGGAAGTGCAAGTACAGCCCAGCTTACAGAGGGCTGCCAGAGAACCTGTCATTGCAGGAGCAATGCCGTTTGATTTCTCTGCTTATGATAACATCATTCGAAGACAGGGAACCACAATAGAACAGCTGCAGGACCAGCTAAAGCAGTTTGAGCGAAAACATGAGAAGATGATTAGTCGACTGGAGAATGAGCGACTTGTCAAAGAGTCACAGTGCACTCAACACATAGCAGATCTCAACAGTGAGATCGAAGCA
This sequence comes from Allolobophora icterica, assembly GCA_963556255.1. Lineage (NCBI taxonomy): Eukaryota > Metazoa > Annelida > Clitellata > Crassiclitellata > Lumbricidae > Allolobophora > Allolobophora icterica. The sequence goes on along the minus strand of OY744602.1, from coordinate 73,022,228 downwards.
CTCAGGAAGTCACATGATATTGAGGTTGGTCAGTCTAGCAAATTATAACATTTATTCTCTTGGTACTTGTTAGGTAACGTAATATGGCAGAGCATTAACATGCGGTATCACCCTTGAAGGTGTTTACTCACCTGGCCTGGCTCTGGAAATTTAGATAATAGTGACTTGTTGATTGATCATGTGGCCACTGGTTATTAATTTCTTAGGACTTATTATTGTTCACTGTGAGAATCAAGTTTCTTATCCACAGGTCCTTTTCCCAAGCAGTGAAGAGATTTAATGTCTCCACCTGGTATTTTCTTCTTTATATGTTTTCAAATGTGGAAATAAGATATTGTGCAGTGGTCTAAAACTTTTGGTCCTTGTCTGCCCTTGTGCCAAGTTTTTAGCCTGTGATGCTTTGTACAGTATATTTAATTTTTCATCATTAATAATTAATATTTATTATTCAAATTATTGTAGATTTTACTAAAAGGCTTAGCAAGAAATCATTGCTGTAAGTGCTAAGTTCAATATAGGCCTATGTTTACCTGTAGTTACTTGTATTTAATGCAAACTTCATGCAGAGAAACGAGATAAGTCAGGCTATGGTACCAAGGTCATGGCCAAACACTGCCAGAGCAGCAGCAAAACAGAATATTTGTAATTGGTTCTAGGTCTTCTTAAATGGAAAGGTCAGAGTGTTAGTTGTGAAAATTTTATTATCTCTTTATGTAACTTGTATGTTCTCGTCTTAATTTACATGCCTTTAACGGGACCTCAAACCTGTGTTCAAACACTTTTGTGGCCCTGCTTTCAATGGAATTTGAGACCGCTGATACAATAGGAAGATACGCCTAAGGAGAAGAGAAAAGATTGGCATCGGAGTTTTAAAGTACTGTTTTCGGTTATAAACAAAAGCCTGCGCATAAATTGCAAGAGGAGCTTAGTTAGTGAGCTAGTAGCATCAGTGTAAGACCAAATCATAGCAGGGCAGTGAGTAATTATGTCACAACAGTAATGTACCACCTTGTTAGATCAGTGGGCTGTTTTCATAAAAACATAGAAATGTATAACTGTTTCATGAAATAGACTTCCGCAACTGTTTTCAGTGTTTGCCAACCAGGTACGGGAATAGAACCTCTAGTAACAGTAACCAATGAAAGTGAGGAATCAGTATCTTACAGTGTGCTGTATTAATTTTATAGCTTCGTGCACTGCTTGAGGAAAAAGAGAGACAGCAGATGGAATGGGTGCAAATGAAGACGGACTGGCAGATGAGGTACAGAGCAAAGGAGGAAGCCTTGCAAGAAATGGAAAAAAGGTTGACCGAAGTCATTTCCTCAGCAGACGATCAGAAGAAGCAACTGTCAGAAGACATCAGGTTCATTTTAGTCCAAACGTTCTACAGTAGTTTCGTAAATCTGTAAACACACAAAAAATTTACATCCAAATTAAGCACTCAAGAATACCTTTTAGGTTGTGCTGTTGCTGGATCATTTCTCTGCCTGTGCTTGTGCTAAAAGGCTAATGAACGTCATAGAATGAATTATTGCCAATCTTATGAATTTTTATAATTCATCCATGACTATTGATTTCTGTAGCTTATCTGGGAATGAGGCTAGCCAAGTACCAACTGTCTGTGTTTGTTGTTGTGAGTTAGAGGTCTAATTATAGGCCTAATCCTAAAGTGTGAAAGAAATTCTTGTAGTCAAAAAGATGGAGCAATTGAAGAGCTTAAGCAACAGGTGAATCAACTAAGGACATACATGAACGAGTCAGACAGTATGGGCAAGTCATCGGACATCTGGAAGAAGGAGATGCAGGAGTTAAAGAATCGTGTTCAGGTGTGCATTTATGTTCGACATTATTCTCACAGACTGTTAAAGAAATATATATATACACACACACACGTATATGGTGAGTTCTCTCTTATGCTTTTGGCTTTAATTGGCTCTCAAATATCTGGGGTGTAAACTGGCAAGGCAAGGCCAAGCAGTTTTCAGGTCGTTCTTATAGGAACTTCTACAGTTCCTTTGTAAAAGCACAACTTTTGATCTGTGTTATACTGCATGACAGACCAGATTCTTGGATCATTCCAGTTGAAATCCATCATTTTAGCAGGTAAGTCCACGAAACAGCCAGTATTTTGTTATGTAATTGTAAGCTGTCATTTATTATGGTTTCAACTTCTTCGTGATATGCGCTGTGAACAGCGAAAATGAACTCACAGAACGATTTCAATAAATAATGGAAACTATTAGTCAAATTTAAACTAAACTTGAAGAATAATATGGGTAGTTCAGTGATTAAAAATGTAATTAAACTATATGTGACCGTGCATGGGAAAACCCTCCCAAACTCAAAATTTTTGAAAAGTTAGTTTATATTTTTTTTTAATACTACCGTCACTGTTGATTAATGTGGTAAAAACTGTATATTTGTATCTTTAGAAATGAAAAAGTTATGAATTTTTAAAGAATTGAAGTATTAGCGTTTTGAGAACTCGTTATTAAGAGAAATCGCAAGTTAAAAATTGGCTTCATTGTGTGAACTATGCAAATGTGAATCGATTTTTCAGCATAATTTAGTAGTATGTTCTAGATGTAGAATTTTCTGCCCTTTCCAATGGTGTCAACGGTGTTTGTTGGAAAATTAAACTGACACAATGGCACAGATTTAAAGGTGATGCCACGTTGCAATTAAATATAATAATCTTTAATTTTTCTCGGGTGTGGCTTTTGGATGGCGATACATCACTATTCTCAGCATCAGATTCGTCGCTAAAGTCACTCGAATCGTCATTTTCCACATCAGTAGTCATTAATAATGTTTTGCAAATGGTCCTCTCGACCATTTCTACTCAAATTAAATGCTGAAAGTTCATTTAAACATCGCGCGATTTCGGATTGTTTACTTCTGTCCGTCATCGTTTTAATAATAATCTCGTATTCGTCAGATGGCGCTACCGTAGTTGTGATCAGTCCGCGATAGTGCCTCCCAAAATTTATTTATTGTGAATTATTACTGCATTTAAACAGTTTATTTTTTGTACAGATGGGTTTAGAAAAAAATGTAGTATGCTTTAAAATTAAATCTGCTGCCGTTAAGGCAGCGTTCATTGATCAGAATTAGCCATAACAGAGACCCTGCTAGTCGCCGCTTATAATGACCATCTCATAATTAAAAATTCATAGCAAATTAGGCTGTATTCATACATACTTACTGTTGGCACAGATAGATTCAGCAGAAAAAACTAGTTCAGAACATGACTAATTAATAAGTCTGTTATAACAGCAAGATTTTCGGCGATATTAAAATAAACGCACGCTTGACTGGGCCGAATCATTGATATAAATTTAGACAACGGGTGTACAAAAAAATGAAATTAAAATATTTGTATTAGTTTGTTTGACCTGTAATTCTGGGATTTAGTAGTTGAAATATCAATTGTTAATATTATGCAAAAAAAATTTTTTCACTGGTTTACGCATTCATGACCTTTCCGCTCGATTTGCTAGGTTTCAGTACACGCGACTTTGGCCGGGTAATCCCATGCACGGACACATATTTTAAATATTGTTTATGCTTGAAATGTCCTCCTTTAGCCTCACTAAGGGTCTCAAAGTGAGACTGCCACTGACTGATGCAGCCTCAATTGCCAGTTGCTGGGAAATTTGGAAGGACTTTTTATAAATGATGTAACAGTAACATTGTGTTTTGATGGGTGCTGTTTAGAATTTCAAATCTGGCTGCTTTTAAAGTAATAATTAAACCAGCTGTAGTTGTTTTTAAATGTTTCAATATTTAGATAGTCAATTTAACAATTGGATTCATTGTATTCCATTTACAGTGTACTAGTATATTTTTACTGGAGTTTAAATGTGGACAATGAAAGCCATTTTGTTTTATACGACTCAGATTTTAGACAGCGATAAGAATCGTTTAACAACAGAAAAGGAATTGCTCACAACACGTCTCAATGCACTCAGTGACATATTAAGTATTCAGGAGAAACAGATCTCTCAGGTATTCATTTCTAAACGTTTCATTGAAGAAAGATACATAAAGATAGAGTACATAATATGAGTGTAACAATCCTGGGCAGGTTGTTTGGAGCCTGGAGCATCTGTTGTGACACAGTATAAAACAGCGCCTGTTGGAAAATAAAGAGCCTGCCTCCAGATATTCATTCTCCAGTTCAGTGACCTAGGGATGGGAGGTCAAAGCTTTCTCTACATCCAACCGTGGGCATGGGATCTTATTAATTAAACTGCTGCCATTGTTAACATACAGACCAGACTGCAAATAAAGCTGTTAGGAGTTAGATGTACTATAAAAAATCATGAGAAGTTAAACCAATTTTTTTTCTCCCAGAGATTCACCAATATTTTAGTGAACTTTCCACCATTTGATAGGATGGAGCCCAATAACCAACTGTAAGTGGTAGAATAGGTCACCATTGTAAACATGGAAGGCTTCACAAGTTATTGGTGGAATGATCTGCCGTTCCAAAGGTGGAGTGGTACTGAAGTAGTGCGAAGCTGTTAATATCAAATAAACACACAGAGTGTCATATTGTATATTTTCTGATAGGGTGACATGCGTCATTAGATTTTCAATTATTTCACTGATGGCTGCAATTTTCCATATTGAGATAACTGTTTATTTTTATAGTGCAAATGTTACTGGTCGGGGCATGGGATTATGGTGTTATGGAAGATCAGCATGACAGCATATTTGTACTCCTTGTATTTTAGATCTTCTTTGAGGTGCATCTCTGTAAGCTTGCATCAAAAATGCCCAAAGTTATGTGTTTACAAGAACAGACACATGCTCCGTTAGTTGAATATGCAAACTTTTTAATGGGTTGTCTTTGTGTGTTCCAGGGTTCGGGTGATTCTACAACAGCTAAGCGATGTCTGCTGACAGTGTAGGTTTAGTGGACACAGTGCAAATTGTCTGTGGATTTAGTTTTGTTGAGTTTTTATGGTGAACAGAGTTAAAACTGAAAGCCAAAGATAACTGATGCAGCCAGATGGGACAGTTGCTAAACTGGCTTAAACTGATTATACACCCTGCTCTGCATTGAGTGTGTATTTGAGTTCTTGTATTGACCAGTTCTGGCGATCTGCAACTGCAACAGAGTTTGATATTTTGTTACTACTGAAGAAATCATAATTTCCATACTATTGCTTATATATTCGAGTGAGTTATCAAGTATATCCTTTATTCTACCAATTGCTGATCGCACTTTGGTTTACAAAAGGTACTCAACAAGAGCAATCTAGCTAACGGTCCCATTGGTTTCTAATTGTTCATCTGCAGCATAACCAGAAGAGTCATTGACTAATTATATACTAGAACAGGAGTAAATCATTCTGATAATAAAAAGAATGTTTTACACAAATTAATTAAATTAATTATTGCCAGTTTGTAAACAAAGATTTGTGGTTCTTCGGCCTTTGCTATATGATACGGCCTTTAAGAGAATTGTTGGATAGAGAAATGCAGTGGTGAAACTTTAATTCACTTTGAGCTCGTATTGGACTACTAGGGAGATTTTATGGTGGACTACTTGTAAAAGATTTTGAAATTTTAGTAAACAATATTTTAATGTTCATGCAGGTTTTTAAAAATTTTGACAGGTAAGTTCAATTTTGCTAGTTTGAGATATTTTCTGTTGTAGCTGGAGGGAGAAGGTTTTCGAATTAATGGTTCAACTGAAAGCATCTGCCCTCTCTTTGGCTGATGAAAAAAGAAACTTGATAAATAAGGTTTAAAAATTTTTATGTTTGTCTAATCTGCCAGTGATGATTTAATGGAGCTTGGTCTTTGTATTTTGAAAATACTTAGTAAACAGATCAATAATGCAAAACTCTATCTTTGCATTGCTGTTGGATATTATACCAGTGGCATCAGAAAACAAAAGACAGAGTATTCATGTTTTTTAATTGTTGTGTGTCCTTTACTCTGCCTCTCATGGTCTTCAGAACTGTTCATTTAGCTCTACTTTGTAGACTGTTGTTTACAATCTTTACCAATAGTATTTTGATGCTTTTGTTCCCATGTTCAATGAGAACTTGTTTTTATATTGTAGCTATTACACTTTCCAATGAAAAAGTGGTACCAGTGACCAGTGTAGAAATGAAGTAATTTAAAGTTGCATGTTCCAGTTATCAGTTTTAAATTAAAATGTTCCTACATGCATGGCTGATTGTGATCTGAAGTTGTTCTGATGCAAAATTCCGTAAACGAATGACTGGGTTTTACAGTTGGGTTTCATGTGCTCTACTGAATAGTTTGTATGAATGTTGCTGAATAACTTATTTCGTTTATCTGTTTTAGATGAACTGTCTTGAGAAGAACTGTAAGGATCTGGAGAACAAATGTCAGGTTTTGTCCCATGTTGTTCGGGAGAAGCAGGCAACGATAGAATTAGAGGGAGCTGCCACAAAGGTCAGATGTAACACTGTTTCTACCAATCATCATGCTAATGGTGTAATGGGTATCAATTAATGTAGTATGTAAGTCAACTTATCGGTTAGTAAGTAGTTCATCATTTCATTAATTCATTAATTACTAATTACAGTGTAAAATAACAACACAAGTTATGTATTGCCCAGCTCAAATATGTCTTGGTTATAAAATCAATAATTTCTTGTAGAATTTATGAAATGATTAAATATTTTATCAGATCTTCATAACTGAACAAATTGATTAGAAGTCATTAAAATTTTATATTTTAGTGTAAAGCTTGGTGCTCTGAGTCTGTTGGACTTGGCTTCTCTGGGTGGTTAAAAGTCTTTAAATGCATCACAAGTAGACTGTGCTTTAATAATGTGCTATGCATTGCCATTTGCAGTCACTACGAAGTGAACTTGAAAGTGTTAACAAGCTGCTTGAAAAAGAAAAGCAGGATCACTGTCAAAGCCTCACTTCACTCACTGAACTCAAAGATATAGCCATACAGTCAGTATATTGCCCTGTCATCTAATCTAAACTTAGACATTTGCTTTCACGGAGCTTTCATGGAGTACTTAAAAATACTGGTTGGTGAATTCTGATGAAAAGCTTCAGGACAAGCAAAAAATTTGGCTGGATTGGTTGAATCATAATCTTGCCACTCACCAGAAGCTGTTGCATTGTGTGATCCGATTTCGGACTGTTTTGCTTGGAAATCTGCAGGTGTCCGATTGTTCCAGACTTTTCTATATTGAAAGATGTTTTGCAGGAACTGTCCACTAAAGTGTATTTTTGGAATAATTATTATTTTAAAAAGCACTTCTATATCTTCTGTTCTGTGTCATGCACATTATGCTACATTTGTGTGAGCACTTTCAGTGCTTTTAACCACATCAGAACACATCTGATATTACATTTACAGTTTTCAGTCATTGGTATTGTAATGTATTTATTGCACTTTAGTTTACTCAGCATGTTCTTGGTTTTCACTTACGCGTTGGCCAAAGATCTATTTAAATGCATGCAACTCTATTGCTTTTAACAACTAAATCTTCACTTCCTGTACTGTACTCAGTAGATCCTTTGCATTTGTTGAACAGGACTATGATTCGTTATGCAACTCTCGAGACATCGATAAAGCAAATGGACGCTTCGTTCAAGTCATTTAACAAGCGAATTAGTTTTGCCAGTGGACGTGTAGAACTACTGCAGGGTAGGTCTAAGTCGGTTTTGTTTTGATCTTCAGATCATCTTTACATATGTTCGAAAACATTTCCTTAAAGGGGTACTGTATGAATGTGCAATTGTGATCAATATATTATTCCACAAAACATTTATCATTGGAGCATAGTAGAGTTTGTAGCTCACTGGTCTTTGTGCCTGGAGACGCTTTGGCTCTTTTTTTGATAAAGAAAGAAATTAAAATTTACAGTATCATCTCAGAATAAGAGAATCAACCGAATTAATGAAGATTTTAAGTTAATTTGTAACATCAGTAATTCTTTTTGTTTGAATTCCTTAGCTCAGTTTGCAAGAAAGGATGCTATGCTTAAAATGGAATTGATGGAAAGAACAAAGGAAAATGAAGACACCAACACATTAACCTCACCTAAGTAAGTTTTTAGTTTGGTTAACACTAAAAAATCACTGTAGATTTTAACTTATTTTGGAAGATATAGAACATTCATTTCGAATTACAGATTTCACAAGTGATCTTTAAGTGTGTGCACTCTGATATATATAAATGACAAGGCCAACAAGGCTGTTGAATATTTTTAGTAAGCAGAACTGATTTAGTTTTGTAATAATAATTATGCTCTTGGCTATTGAGAGTTGATTTACTCTTGTAATCGTTTGTTTCTTTGAATCAGCAGAATTAATGTAGCTATCTTTCTCACAATTGCATGCATTTGAGACAGTTCTCGTGTTTGTTTCAGTCACGAACTGGAGGAGTGTAGAGCAGAGCTTGACAGAGTGACATCAGAGAGAAACAGTTTGGCTGCACAGATTGCATCCGATGCTCAGAAACTCCAGGAAAGAATTCAGAATGCTACAAAGAAAGGTATTAATAATTATACACACTGATTGTGCACAGCTCTGTTAAGTGTGTCAGTTCAGAGACTGTTGCCAAGAGAAAGACTTCTGGCATGAACTGTTATGCAATCATACACCCATGGATTTGGCCCAAGTCAATTGTCTTATAAGTGACGATAGATTGATGTCTTGATGCCTTTCTCATTAATTACAATGATGCTATTGGCTTTTCCAATAGATTTTGAGTTTTGTTTGTGATTTCACTCTAAGTGACAATCAACTGATGTCTTGGACATTATGATAACAGTGTTATAAAAGTCACTGGATTAGATAGAAATTTAAGACTTTATTCAATCAGGAGTAGGATTGTAAGGATATTATTTACTTTAGAATTGTTCCAATGGCTGAGGGACTCTGAATGTAGCATCGACTGTAATGAGTTCTAATTACCCAGGGTCTGCATAGATACATTTATGTGATTGTTTGCGAGTAAAGACATTTTCCAGTTCTCTGATCACCATCAGTTGATGTCGAAGTTTCTTGCTCCTGCTGAACTCAAACACTTAGTGGCTTATCGTTCTTTGTGCACAGTGTGTCTAGAGCTGTAAAGCTCCTACCTGTGCAGTAGGTCTTCACTGAGTGAAGACCATTTGTACAGTGTTATCTTAATATGTGTACCCTATTACTGATGGCTAGATTTATGGTTTTGCCTTTTGGCAACTCAGATTTTCTATGGCATCTGAATTGAAAATGATTTTGTTACAAAAGCAACTGAAGAAGCAAGTGATCTTCGACAGATGCTCGACGACCTTCATGAAAAGTTTGACAGAAAGTCTGAGGTTAAAACTTATCACTTGCTCTTATTAACTGATCATTTGCCATTTGTTGCCATTGCAGAGACACTCTGCTGAATCAAGCTGAGATATAATGTGATATAATAATATAAGACTTTTATTCCTATTAATATATTTAATTGTCAGTTGTTCTTTTTGACATTTCTATTTTCAAAGTTCTGTATAATTTTTTAATTACATTTCAGTGACTCAACATAATTTTTTTAGAAAGGATCATTTATTATTTGGCTTCCCACCCAGTAATTTACTTTGAAGGCATTTCTACTGTAATGTAGAGTCATGGAGCTGAGTAGCAATGCAACTGTGATAACAGCCAGACTGAAATTAAGAAAGCATGGTTCTCCGGCTGTTTGGAAATAAGAAAATGTTTAAGTTTGATTGTTTGCGTTAATTGTTTGCGTTAATTGTTTGCGTTTGAGGCATCATGATAAACAAAATGTGTTATGGTTGCAGAAGGTGGAAGAACTGAGTTGCTTGCTCGAAGTGTCCCGCCAAGAGTTAGCAGATGCTCTGGCTGAACTAGAGTTGCTCAAATTTGAGCTAGAAAAGACTCAGATTCACAGCAAAAGTGGTAAACTCATCTTATTGATTGATTTCCAGCTGATATCTGCCATTTTTGCCAAGAAATGGTCCTTCCTATTTGAGATTGCTTAAGTTTTTGGTAGCAGAACTTGTTGTGCAAATTGGTGTTTGTCATCTAAAGATGAGATAAGCTTATATAGAATAAGTTGATGCAGTTTAAAAGCAATGCAGAATTTTCAGTCATTGAAGTCCTGCCAAATTAACTGCTTCATATCTCAGATTATTTTTGAGTTTGAACCTCTTTTGAACAAGTTAAAAAGCCATTCTTCAAGGACATGAGCAAGTCTTACAGGCACAGTTTCTTTATCTTCTTTAGATTGTGATCATAGATTTGACGAATTATATATATAAGTTTATATGGAAGTAACAATTATATTTAACTCAAAGAAGTTATAGAAGTTAATTTAGAATGTGAAATCTTAAAGCTTTGACTCTTTTTGCAGATTAGACATTAAAGAGCTCTTACTTATAAATGTTCTACAATGTTCTATGTGTTGATTTAGGAGATTTACATGTACATTAAATTTACATTTTAGAAATTGAAAACCGTGAAACCGCCCTACAGGAAGACTTTTCAAAACAACTGAATGAAGTGAAACGAGAACACACGAAAGCAGGTCTGCATATCACATGCATTTCATGTAGTTCTTCTAACTGTAACACAACACTTACACAAAATTAAACTTCAGAATTGACAGATGTCTGACATTGTTATGGCTCTGTGAGACCCTCGCGCAGATTCCCAACATCACAATGTAATGTGAGGTAACTTGGCATTCAGATAGCACCTTCTCTGAGACTCTTTGATTTTTAAGTCAAGGTTTATGATTCAGATAGATTTTTGTATAAAGATTGTTTTCAGAACTCGTTTGAGACTAATTATGTTGTAGTGCAAGACTATTCAACTATAAATAAAAGCTGTTTTGCTCCATCTGATTGTTCTTTGTTGTGTATAGATTTGACTGATCCAGTTTATGAATGATCCAGTTTTATCTGTCATAAAAATCCTGTCTGTTTCATTGAAAGATGTTTGCTGTATAGTAAATTTTGAAAAATGAAACTTATTTCTTGAATCTAACAGTTGTCAGAGTCCGTCAACTCGAACGACAGATGGAAAGGGAGAAGGAAAGATGGACATCACAGATGGATTCCATAGTTCGCCAACATGAACAGGAAGTGGCAAAACTCAAGGAGAAACTCCAGCTACTGGAGAAGGACAACAACATCCTTATAGTAAGCAAACTGTGCTGTAGGTTAAGGCAACATCTTACTCTTGTTGGTTTCACTGTTGTATGATTTTATACATTAAGCACATTATTTAGCATGAATTTTCCAGAATCTGAAAGTTCAGTATGTTCTGCAAGAATTATGCAAGTCTACTGACTTGTTATTGCAAAAGCTGGCATCATGAAATTGGTTCTGCTATGTTTTGGTCTGGGTGGATGGCGTTTAGACGAAAGTTTAATTATCTATTTGAGTAGTAAGCATATAAGTGTTATTAATGGCAGTTGTTACATTCGTACTAACAGCGTCATTGTTAATTTAAAAAATTGCATTTTGTATAAGCAAGAGACTCAAAGGCATTGCTTTAAAAGTGATTACATTATTTTACAAGCATTGTGTGGACTGGTGCCTTTGTTTCAGACATGTGTTGTTCTTTGTCTAGGCTACTCTAAGACAAGAAGGTCTCCTGAGCAAGGCTCGAAATCTGCGTCCAGTTCCGGTAGGATTGTCACTTCCTGCAGATGATCATACAGCCGAGTCGTTGAGTGACGTCACCCATACAATTCCATCTTTAGCAAATGATGCACAGAATCACCTGATTCTGCCTTCTGGTGATGACACTAATCATCGTCTGCATCCAGCTGCTGATGTTGGTTCAATTAAACTCTGCAGCTCCGATTTAAATGAACAAAATTCAAGTCAACCAACGGCAGGTAGATATTGTCATGATTTTTATACATGTATGACCTGTGTTGGCATAACAGTGATGACACTAGTTTTGTTGATAATGTTGTGAAGTGTTTTTAATTTAATTTGTATAATGTATATAATGTTTGTAAGTAAATGAATCCCATACATGTGTTTAAATGTGAAAAGTTATCATTTAAAGATTTTAACTGTATATCATAACAATATGGTCAGTGGTTTTAAGTGTCTCTTTTGATTTTAGTTTGCTTTTAATATGTCTGTCAGTTTTGAACTTTATTCTGTATAATTCTGTGTACATTTGGATTTTGTTAGGTGCTCTTCATGCTGTGGCAGAAGATGTCAGGTATTTGGCACTACAGGTGCTAAAAGATGATGATGAGGATTTTGAAGATTCTGCACAAATCTGAATGTTGTTGAGAAAACTCATTTTGATCAAATTGACACTGAGTAGCAGACTTTTCCAAACAGGCAATGAGTTGTAGGTTGATGCAGAAATTATGCCAGCTTAGTCATTGTCTGCTGTTGTGAGTTCAGATCCTGTCCATGGCTATAATTGCACTGTAAAATTGTAAGATATACTTTTATGAATACCTCAGTCTTCGGGTACAGTGGAAATTGGTTAAGACACAAGATGGTACCCGAGTAAACAGTTAGGTGTTAACCAAATATCATATTAACCATTAAGCAGTAAAGGCCAGCCAGATATGCTTTTTGACTGCTTGACTTGCCCGCAACAAATGATGCAGGCGTTCGTATTTTTATTGCGATTAAAGTAGGGTGCTAACTGGAATTAACATTCATTCATTCATTTGAAGATTTATATAGCGCCCCTTCAAGGGAACTATTCGGAGGCGCAAACATTACGCAGTCGAGTTTATTCAACTTAAAAACTGTTAGGAAAGGTTTTATATAGAATAAAATTTTACAGTATCATTGACAGGTCGTAGTTTCGGAAAGTAGAAAAAGTTATAGGACTACCTCGACTCTCGAGTGCTTTGTTATTTAGTGCTTAAATGGAAATGAAAGTTTAGGATAACAAGTATATAACGTACCACACAGTACAGCTACGAGCTAATCAACTGTATTTTGCATTACAATTTTACATTAAAAAAATGAGTTATTCTTTTTTGTATTGCCTCTGGTGTAAATTGCTGTTTGATAAAATGTTCCATTTCATCTATTTATACATCTGCACCCTAGGGGCCGTCCATATATTACGTACGCAAAAATTCGGGAAAATTGCGTACTTTCTTCCCCCCCTGCGTACGTACACTTGACGCATACCCCCCCAGAAGACCAGCCGCAGAAAGTGTCTCTCTGCACTTTAGGCCAGATTGAAGGATGAGTGAGGGCCAATATAGACAAATTATAGGTGTCTCGTTCACAGCACAGAATAACTGCACATGGCTTTTATATAATGTAATAAAATGCCATCGGACGACTATAGGACAATACAGAGTTATAAATAGGCTAATGTTGACGTCATAATTAGAAATTTATTTTGCGTACATACACATTTTGCCCCCCCCCCTCCGTCCGCACCCGTACGCAAAATCGCCAAAATCCGACCCCCTCCCCCCTCTTTGCATACGTAATATATGGACGGCCCCCTATCTGGCTTTAATTTCCATCTAAAATTGTATATGCATTTACATATGCATATCATTGTAACCACGAAGTTTGCCAAGAAATTGTGGTTCATCCTTCCTGTCCAGAGGCGTAACTTTGGTCTAGAACGTGGGGGGGTACCAAATTCGCATAATTTCCCCTTCAAGACCGTTGAATAATTATAATGGCGCCCAATGAATCTATATTTGCACCATTTTGCGCAATGCTGAATAATGATGATGATAATGATGCTGATAATAATAACAATAAAAATAAATATAATAATAATGATAGTAAGCATAATAATAATAAATAATAATAATAATAATAATAATAATAATTTCAAATTACTAACAATAGACGAATTTCATTATTGAAGAAACATAATGAAGTGACGTAACAATAGGCCTTTATTCTCTAGATTTAAACCTAATAACAATAGACTTAGTCATAATTTAAGTGACATAATCAATCAACTAGACCGTTATAAAGCGCTCTTCATTCTTCAAGGTAACTATTCAGAGGCGCTCGCAGCCCAGCCTCGGCGAAAGAGAACAGCCTAAAAGCAGAGAAGAAAGAGGTGGACGAGTCCCGAGAGAGACGCAATTCCAGAGGAAGCTCGTTCCGGATAGCAGGACTGGCAACGGAGAATGCACGTTGTTGCATGGTTGCGAGCGAAAGGAACATGACCTAAGTCACCGGCTCACCGCGGCAGTGGAATGGATTGAACGGTGACCAAGAAGTGCGGACGCTGGAAAGCAAAGCGCGCGTAGATAGAAAGGGGCGCGGCCAAGCTGACACTGCCAGACAATACGTGTAGAGGCAATCCGGTAGACAATACGTTGCGAAAAGGAAGCCAACAATAGGCCTAGACGTTTCACTATTGAAATGACGTAACAATAGGCCTTTTATTCTCTAAATCTAAACTTAATAACAATAATCGACTTTTTCATGATTGAAGTGACGTAACAAAGGCCTTTATTCTCAATATAAAATTAGGCCTACTAGTTACTAGCTGTAACCCGTGAAAAATCACGGTATATAAAACAATTATTGCAGTGATAACAATTAAGCTTACTTCCCGTTATATTATGACATCATATTATAGGCCTATAGCCGTCGTCAAGACAGCCGTCGCCAAGGCGGCAGTATAGTGACGTCACAATAGTGTTTGTTACGGGACAGACAGACGTACATCGGTTATTATGTTGTTTGATAGACATGTTCCATAAGGGGCCATCCATATATTACTTACGCAAAAAATCCGGGAAAATTGGACCCCCCTGTTCGCAAGCGTACTTTCTTCCACACACCCCCCCCCCGCGTACGTACGCTTGACGCACCCCCCCCCCAAGACCAGCTGCAGAAAGTGTCTCGACAGCTCCAGGCAGCCCGACTGTCTGCACTTTAGGCCAGATTGAAGGATGAGTGAGGGCCAATATAGACAAATTATAGGTGTCTCGTTCACAGCACAGAATGACTGCACGTGGCTTTTATATAATGTAATAAAATGCCATCGGACGACTATAGGACAATACAGAGTTATAAATAGGCTAATGTGGACGTCATAATTAGAAATTTATTTTGCGTACGTACACATTTTTTACCCCCCCCCCCCGTTCCCACCCGTACGTAAAATCGCCTAAATCCGACCCCCCCCCATTGCGTGCGTAATATGTGGATGGCCCCTAATCGAAATGACGTATGTAAAAAAAATCGATACTCTTATTCTCTAACTTTAAACTTAATAACAATAGAGTTTTCATAATTTAAGTAAAGTAACCCTTCTTCGTAGCCTAATTTAAGTAAAGTAACCAAGGCTTTTATTCTCTAAATGTGAGATTAAAAATAATAGACGTTTTAACAAGTGTGAGAACTGTAGAAAAAAGACTGGGGGTTAGTCTTTTATGAGTTTGATCCATGCTTGTGGAGTTGAATATTTTATCCGTATTTTGCAAATTGAGAAAATTGAAAAATGCAATAGAAAGCTGAAACTCCTTAAAGTGATGACGTCGTCACAAATCTCACAATAAACCCAGTCTTGTTGTCCTCGAGACCAAGGTCTTGGTCTCGAGTGCACTCGAGTTCGTTTTTAAAAGTCTTGGTCTTGGTCTTGGTCTTGAGGTTCAAGGTCTTGGTCTTGGTCTTGGTCTTGAGGTTCAAGGTCTTGGTCTTGGTCTTGAGGTTCAAAGTCTTGATCTTGGTCTCGCAAGACCAAGACCAAGACCGGCCGTTAATATGAACAGTCATTTAATAGAACTCAAGAATTCTGTATCAGGCCTGCTTGCATCATACGACCAATATCTATGGATGGATACAAGTCATACTGCATTGGCAGCAGCAGCAGTTATTCTGTATCAGACGGTATGATAAACCATGGGAAGATTTCAAAAGGACTGGGGGTCCTAAGAAAGACTAGGGGTTCAACCCCCGACAATTCTCACTGGTTTTAACAATTGGAATGACGTAACAATAAGCTACTATTTTCTAAAGTTGAACTTAATAACAATAGGCCTAGACTTTTTCATAATTGAAATGACGTAACAAAGGCCTTTAGGCTATTCTCTAAATCTAAAAATTACTAAATGTGTTTCATAATTGAAGTGACGTAACAATGGGCCATTGGTTTTAAAATTAAAACATAGGCCTACAATAGACGTGTTTCATAATTATAGTGACGTAACAAGGGCCTTTATTCTTAAAAGTTAAATTTACTAACAAAAAACGTGTTTCATAATGGAAATGACGCAGCAATAGGCCTTTATTCCAGGGACGTGACTTTGGTCTAGAAAGCGAGGGGTACCAAATTTCGCATTGTTTTAGCTTCACGACTGTTAAATAATTAGGGCCTATAACGGTATCGTTTGTATTACAAGGATATTAATAATTATATAATAGGCTTATAGGTTTGACGATGATGATGATGATGATGATGATGATGATGATGATGATGATGATGATGATGATGATGATGATGATGATGATGATGATGATGATGATGATGATGATGATGATGATGATGATGATGATGCAGGGACGTCATTTGGGGAGGGACATTTGCACCATACGATTTTGGGGGAAAAGGAAAAAGGATGGAACAAGAAATGGAAGAAGAAAGGGGTAAAAAAAATGAAAAAAATTGATACTCAGATTCAAGAACGTCATTTTTTGCAACTATAAATAAATTCATCAAAACCTAATTATATTAAGTGACAATATGCACACTGCAGCACACATCATGCAGCTCTGGCTTACAGTTTTGCACATGTAGACTAAATACAAAACCTAACGAGCCGGCCAAGTTCCTCCTGAAAAATACTCAAATGACATCCCTGCCCCTGAAAAAGTTGAAATCACATCCCTGTGATGATGATGATGATGATGATGATGATGATGATGATGATGATGATGATGATGATGATGATGATGATGATGATGACGATGACGATGACGATGACGATGACGATGACGATGACGATGACGATGACGATGATGTCAATAATAACAGCGACAATAATAATAATAATAACAGCAGTGAGAGTGTTGATGATGGTGATCACACTGATGATAATGCTCGGTAGGCCGAATTGTCATTGTGATTCTCTTTACTGATTTTATTTTAGTTACAGTTATAGGCCTAGTCATTGGTTTTTCATTTTAGTTATAGTTACAGTTATAGTTAGTATTATATTTTAGTTACAGTTATAGTTAGTATTATATTTTAGTTACAGTAACTTATAGTTATCGTTAACGAAATCATTTTATTTTCGTTAAAGAACATTTTCGTTACCGTTATCGTTAACGAGAATCACACTGATATTAAGAGGCGTTACACAATTTGCTTAGAGCTTCGAAGGGCTCTGAAGAAGGGGTGTATTCAACTTCATGAATGCACCGACATCCAAGGGGACCATAGGCTATTTATTAGTTGTAGCGCAATTTCACGTTCTCATGTTTGTCGATAGTGCACTTTTCAATCAATCAATCAACTTTTCTTTTTTTTGTAACGAAAATAACTATGAATTTTCGTTAGTGTTATTTTCGTTATAGTTATAGTAGTTAATGATATTTTTAGTTACAGTTATAGTCATCGTTAACGAAATCATTTTATTTTCGTTAACGAACATTTTCGTTACCGTTATCGGTAACGAGAATCAAACTGGTAGGCCTAATTATTTTAAATCTTGAGGGCTTCCTCATATAAAAATAATAATAATGGGCAAAAACAATGGGTATGAAAAGTGGGGTACGGTGCCTTACAGTCCAAAAAGTAGGGGTACATTAAGTACCCCTCGTGCTGGAGTACCCCCTTCCGTAAATTATGCCTATATAGGCCTATGCTTCTGTCCATCACTCCCATCAGTAATCTAGAAACGGGCTCGCCGGGCTGATAAAATAACTACAATCAAGCTGAAATGTTATATGCTAGAAAAGTCTAATAAAAGTCCTATAAATGGGCATCATTATGGAAATTATGATCTATATCAGCGGTTCTCAGTCTTTTGAGATTCAGGGACCACCTTAAAATTTTGTGTCTCGGACCACCACTAAAAATTGTGCCAAAAACCAAATTAATACAAAAGAAATTTTTTGCCATAAATCCGTGTATTATTAGTTTCCTGCTGCTATCTAGCTGATTCTGGCGATTGAAATAAAACAAAAATTTACAAAATTTGTCTGTTTGCATGTTTTAAATTGTAAAAAATATAAATTGTAGGCCTTGCTCGCGGACCACCAGACAGATGGCCGCGAACCACCAGTGGTTCACAGGTTGAGAACCGCTGATCTATAGGCCTATGGTCTCATGCACCATCATGTTGCGACAGTACTTAGTGCGAGTTTCTTACTATGCATCAATCCAATTATAAATCATTAGCAGGCTGTGTCGAGTGGTGACATATTTTATCAGACCGACGTCAGTAGGAGGCCTACTGTAGGGCCTACAACTATAATGAAGTGCGAAGGCGAAACCTGCAGCTGTTCTTTGTGTATCAGTCTTCAAGTCTTGTCACTGTGTCAGTTATATTCACTGGACCTAAAATCATTTTCGTAATAACTGAGAAGGGAGAAATTGTTATATATAACAACTTTATTTCAAACTCTAAGGTCTTGATTGTGTGTGGGGCCCGGGCAAAATGGTCCCCGTCTGATAGCCATGGTTAGACTGGGGACATTTTCTGAATGGACAGCGCTTGCTGATGTTAAGCCTAATGAGTTAGAATATAAATAAACGTCAGAATATAAATAGATTCGACTGCTGGTTTTACTCCTATAGGCTGCATATTGTAGACCTACAGGTTATGTTATAACACTGCACCTGGTGCACGCAAAGTTATATATCTTTTAATCTGAGTCGCGCGTTTAACTAAAAAATGAATATAGGCCTATAAGCCTAAACGCCTGTTGGCCTACTGGCTCTGACCACTTGGCTATCACTGGTGTTTGTTTGTAGCCATAGAAACGAGTCGGACCAGACATGTTTTAAATATAGGCCTATCTGAATACACGATGTAAGGCTAAATGTGCCTAAGCCTATGCAGGCAGGTGTCTAAGCTTACATATATGGCAAAGTATACAGACTATGCATAATTAATCATTGAATACAATTGGACAGGTGGAACATGCTCTCGAAAGCAGTGTCTGCTAAAAGCAGATACTACTGCGGCTATAGAAAAACTCGTTTACGGCATTATTTGTCTGATGATCAGGTGCCGTGACTGCATGCATGCAGTGACCTGCTTCGGCTTCATCTGCGTTAATCTTACGATGAAACGTAACGACCGATTTGTGGTTTTGAGCACCCATGGCATGCTCTGAAGGCTAGCCTGCTAGCAGAGAGTCACATTAGCCACCATGGATTGCGTCTAATGTTGAGAGATATGGTTGCCTGTTAAGTAAGGTGATCTGTAAGGGGTACAGGACTGGGCTTCAATTACTAGGCATAGGCACATTATAATTATGTATAGGTATATGTGTGTATGTATATATATAATGTACTCTAGCATACTTGTGTGAATTCTGTTGAATAACATCAGTCACTGTAAACGGAGGCTGAATAACAATTAGCCTAAGCGATTCGTATATCTCACAGGCCTAGATGATATTTGCCGCTGCGTGAACCTCAACAGGCAGTCTTTAAATTCACGGTATCAAGCATGAGGTAAATTGCTGATCGTATTCATAAGCGCGAGGTTTCTACACCGCCAAACAGTCAAGACTCGGAATTAATCAGCTGATTGACAGGCCTCGCTCTGGATCTATTGTCTAGACCGAAGCTCACCAACTACCACACACATACTGCCACGCTGCGCCTAGTGTTTATTCGTCATCCAAACCTCAGTTGGTAAGTAGTTAATAGAAATTTGTTTTAGGTATACCGTATATGTATACATATATATGTATCTTAGGTATAGAACGTGTAGGATTAGGCTCCTATATATCTTTACTGACTCGGTACTTTCCTAAAATGCAGCCAGCTAGCACAAAGTAATTGATGAGCTGAAACTTACAATGAACAGCTGAAACATTATCATGACATCGTCCAGCGTTCATGATTTCGTCCATGTCATCAAACATGACATCGACCGGCGTTCTAGATTTCTGACTGTGCCTACAGGTCATAGCTAGGCCGCATGACCTATAGGCCTAGACTAAGCATAGTCAGAAATAAGTAACAAAAAATCATTAAGAGGTGCCTTCACATCCAAAACTTATGAAAAAATATCAGCAGGCCTATCTGCATCAAGATGATTATAGCTAGAGTGCAGCTGACAGTTCCCGGAGTCAGTCGCTAAGGAGCTAGGGCCTGTAGCGACTGACTTCATGAGTTAGCGACTGACTTAACTCAGTCGACTAAGTCACATGCTTGTCAACTGACTAAGTCGCTTAGACTTATCGACTGACTTGCCGACTTCGGCGACTTGCTATCGACTTCTAATGTAATCAGGTATGTCTATTAGGCCTAGTCATACAACAATATAATGCATTTAACCGCATACTTATATACTGTACGGACCGTGCCCTCATTTCCGTGGGTATTAGATGGGACCCATTTAGGCTCTATACGGGGCCAATATGGGAATATGGCTCCTATCTGGGCTCCGCTCAATGTGGGCATTCTGACAGGGGACAGATCGATGAATGTGAAATGTTAATGTGAATTTATGAAAGTTGCGTCCGCATTTGAGTGTTTATAGAAGGAATAAAGCATACGACTAGGCCTAAGTCCAAGGTCGAATTTCTCTTGCCATGGGAACGCCAATGGCCGCTTATTTTCCCCAATTTTACAAACATATGTATTATCAATTTTCCTGGCTTCATCTGCAGTTATAGGCCTACCGCTGGCTGAAGTCGTTGAAAACATGCAACGTATTTTCAACGAGACGTTTTAATTTACGCCTACAGACGCCATTGTCGATGAAAACAAATGCGTGACATCAGGTAATGTGACAGACACCCAGGCCCGCCGAGAGGGGGGACAGAGGGCAAATCATGCCCAGGGGCCCAGCGATTTTCCGACGATTTCCCGGGGCCCGGGCCGGGCCCGCAATCCACTTTTCTTATGAAGCCTAATGATAGTTTAGGGGTCGGTGACTGCTCTGCCTAGGGGCCCGGAATTTCTGTCGGTGGGCCTGCAGACACCCATGCAGTGTGAGAATAGTAGGAAAAAAGACTGGGGGTTAGACTTTGATCCATGTGGAGTTGAATATTTTATCCGTATTTTGCAAACTGATGTCAACGAAATTTGAAAGCAGGTTGCAGGACAGACTCGAATCAAAATCAAATCCTTTGCTGAGAAAATTCAAAAATACATAGATGATACACCATGGAAATTTCTTCTCTTTGTCTGAGACTCTGAGTCCGATAAAAGCTAAATCACACCGACACAACCGAGGGGATGGAAATGCAATTGTTGCTTCTATCCTGCTGCTGGTGTCTTCGACAAATCAAAACTCTGAATCCGCGCTTAAAACAACAAGTAAAATATTAAGTGAACGAAGTCGCTAGCTGTCGATAGCTTAGCGACTGGTTTCGACTTGAGGGCTTAGCGGCGGCGGCGGATGACGGCGGCGCCGGGGACTACTGACAGTTGACAGAAATCTGAGAAATTTCCCCAACAGCAACGTCATAAAAAATTATATAATTATATAGGACAAACGAAGCCAATAGGATAATAATTATTACACACGGGCTTCATATGGAAATATTGTTTGTAGGCTATGTAAGACTCTGTAAGACCTTTGTGAACATTATATTAGAGTAAGTTGTCTTTATTTAAAATTCTTCATTGTTTTGTCTTTGTTTTTAACCCTTCTATTCTATATGCTTGTCCAATTAATTGCATAGATGTTGTATGTAACAGATGTTTGTTTGTAGATCTGTACGATCCTGCAGCAACTATTACAGTCTGCTGTTGCTCCATCGCTCAAGATGCCCGTCCAGTGGCCTTGTCCCGCCTTCCCCGCCTGTCCAAAGTCCTTTCCGTACGCTGCGAGCCTTCACGCCCATATCCTCTGCTGTCCTCAAGCGACCGGCCTTCGCCAAATGCCCTACCCTAACCGCCTCGACGAAGGACTGGCACACGGAAAACTGGAACACATCGTCCAGTATGTGGGCGAGAAAAGCCACGGAAATGTAACCATCTCAAGGTCAACTGCACCCGAGTTCCAGGTCATTCCTCGCCTAAGACCAAATTACTACAGCAGAGAATAGTTCTGTTCAACGTTTCAACGTGTGATTGGCCAACTGCAGCAGACACTAATGAGGATGGAAGGGTCATATATGATGCCCGTGGACAAGGACAGCTGTCGGCGACCGTTTGCCTTTTCTGTGGCCAGACACTGGAAACTCTCGTCCTGCAAACGTTGCTCTGCACAGTCCGTGTTAGACTTTAGATCTCATTCAACAACAAAACCGCGGTCATCTTTTTCTGCATGGATTCATTTCCTCCGTAGGCTGTTCCATGTCTTCTTGGACGTCAATCTTGGTTTTCGACAGAACTCATCCTGGAATTTGGTTCATACACCGATTTTGCTTAATAGTGATCACCGACATACCTTGAGATTATTTTCTTACAGTTACGTCAAAGAAATTCTCAGATTATTATTATTATTTGAACACATCTACTATGACCGCATTTACCGCGACCTTTATGATTAATAATTTTATCTGATCAGTGGTTAAATTCAGCCGAATTCTGCTGGATCTGCACATCGGATCGGCCTAGATCCGCCACCTAAAACAGGAAATCCGTCGTCTAAAGTGTGTTTCTGTTACAAGAATCTACGACAAGCAGCTTGTTTTACACATTTTTTTGTTTATCCGAATAGCAACTAGCGAATATATCGGTTATAGATTCGCCAGATAGGCTTAAGTTTTAAATTTGTAAAGATTTGGAGATCCGCTAACTCTGAATGAGCAATTTAACCACTGCATCTGGTTGATATGATAACGTTAGGTCTAGGCCTACTATGGTTCTGGGAGCGTTCTAGCAGCATTGGGCCAGTGGTTGGAAGAAACGAGGATGAATTAGACAGCACAGAGGAATGGTTTTGGCACTATATAAGACTACTTGGTTTATCAATTCACTTCGTCTTATTACAGGCCGGTCCTGCCAGCATACCCAAATGGGCCCATATAGGACCCATATTCCCAGATGGGACCCACACAGAGAGCCATATAATGGCCATGAAATGCTGGCAGGGAGTATACGTAGGCCTAATTAATTGGACTATTAATCAAATGTAGCCTAAATGCCGGTCTGTGTATAATATTATGTTCTAGAAACCTAAGGATGTGAAGTTGTGATTTTCACACACAAACACGCACCTGTCGGAGAGTTTTTGAACGCTACGTTTTACAGAATAGGCCTACGTTGTTATTTATTGACCCTTGATGACAACAGTCCGGCTGAACAGTAGGCCTATATAGCCGAGACGTATAGAATGACCTGGTGGACGTCCTCTTATAATTTGCCGATCGTATTCAACTTCAAAGCCAAATTCTGGTGATATAAGTTAAGTATAATTAAGTAAATATATTAAAATATACGACATCGATATGATATAATATAATAAAACAGCTTTGCAAAGAATAGGGGGCCTACATATCGAGACTATAGAATGAATACAGAGAGAGAGAGAGAGAGAGAGAGAGAGAGAGAGAGAGAGAGAGAGAGAGAGAGAGAGAGAGAGAGAGAGAGAGAGAGAGAGAGAGAGAGAGAGAGACAGACAGACAGACAGACAGACAGACAGACAGACAGACAGACAGACAGACAGACAGACAGACAGACAGACAGACAGACAGACAGACAGACAGACAGAGACAGAGAGCATGCTCCTTTCAACTACGGACCGCATATGCGTGTTATCATTGTATTTTCTTTATTTATTTAGCGCCTGTTTAATCAGCCAAATGGTGTCGTCGTATGCAACCTTATGCCGCAATAAAGGCGTTTACAAGGTGACAAGTGCATGAAATGTATGCATGACCCGGGTTGACCCCTCGCTATATATAGGCCTAGAGTTCATGTCCAGTTGCAAAGGAGAATCCAAGGAGACGACACGTAGGCTATACAGACTGATGCACTTTCAGACTTTCACACACTAGAAAAGCGCATTCCTTAAACAGACATACATACGTACATACATACATACATACATACATACAGACAGACAGACAGACAGACAGACGCTGTGAGATACACGTATACGGACGCGTAGGTAGGCCTACATATCTCTGTTGCAGTGGTTTCGAAGAGTCATTGTTTTCGTAACTTTGCATGAAAACATGTAAGAGGTTCTTCTGAAAAGGCGCTATATGAAATCGTCACCAATGTATTACTTATTTGTATTGTTTTTCTGAATAAAATGTCCATTTTTTAATACATTAAATTGGTGCCACGACCTACCAGTATTTTAGGATCTAGTGGGTGTGGCCTGCATCCAAACAGTGTGACTTTATACGCCGTACTTAACGCAACGGTTTCTGGCTTTAGACCACAGTAACTATAACCTGCAGTCTGTTACTAGACAATTTATGTGTGATTAGGTTTGTGGCATTCTCGTCCGTTTTCATATTGTAATAGGCCTATATCTAATTCCGTTATTTTGATTAATTATCCTGTATATAGGTGTTACAACAGCGACTATTATATATATAATATATATTAGGCCTATATATATTTATATATATATTTATATATATTATATATATATAGGCCTATATGTGATGGCCTATATTTCGATATACTGATGAAAGCGGTTATGTATATATATATATATATATACATGTATGTGCATGTAAATGATACATATAGGCCTAAACACACATAAGCATGCATACATGGATTACGTTGTCACTGAAGTCGGTGAAGAGACGAAAGCACCGAAAGTAAACCGGTGAGCTGTGAATTTGCGGATTCGCAACGTCTTGTAAGATTTCCTGTGGAGCACCTGCGACATTAGCCTAGATAGATCTCACAGCCGATCAGGATCTAGCAACTGGTGGCCTGTTAAATGTAGGCCTACATGCATCAGAGTCAATGACTGGGTTGCTTATTTCAAGTTTTAGAGCGTCCGTTGATAGCGTTGCATAAATATTATGATTTAAGTTGACTTCATTCTGTGCTGTTTATGAGACGCGTTTCGTTAAGCTTGCGATCTGAAATAACAAGTTTTCAAATGATGAATTTATATGCCTAAAATAAATCAGGCCTATTTTAAATTTTATCGGAATAAGAGGGCAATAGGCAGGAGATAGGTCGGGCTTGGTATGTGGCCTATGGCTTCTAACTTTATAATTCCAATGCTGACCGTATATGCCATGGCCCTTCCGTAACTAATTATCGGCGTTAAAATAATCATCTCCTTAATTTTGTAAGAGCGATTATTATGAAAGACTTCTGTAGTTGTTTCTAATCATAAAAAGCCTAAAGACCTGCAGAGGCATAATTTATGGTAGAATATAACTGGTCCAAATTCAAACAGGCCTATATCGGGATATACACGTAGGCCTATATATCCTTGTACGGCTCTTTACCTTTCTGGCAATAATTTCCGTAGTGTAGAGGAGTGCATTTGCACTTTCCATGTTGACATCTGCCACCGTTAAGACAGGGACGAATGCTGCACAGGGTAAACTGGCGATGCACTGATTTCTTTCGGCATTTTGGTCCCGAGTGACCGGGATTACAGCGACACTTACCAGGACTAACACAAGTGGCATTCGGAACGCAGCCTCCCTCACATACAGCTGCAACCGAAAATGAAATAGTAGCCGAGTAATAAAATATTAAGTACAATAACGACAACAGAAGCAGCAGCAACAACAATAGTAATAGTAATAGTAATTATAATGATGATGATGATGATGATGATGATGATGATGATGATGATGATGATGATGATGATGATGATGATGATGATGATGATGATGATGATGATGACGACGACGATGATTATGATGATACCCGGCTCCCCCCACCAAAGTCTACGCCTATGCGTCCAGGGCCGTTTTAAGGTCGTCGTAGGCCTTAGGCAGTCTTGCATTCGTAGACCCAACTCAACTGCCAACTCAGCATTAAAGCTAAATGTATTCACATTATCTTAACTTAAACTGTTTCAGTAGGCCTACAAAAGTTATTAAATTTGAATTTGTTGTTATTTGCAATTTTCTTTTTTCCATTTTCCCGGTCAGTCATTCAGAAAGACTTTCGTAGGCCCCTGAAAGTTTCGTAGGCCTAGGCACAGTGCCTACTGTCCCTAGTGGATAAAACGGCCCTGTATAGGTCTCTCTGTGTTGCGGTTTGTTTTCATTCGTAACTGCGAGGTATCTAAAATTGATCCGGAGAATTGCTAAATGTAAACGTTATTTTTTAGTAACCACTAGTAATCAGCATCATCATACAGGTTGATTTACCGTGAAAGTAACCGCATTAGCTGGAGATGTTGGCTTGCAGTTGCGAATGAGAATTATTGTTATATGAGTTTATTTTGCTGTTATTTAGTAAGGCGAATGAAAAGAGCGCAGATGAAGTATAGATAAACTGCGAATCAATGAATCAGTCAATCAATCCAAACCGATCTGGCACGATGCTCCTTTGAATCCGCTGGGACAACGACATCTGTTGTCAGGGAAGCAAGTGCCTCCGTTGGCACATCTAGGATGGCACCTCTTGCCACCCCTTCCTCCTCCACCACCACCACCACCACCTCCTCCTCCTCCTACACACAAATGCAAGAATCTGGATATGCGTTGACTGTAAAGTAAAGTTAAAAATCTAGCATATAGCCTAGCGCTACCTTAAGGAAACTTCCAAGAAAGTCTGCAATAAAGTGATGGCCGTTCATAAACCGAGTTACATTGGTGCCATTCATCGTCTCGAACTGAGTTTCTAATAAGAGCGTGAAGTTGTCACTGTCCCCTCGGGGCTGTCACGCTGGGAGCGCCTCTGAGTAGTCTATACTGTGAGCGGCTCTTTATAAATGATCATATAAGATAAGATAAGATAACATGCATAGTCTACACGACAGAAGTTTCAGTTCATTATGAAGGCAGAGCAAATGATACATGTCACGTGTGTGAGATGGTAGACATCGTAGATGGTAGATGTCTGATGGTAGACATCGATCCATTCCTTACAGCGTGCCATGTAGGCCTACCTAGTCGAGCTTAAGACGGAGCATCGGATAGAAGGTGTGTTCCCCACTGATGGGGTTCGCTATACGACTGTGAAAAACTCGCAAATCCCCAACGGCGTCACGTACTCATATATGCAATGAACACTCTAAAGTAAGCCTATAATCAACTCTTAGGTGTTGTGAGATATATATATAAAGTGAAATTACTGCCACAACGACTTCGCATCATCACCATCCAATTTATATCTCGCACTGCCGATGCTTAGGAGGAACGAGAGGCATGCGTGAGCCTACCGTTGTTAGTTTCCGGTTTCTTGCAGCAGAGGACGCCACTTGTGATGTTTTCAACAAACTCGCATCCACTGTCGATGGCGCTTGGAAAGACATCGACCCGACCGACAGACAAACAAGTGGGAGGATGATTCTTCTGAAGACGCCTGCACTGGCTCCCTATCCCAGCCATATTCTCTCCATGACACCTATAGAGTACACTCGCCAAACTATGATCGATGTATACATAGGCGTAATTTGTGGGGGCACGAGGGGTACCCGTACCCTCACTTTTTGGACTGGGGGTACCGTACCCAACTTTTTGAACAATGCCCATCAATATTTTGTTATTGTGCCATCCCAGATATCGCAGTCTCCGCGTTACTTCGTGTATGTAAGAAATTTGTACCCCCCACTTTTTATGCCAAAGTTACGCCCCTGGATGTATACGTAGTCCCGCTGAAAGTAGGCCCCGTATGTATATACACAGGCTGACTATATATATAATATTATATATATTCTGATTCGAATGATAGTCGGTGGAAACACAAAGATTGCATTTTAATAGACTCATGTTTGTATCCTCACTGAATTCATCAGCCCTGAGGCGGAATGGATTCAATTCAAGATCCTCCTATTTGGACGATTCGGGGTGTTGGCACTGCACCGTCATACACCAAAGAGCTTTCAGTTCCAGTTTTGAGTCAGCCTGGTAGACGATCACTACGCTTTGTCGCTTGCGGGAATTTGCAGGTTCCTCTCTTCCGCACATCGATTCCAGCTCATTGTGCTTTCTCATACATCGGACCTTCCTCTTGGAACAATCCTTCTTAAATGCAGCCTACGTACTGACTCAGCTCCACATTTATTTTCTGGTTATCTTAAGTTGCTATTTGTATCGATCAGTTATAGAGCCATGCAGGCAGAACTTTTGGTATGTTATAAAGGCGCTATATAAGTGCTTTGTTACATTACGTCTTTGGACTGAAGAAAGGCTGACCTACCTCGTACATTGGTGGAAAGAGTTAGCTGCGTTGTAGGCATAGCAACCGTTTAGGTGGGTGACATCAGTCCAGCTGAGCGTCCTAAGTGAGGAAACATCGCGTGGGGAGCAGACTCTCCACCCCGTCGAACACAGGTTGCGGCCACTCTTCACGTGACCCTTCCAACGCCCTCTGCAGGCCTGGATGTCATCGTACCCAATCAGACCATCAGTCGTACCGTCCGAACAACCGGAAGACTCGCCGTCTACAAATCCGCGAAACCGGAGGCGGAATAATATAATTAATTATTTTCAAGGCCGTAGCTATGGGGTGTTCTGGGTGTTTAAACACCACCCGAAATTAAATAATGTAAAAATGAAATAATGCATTTACTAACTCCAAGCCCCTTATTCGGTTGACTCGGTTGCTTGTCGGCTTGCTCAAGGACAAGTAAACACTCCCCGAAACAAAATCCTGGCTACGGCCTTGATTCTTAGTATAGTAATTGGCCAAATGCTACAAATTTAGTGAACCTGTTACATTTGGTTAGTGCCTGTCACATATGGTTAGTTCTTGTATGGAATGGAAGCTGCATGTCAGCGCTACCAACAGTGAGCTGAACTCTGTAACACTTTCAAAATCTGTCATAGTAGTGCTGTATCGATAACGCACTGCATGCGTGAAAATAAGATTAGAAACTGTTGGTTGATTATCCAGAAGAATGAGATTTATCCAGAAATGTCTTTTACATGACAATGATGTTGTCAGGTTTCTGTGTTTTTGTTTCTCAAACACCATGAGTGATTGAGTTTTGTTGTTGTTTTCACGTTCTTCTTGTTTTGTGCTATCGGTGTTTGGTGAATTAAAGACTGATATATAAACTAATGTAAATCTCCGGAATTTCTCAGCATCACATGGCCTAAACTAGTGACAAAAGCCACGTCAGAGAGACCAGCTTATTCAAGTCTGCTATAGCCAGGTTGTTTGTCCGTTCCGATGCCATGCAGGTCAGAATCCGGGAAGTTCAAGCCAAGGAGACAGTAGATAGTGCCATAGGGCACCGTAACATAAAATCGATTAAAACAAATGAATTATTGTCAAAATAATAATAATAACAATTATTATTATTATTGTTATCATCATGGTCGTCGTCGTCATCATCATCATCATCATCATCATCATCATCATCATCATCATTTTGTATACCCCAAGGTAGGCTACATATGATCCATCGAGGACTTAGATATTGATTAAAAGAGGGAGAAAACATATGGAGTTGCCACTACTCGTCAAGTTCTGGTACAGAGAAAGTATTGCGGAAGCAACTTGATGCGTTGAAGCGTTGAATAATCAATGCCAGGGTTGAAAACAATAGAGGCAATTCTAAAAGCAAGACCAGAATTATTAAGAATCTAAATAGGCCCCTATACATGTATCAGTGCCTCCATTTATCCATCCCTTCATCCATTCCTTCATTCATCCAGCCTTTAGCTCATCTATTAGTTCATTTATATAGCGCTTGGCAAATACATATATATATATTATATAGCGCAGGGATAATGCCGACATCCAGGGGTGCTCAATCAAATCATGGATTATGCATGAGGGGATCAAAGTAATCCGTAGACTCATCGCTTGAAATTAGGGAACACCAGAAGGAGATTACTGGAATCACCGGATGTATTACAGGAGATTTACAGACGACGTACGGATTAGGACGAGGTCCTTTGTCTTCGATGAATTATAGACGTCTGACTAAATAACACGATCTATAGGCCTTTGTGCAGGTCTATATAGCCCTAACAGACAACCTAATCAGCAAGACTGAGTCATAGTCATGACACCACTGACACGCCCGATTTATTTCAGAATATTTTAAATTTATTCAGCATCTCAGTTCAATTTACCTGACTCGTGATTGAAGACCGTTCCGATTGAACGAAACTATTGATTCACTCGGTTAAAGGCCTACCAATAGGCCTACAGAACTATCGATACATTTATCCCAGAATTTATATATGTATACATATATTGAAGTTATTGAACTAGTATGATATATTCAGCTCTAATTGATTGGACCTATAGGGAATAAGGTGATTTGAAAACGCTCATCCGTAGGCCAATATATATTATAAACTCATTATCCGATGGTTGCGTATACACCCAAGTCTGTAAAGATCTTTCTAATTACAATAAGCTGATTATTAGAAGCTTCAGGCGTTGAAGCAATGAAGAATTTAAACGACATCGAGTAACACGATATCGAGTTGTATGCCCTTACCTGATACAGTCAGTTCCATTTTTGCAAGGTCCTCTCCTGCGGAGTTTGATGTGTGACAAACGTACGATCCAGCATCAGAAAACTGAATTTTAGTTAGAACGAGATATCCTACAAACGTACAAAGTATATCATACAAAACACCATATGGAAATATGTATATATAACATATGCGCTACCAACGCGGTTGCTAGGCCTAACTTCTATCGCACAGGTGTCTAATGCACAAGACATCAACCGATGGTTCACAAAATCCAGGCTGCAATCAGGTCAATATCGAGAAGACCAGTTCGCAAAGACAGAGACACAACCCATGGCGGATAAACAATTTGAAAAAGATCCTAATATGTTGAGAGTGATATGACATAAGTGGTCGAGCAGAACGGACAGATACAGGGAGAGAGATAGTGTTTGTTTAGAACTTCAGTAACCAATTGTTACTATCAGTCATATTTTAGAGAAATTGAGTAAGTATTCAGATCTGATCAGTTTTATAATGTAGGCTACGCCATAATACACTTCTTTATGGACCTAAATTCTAAGGTTGCATAGTTATGTCATGAAATATCGGGATAAAGCTCAGAGTAAATAAATCTCAACTGTCAAGAATTGGTCCTTCTTTTCAAAATGTTTACAGAACGATTAATGCAAATGACGCAGAAATATAGGCTATAGTTATGGAAATACTCCGAACAGCTGCTTTCTACCCAAGTGATATATAGTATAGGCCTGCACGAAATGAGAGTATAGTCCTACAAGTCGTTTAACTCTTTAAACATTAATGTACCAAACACAAAATTTACTGAATTTGTATATGCGCTATATTACTGAATTGTGTAAATGCTTATCGTAATCAGAATCTGCTTTATGGACTGGGAGTTGTGAACCTCGGCTTGACCTCCCCGAACTCTGACCTGGCACCGTAACGGACAAGGCGGACAATGCTATTGGGGATTTGATTTGATATAGGCCTAGCGACGGTGAATCAGCTGGTCTGCCTGACGTGGCTTTTGTGTGGCGCTGAGAAATTTCGGAGATTTACATTTACATTTACATTTACAACCTAAGAAACACAAGTTGCAATGTCTGAATCACCTTCTTAAAATTGCAACAGTGATACTCAGTGACAACTACAATAGGATATGATTATAAGAAGCTACAATATAATTGAGTTCATATTGCAGAAAATTAATATAAATAAATGCTGGTTTTCAAGAAATATAGTTTTCTGTATCGTTTGATGAACAAGAAAATGATATATATCAATCCTTAATTCATTTGTGGGGCGTGATGGCTCAGTGGTAAGTTCGGCGCCTTGTGACCGGAGGGTTGCAGGTTCGAATCCCACTCTAGCCGCTGCGTAAGGACCTTGGGCAAGTCCTTCACTCGCAATTGCTCGTGGCGCTTCGCCGTGAAAATTCCGGCACAGTATCAAATGCTGTAGTCGGGAGCGCCTCTGAGTAGTAGTTGACTTCGAGAGGCGCTATAGAAATATCCGGAATCAATAAATAAAAAATAAGACCGATCTACAATTAATTTCCTAATCCTCGACTGCTTTAGCGAATCCATTTGGCTGTGCTCTTACGAGTCTACCTGGCCTCAGCTGATTTTCTGACACAGCTTTTGTGTGATTCTGGGAAACGTCTACAGTGTTTGTCACATGTGATAGTCCTAGGCTTGTATGTCTTCAATAGTTGTTCATTTCCTGTACTTAAACTATTGCAATCGATGAAAGCATTCTTCTACTCTCTACTGCATGTGTAATGAAATACTGGCCTTTCCGATACATATAATAGCCTCGGGCGGTTTGTTTATTAGCAGACTCTAAAATAACTTGAGCCAACATATATAATTATGGACCTGTCTTAAACTAAGCCGATTATAGGCTGACAAAAGGCCGTTAATTAGGTGCCATTTCGAAGAAACTATATTGCAATTAATTACTACACAACTTCTTATCTTGGTGCTATCTAGAATTAGCCCGTCTCGCGACCTCGCAACAAGGTGAGCCCATGCAACCTCTGTTATGAATCGAACCGTGAACGGTTGTGACTTTCCCTGATTTCGTCTCTGTGTAGGCCTTTTTAGACTCGTTTCCCTTGACAGTAACTCGATTTGATTTTATATTAACACTACTTCTGTTCGATTTCGATTTAATTGTCACATAGAATCTCTTCATTAGCCAACCTGCAGCCTGGGAATCAATCAGAACACCTATAGTTCGATCCTCTGCTCGTGAACGCATATAGACATTCTATTTAAGCAGAATAGCTGTGTGCCTGGTTTTATTAGAGGACCATTGAGAATTCCCATGTCGTCGGCGTGTTTGGAAAATAATATGTCTGCTGTCAGGTGGGTTGAGTCAAGTCATACATCGAAGTGCAATATTGTGTTTTAGTTGGATGTAAGACCGTAAGAATTTAGTTGGTTGCCATTTGTCACTGTTGTTATAAGTGTTTGTTGTCCCTACGGTTGTCGTTGCTGTCATTGTCGTTGTTGTTGGTTGCGACTGTAGTTGTTACCGGAGTTGAGTAGAGATAGTCGATCTTCTTCGACTGAGTTCGATTCGTTGCTCTCAATCCGTCGGCCATCTTTGTACCACGTGACGTTCGGCGTCGGTGACCCAGTTGCCTGACAGGAGACGACAAGCGTCGAACCCGGAACTCTCCGAATGAAAGGCGATGGCCGCTCTACCAGTCTGGCTGGCAAAATCTGGTTAGCTAATTGCAGAATTATGTACATTGTATCGGTATGGACAAAAGACAGTGATCGATGTTGATGATGACTATAATGATGATGATGACGACGACGACAATGATCCACACAGCCGATAATGACAAGGACAAATAAGGTTATGGCAGGAGACTAATGCTCAGTCGTAACTCTGCATGTGCGTAGCCTGTCTGTGCTTTGGATCTCGATGAGGCTAATGCGTGGAACAGAATCTCTAAAGTTTTCTGCCTCATCGACTCTGTTTTGAGCGGACGCCTGTAAATAAGATGGTTTCCGAGACCTACATAGTTCTTTGGGGCGCTGAAGAACTTATATGAGATTACTATTACGATATCGAAAGGTGGTTGGGTTAATGGCGATGACGACGAATGTGGTCAGGTAGGCCTTTGACCATTGGTCCGACCCAAAAAGACGTTATATAAATGACAAATGATGATGATGGTAACGATATGACGATCACGAGACTGAACCTTTAAGAGTTATGGTGAGGATGAGGATGATTACTAGGAAGATGAAAGCGATTGAAGTTTAATTATAATAAAGATCTAACTATGGTCATTAGCAATTATTGCGGTGAAAAACTTACCAGCGCTTTGATGGTGATTAGTCTTTAGTTCTGCCTTACATTCGAAACATCGCCAGCTGAAAAGCATAGCAACAGTTGCTATCAGCAATGTCTTGTTGCGTTTTGTCATGGCTCTTTGAAGATCAGTATGCTACGTCTCAGTTGACGGGTTATAGGTCACAGGATGACGTGTGTGTATGCCCTGGTCCAACTGGCTTCAGCTAAATTGTAGTTTGCCGATATATTCAGAAGTATTAAAGCCTATGGTAAGCTTATGCTAAGTTTATTCCGTATTTAACAGCATGATGCTTTCTCACAGTTAGACGACCATTATGGCACGGATTACGGATATTTTAATTAGAACGCACGCAACCCGTCACCAGTTCGATAATTGGCTTCGATGATTGGCGTTCATCCGACTATAATTAAATCCCAGTCGGCCTAATGATGTTGTTGTCCAAAGCCGACGATTGTCCAGTGAACAATGCCTTCCTGCTGAATTCTAAGTCGGTTTCCTCGTGCGTTAAATACTCAGAGGCTTAGGGCCTGTTGTAGTCGACTGTATTGCATTCATTACGTTGTGATGCTACTGCGTATACGCCATACGTTCGGCTGGTCCATTATATACAGTGCAGTCGTTAAAGGGCGGGAATTTCCTCCCTCGCTCCGTCGTTCTTGTAGGCTGGACTTGAAGGATGAATCGTTGCCTCCTTTTGGGAATACGTTCCCTGCGGATGAAATCCCAGCGCACCGCCCGTCGTGAATCAGTGTCGAAGGGAGCACCTGCCGTTCCACTTGATGGTGAAGAGGGAGACAATATGAAATGGATTACGGGACAGCAGAGAGGCGGGGCCAATGGGCCAATCGATGAGCTCATTAAGTAGCCAACATCATCCGCAACTCAATTAAGTGTAACATGTGAAAGCATACGTTGAGCTTATGCGTATGTCTAGCTCTAGGCCCTATATATTTATGGTTTGCTATGCTATAGGCCTAATTATGTCATGTATGCTATACATTGTATATACAGTGCTTTTTTTCTAGAAAAAAAGGTTCCGGGGTGCCGGAACGCAACAATTATGGGCGGGCTAAAATCACGAGAAAAACGGGATTGGGGGTTGGGAGGGGTCTCAATAAACACTGAAAACAGTTCAAAAACACTTAAATTAAATTAAAATAACTAAATTATTGTTTTAATTATTAAAATAAATAAATAATTTTGTTAGTAGCTGAAAAAGGTGCCGGAACGCCGTACCGGCGCGTTCCGGCTGAAAAAAGCCCTGTGTATATACATGTGCAGTGTGCACACCATACGTGTGTATGACTATGTATGTATACATGTACCTCATGTAGGCTATTTATATATTATGTATTATTATGTATTATGTATTATGTATTATGTATTATTATTATTATTATTATTATTATTATTATTATTATTATTATTATTATTATTATTATTATTATTATTATTATTACCATTACTATTACCATTATTATTAAATGCATAGTAATAATAATAATAAAATGCATAATAATAAAAATTATTATTATTATTATTAATTATTACTACTACTATTACCTCTTATTATTATTATTATTATTATTATTATTATTATTATTATTATTATCATTATTATTATTATTATTATTATTACTTTTACTATTATTATAATTTATATCGCGTCGATATCTGATGCATCAGGTATCAGCCGATGCCAATCAAAATCAAGCCGTAATCAGGTACCAGGTAACCAGAAGGTCAGTACACTGAAAGGCAGCCTATGGTTGGTAAGCTATTTGAATACGGTAAGTCTTAAGCTGAGAATGAAATTACGTAATCGACTGAGCAGAACTAATAGATATACAGACAGCATTCCAACACTACGGTCCAGCGATCGAAAACGTTTAACCAAGAACAGTTCTAGTTTTAGGTACGACCAGAGGAAGAATTGTCAGACTGCCAGATTGAATACTGATGAGTCTGGGGATTCAGAAGTGATATTAAGTACTGTGATTTGCCTGAGTTCAGTGTTGTATAAACTATGAGCCAGAATTTGAAACAAATCCTTTGATGAACAGGAAGCCAAAGCAAAGATACAAGCACGGGGTATGTATATATGTATGTATGTATGTATGTATGTATGTATGTATGTATGTATGTATGTACGTACGTACGTACGTATGCATGTAATACTATGTATGTATGTATGTATGTATGTATGTATGTATGTATGTATGTATGTATGTATGTATGTATGTATGTATGTATGTATGTATGTATGTACGTATGCATGTAATACTATGTATGTATGTATGTATGTATGTATGCATGCATGCATGTATGTATGTATGTATGTATGTATGTATGTATGTATGTATGCATGTATGTATGTACATACGTACGTATGCATGTAATACTATTTATGTATGCATGTATGTATGTATGTATGTATGTATGTACGTACGTACGTACGTATGCATGTAATACTATGTATGTATGTATGTATTATGTATGTATGTATGTATGTATGTATGTACGTACGTATGCATGTAATACTATGTATGTATGTATGTATGTATGTATGCATGCATGCATGCATGTATGTATGTATGTATGTATGTATGCATGTATGTATGTATGTATGTATGTATGTATGTATGTATGTATGTATGTATGTATGTATGTATGTATGTATGTATGTATGTATGTATGTGTGTATGTATGTACGTACGTGCGTATGCATGCACTGCTATGTATGCATGTATGTATGTATGTATGTATGCGTGTGCATGCATGTGTGTACATTGTCAACACACTGCGTGAATGGATGAAGGCTGGCTCTTGACGTGAGCATCATCAGGTGGGTTTATACTTTATACTCACGTGAAAGGATAACCAACCTCAGCAGCAGCAGCAGCAGCAGCAGCATCTTCCGAATACATCTTCAAACGAGAACGCAGTTTCATCCTCTTCCTCCGCCCCTTCCTCCTCCTCCTCCTCTTCCTCCTCCTCCTCCGCCCCTTCCTCCTCCTCCTACTCCTCCTCCTCCGCAGCTGTTTGATGCGACTTTACCCGCAGGCGGCAGATTAATCAGAGCGAGCGATGGACGAAAATTTAATTTGTCTAATTAGTGGTACGTTGAAAGAGACCGCGTCAGAGTCGATTAATAAGGAAAGAGGTATGAAAGAACCCTTCAGAATGTATTTCCACTGCAATACATAAACAGATTTAGATCTACATCAACTTCTAACATTACAGCCATTTATAAAAATCCATTGATTTCTATAGCGCCGTTATTATCCCAATGCACAAGGCATCAACCGATGGAGCTTAAAGTGAGACCGTAGTCAACATCATTAGAGAAGAGAGGATGGGGAAATGGGGGGGGGGGAGGGCGTAGAGTAATGGATAACACACTGGCGTGAAGAGCAGTAGGTACCAAGATCGAATCCAGTAGACCCCGTAAGGTTTATTCAGCCTTCCACTCGCTAGGTGGCCGCGGTGGTTAAATGAATAGTAGGCCGTGATTGGCGCCCTGTGGCTGCCGTTTAAACAAGTTGTGTTCGACTCCTGTAAAATTGTTATCATGTGCTTCTACTGTATACATGTATGTAAGACGCCTTGCGTGGCTGCCGTTTCTACTATATATGTATGTTCACTGTACAGCGCAGTGCGGTTAGCAGGCGCTTAAATAAAGAAAAGATTATTATAATATTATTAAATCAGCTGAGTCAGAGAAACCAGAATTCAAACTGCTGAGGGTAAGCGGCACCCCCATTATATATGAGAGGTCGTTGGGGGTAAGCAAGAGGAAGCAGCTGAGCTTTGAGTTTACTTCTGAATGACAGAGAACTGGCAAAATTGCGTGTACATTCGACCAACACTCAGATGACTTAAAATGACTCAAATGACTCAAAATGACTCAAAATGACTCAAATGACTCAATGCATCCACCTGAACATACGGCAGTAAGTCAAATCTGTTGAGTTTTTTTTCCTAACAAGAGGAATTCAGTCTTAAAAGGATTCAGGAAAAGCTTGTTAAAGACATTGAAGACTGAACGCCACCAAACGCAAGTCATTAGAGAGCTTAATTAGACTAATTAGCTATTGAATGGAAGAAATAGCTGGATATACAACTGATAGTCTGGAAAACTACCACTGAGAATTTCGCTTTGTGCAGTGGTTTACAGTATAAACCGGGTGGAGCCTCGTACGGAACCTTGTGACACGATGGCCGATTGGATAGAGTGGTCGTCCTCTATCGCGGAGAGTATGATTTCGATCCTCGTCCGAGACAGATACTGTGTAGGGACCTTGAGCAAGTCCTTCACTCGCAGTTGCTCTTCGCCATCGATGTTCTGTCGTATGGTCGTGTGCACTTCTTAGCTTTGGAAGAACGGCAATATCAAATACAATTGTATTGTATTGTATAACCCCACAATTCAAGACAGTTGGCAACGAAGTGAATTGACTGATATGTACGAACTGATTGAGCACCAGGATGCAGGTATAATACGCAAACGAGCTGAGAGCAGAACCATAAATGCCAAACCATTGTTCGAGGCAGAAGAAGTTGATAAGCTACGACGTGCATAGTAAAGCTGGTCGAGAAGGAGCCTCCAGTGAAGGATTAACAATTGATGCGATAATTGGACCAAGAGAGCAAAGCAGTCCTTTAGGACAGCTGCTGTAGGAATGAGATCGTGAATAAGCTGGTTCCCTGCGCTTAACTTTTAGTCGCGCTTTAGAAATTTCTAGTTTACGATTGCGATGGAGGTCTAGAGCGAACCGCTTATTGGAATAGGCCTATGAGAAGATTAAATGACGAATCTCGCACAAAGTTGTTGGTCGTAAACATAGGCGTAATTTACGGGGGGGGAGGGTGGTACGAGGATACCGAGACAGATACTAGAAGAGGTGAAGAGGTGGCAATATATTAGCTGTGAAAATAATCACAATGCAATTATTACAAGATGTTACAAGATGTTGCTACGGAAATATACTCTGTATGAAATCACAATGTGATTATTACAAGAGATTACTATGACAATATATCTTGTATAAAATCGCAGTGCAATTATTACAAAAGGTTGCTACTGCAGTACATCCTCTGTGAAAATATCATCACAATGCAATTATTCCCGGTGTTAAAAGAGGTTGCTACGGCAACATGCTCTCTATGAAATCACAATGCAATTATTATAAGATGCTGCTATAGAAATATAGTTTGTATGAGAAATCACAACGCAATTATTACAAGAGGTTGCTATGGCAATATATTCTCTATGAAAATCACAATGCAATTATTCCCAGAGGTTAGACAATCGGTTGCTACGGCAATATATCCTCTATGAAAATCACAATGCAATTATTCCCAGAGGTTAGACAATCGGTTGCTACGGCAATATATCCTCTATGAAAATCACAATGCAATTATTCCCAGAGGTTAGACAATCGTTGCTAAGGCAACGTGTTCTCTAAGAAATTAAAATGCAACTAGCTGTCCTAACCCGTGAAAAAATCACGGTATATAAAAAATAATTATTATTGCAGTGATAACAATAACGTCATATTATAGGCCTATAGCCGTCGTCAAGACAACCGTCAAGACAACCGTCGCCAAGGCGGCAGTATAGTGACGTCACAATAGTGTTTGTTTACGGGACAGACAGACAGACAGACAGACGTACAACGGTTATTATGTAAGTTGATTACTACAAGATGTTTCTACAGAAATATAGCTTGTATGAAATCATAATGCAATTATTACAAGATGTTGCTAAGAGCCTATGACAATATATCTATTTGAAATGACAATGTAATTATTCCCAGAGATTAACTATGGCAACAGGTTTTCTATAAAATCACTATTCAATTATTACAAGAGGTTACTACGGAAACAAAATACTGTGTGTAATCACAATGCAATACGTCCTCTATGCAATATACAATGCAATTATTCCAAGAGGTTAAAAGAGGTTGCTAAGGCAAAATATATCCTCTATGAAATCACAATGCAATATCATTCCTAGCGGTATCATGCACATTCTCTGTAAAATCACAATGCAGTATTATTCCTAGTGGTAGCAAGCAATATCCTCTGTGAAACCACAATGCATGTATTTATTCCTATCGGTAGCAATTGTACTGTATTGTATCTTTAGTTCGGTAACCAAACATAGCAATGATAAAGAAAACATATAGGCCCTAATGCTTATAATCAATTAACACAATCTGGCTACACAGGAGACCCAAAATGGGTCGCAGACCTACTATCAGGGCCACCTGAGTAGTAGGCTAATAGAGCCTCCAATTTGATGAAAAGCAGTTGATCTAACACCATATTATATGCAATGATAACATTATACCGGTACTTAACTAAAGACTCGAAAGCAAATAGTGAGGCTTTAGGCTGTGTACGCTCATTGTATTTCAGTTGATTAAAATGAGGGTTGTTAGTGTCCCTCGAACATGGAAGCCTTTACCGTAGCTATTGCTTAAACGATCGTAGGTTGGATAGTTGCTGGATTAATCGTGAATTATTGTCGTTATCATCATCATCATCATCATCATCATCATCATCATCATCATCATCATCATCATCATCATCATCATCATCATCATCATCATCATCATCATCATCATCATCATCATCATCATCATCATCATCATCATCATCATCAACATCATCATCATCATCATCATCATCATCATCATCATCATCATCATCATCATCATCATCATCATCATCATCATCATCATCATCATCATCATAACCATCATCATCATCAACAACAACAACAACATCATCATCATCATCATGCCTATAATTATTTTAACAGCCACAATGCAAAATTTAGTAACCCCCACTTTCTAGACCAAAGTTACGCCCCTGGTTGTAAAATTAAATGTACACGTTTTTCTATAACGACCATATATGACCTCGACCCTGCTTATTTTCAAATGAATTAATTGAGTGAGATCCTGTTTGAATGGGTGCCACGCCATTTAAGGTATTTACACATGTACGGACCGTGCTAGCCCGAGATTTAAATCTCTTAAATAAGCCACAATCTGGAGGCGAACCTGGATCCTCACATTAAACAAAGAACCGGTGGACAGAGGCGTAGGCTAACTTTGGTCTCAAAAGTGGGGGTACCAATTTCTTACATACACAAAGCAAGGCTGAGATTGCGATCTCTGGGAAGGCACAATGATAAAATATTGATTGACATTGTTCAAAAAGTGGGGGGGGGGTACGGTACCCCTCAGTCCAAAAAGTGGGGGTACGGGTACCCATCGTACCCTCACAAATTACGCTTATGCCGGTGGAGATGACATAAAGTATAGGCCTATATGATGAGCCATCAGAGGAAGGAGCATTAGGAAACCTAATGAACTGGGATACTGTCTGAGAACAAAATGGTACAGTATAATAATTATAGTCTTGTAGGACAACAATGATATCAGCTTTGCATGGATCACTCAAATGGCCTCGCTTCTTTATTTTTGGTTTGTCTGCTTATGTGAGTGGAATCTGGTTACTGAATTCATCAGATCTAGGACCGAACAGCTTTGATGAGTAAGTAAGATCTGATTTGAAGTCACGTCTTGTCGAATCTAGATTTTAGCTGGGTCTTTGATGAATTTTATCGAATATGACATTTCCTATTCAAAGCCCTATGAACAGAATTTGAAGTTATAAGTTTATAAATTGTAAACTATTTTGCTTAGCGCTACATCGTAAGATTATCAGTGATGGGCACTAAACTATTTTATTTAGTTAAACTGAAACTATTTTCCAACTTAAAAACTAGTTTAACTAAAGTTGGCAACTGATTTTGGAAATTAATTAACTAAACTAAAAAAAGTTGTTAAACTTTTTCCAACTTTTTTTCAACCTTTTTACGACAAACATTTTCACAATAACAGAGGTTAAGTGAATTGTAATAAGGCAGAGCGTCAACGACAATTTCACCTTCAAACTATGCAATGTGTACTGTTCTGACATACAGTTACAGGCGTACTGTACGTAGTGTATGAATTTGAAAACACTAAAATAAAAACACTAAACACTAAAAGTTAATACTAAAACCATGCAGTGTTAAAATGTTTTTTGTTGACAGTGTTCAATGTTCATTGTGGAAAAATAGTTGCATATTGCTGATTTTTTAGTTAAACTTTAAGAGCAACTAAATTTTTTTAGTTAAACTATGGATTTAAGTAAACTAATTTTTTTAATTAAACTTCATCCTTAGCTAAAAAAAATTAGTTAAACTAAAAGTTAGCAGCTTTTTAGTTAACTATTGCCCATCACTGAAGATTATAGGCCGATGTTATTTCAGCAGCTAATAAGTCGAATAAATTAATTTGCTGATGGCATGACGGTAGGCCTACATCTATCTCGCGTTATCCGATATCAAGGCGTATGATATAGGCCTAACTGATGAAAAGCTGAAGATCGAAGAAACAAGCCGTGGGCGATAATGGAAAGAAAAGCTATTGCTACGCCTTTGCTAATATATAATATTTATAGTCGACTAGCTTGTAGGCGATTACTTTTCACATGACATATGAACATGAAGTTAATCAGATATTATATACATTCACACACGCTATAACATAATTATATACACACACACACACACACACACACACACACACACACACACACACACACACACACACACACACACACACACACACACACACACACACACACACACACACACACACACACACACACACACACACACACACACACACACACACACACACCTACACACACACCTACACACACACACACACACACACACACACACACACACACACACACACACACACACTACACACACACCTACACACACACACACACACACACATACACACACACACACACACATATATATATATATATATATATATTGTAGTGTGCATATTATATGTCTAGGCCTACAAGGTCAACACCCTGCAGCCTACCTATATACAGATCAGATGGGGCAATCATGTTCTCGTTACATGATTGTGGTTCTTATACGATGTGTTGTCCATTCAGGAAATCATTTCCGAGAACCTGCCCTCGAGTTGTAATTCAGGTCCTAAATCTTCTCCATCGAGTGCGATATCGAAAAGGAATGAAATCTCT
This sequence comes from Allolobophora icterica, assembly GCA_963556255.1. Classification (NCBI taxonomy): domain Eukaryota; kingdom Metazoa; phylum Annelida; class Clitellata; order Crassiclitellata; family Lumbricidae; genus Allolobophora; species Allolobophora icterica. Next base: position 72,979,154 of record OY744602.1, on the reverse strand, counting down.
CAAATAAACTGACCACAACTCGAGATTTAATTAGGCACAGAGAGCATCTTTCTCTCCGGGGTCTAATGATAACAAATTCTTTCCTAAAGGCCGGTTTAATTTATGTGTCTGTGTAGGAGAAGGAGTGCACGTCTAATGACTGTCTACTTGTCTGCACTAACGATGATCTACGCACTTGATCAAGAGACCATCAATCATGATATGTTTTACATGGACTGGGAATTGGAGTAGGAGGATGAAGAGGAGGAGAAAGAGGAGGAGGAGGAAGAGGAGGAAGAGGACGAGGAGGAGGAAGAGCAGCTGTTCCTCGATTCACCTGTCCTTGGGCAGCCGAACGGAATGGCGCCAAACGCCCTCTGGCGATAATTATCGACGAAATTGAACGGCCCAAGGGACACATGGCCGTCAAGCCACTGGAGCGTGACTGGAATCTAACTGATTACATCTACATGGGAGCTGTCAGTCTTATCTCAAGCCGCTGGATGTTGGCATGCAGCAGCAGCAGCAGCAGCTTCATCAGCATCATCGTCAACGGCAGCATCAACACTAGCAGTTGCAGCAGTTTTCTATTGGGTTAACAAAGAAAGCCACGCTGCATGTAGCATGTAGAATTTTTCCAGTGCTATAAGAAAATGCTTAGGCCTACTTACAGGCTATACTGCAATATTGTAAACATAAATGTAACGACATTATGGGTCACATTCAGCGTTCGACGTATGACCTCGACCCTGCTATTTGCCAAGGAATTTATCTGGTGAGACCCTTCACCACCGATGCCAGTTTGAATGGGTGCCTCGCCGGTAATAAGGTCCCCGTGTACGGATCGCGTCCTCCCAAGACTCAATTCTTTGAGATATCGCCACAAATCCCCCACGATCGATAAGCCAAAGCAACGCCACTCAAACAGAATTCCATTTGGTAGCCAGCGCACAAGTGTCGCAAAGCTTAATTTTCAAACCGTCACGACTTTTATTTCAGATAGGCTATTCCTTGTTGATGCTTTAGTCCAGCGGTGTCCAACATTTTGTGTCAAGGGCTACATTGCGAGTTTTCTAAGACTTTAGGGGCCGAAGACAAAATTCACCGAAGATTAAAACAACCCAATGCATACTTACGTAAAAATACTTTACTTGCCCACCTCAGCTGATTGTGAGGTGGGCCACCTCACAATCAGATACCATAATATTCATATTTTTGCTGATTTGTTTGTACTAGGCCTATTGGGATCATGGGCGTCCACAAAAATGTATTTTACTCGGGGTGGGTGGGGGAACATTTTTGGGGAGGGAGCAAAATGATGTTTTTGCACAGAAAAAAATTTGCATTGAAAATATTTGAAAAATAAATATCGATCTTTACCAAAATAATGAAGTCTTTACCTAAATAATGAAATGTTTACCTAAATAATGAAGTGCAGATGCCAAAGAGAGAGTGACGTAACAAAGAGAATTAAAGAGCAGATACCAAAAAGATGGAGAGCAGTGACGTAACAAGGAGAATTAATAAGCAGATACCAAGGATATAGAGAGCAGTGACGTAACAAGGAGAATGAACGAGCAGATACCAAAGATATAGAGAGCAATGACGTAACAAGGAGCATGAATGAGCCGATACCAAAGATATAGAGAGCAGTGACGTAACAAAGAGAATGAACAAGCAGATACAAAAGATATAGAGAGCAGTGACGTAACAAAGAGAATGAATGAGCAGATACTAAAGAGATAGAGAGCAGTGACGTAACAAGGAGAATGAAAGAGCAGATACCAAAGAGATAAAGAGCAGTGACGTAACAAAGAGAATGAATGAGCAAATACCAAAGAGATAGAGAGCAGTGACGTAACAAGGAGAATGAAAGAGCAGATACCAATAAGATAGAGAGCAGTGACGTAACAAAGAGAATGAAAGAGCAGATACCAAAGAGATAGAGAGCAGTGACGTAACAAAGAGAATGAACAAGCAGATACAAAAGATATAGTGAGCAGTGACGTAACAAGGAGAATGAAAGAGCAGATGCCAAAGATATAGAGAGCAGTGACGTAACAAAGAGAATGAATGAGCAGATACCAAAGATATAGTGAGCAGTGACGTAACAAAGAGAATGAATGAGCAGATACCAAAGATATAGAGAGCAGTGACGTAACAAGGAGAATGAATGAGCAGATGCCAAAGATATAGAGAGCAGTGACGTAACAAAGAGAATGAATGAGCAGATACCAAAGATATAGTGAGCAGTGACGTAACAAAGAGAATGAATGAGCAGATACCAAAGATATAGAGAGCAGTGACGTAACAAGGAGAATGAATGAGCAGATGCCAAAGATATAGAGAGCAGTGACGTAAGAAAGAGGATGAATGAGCAGATGCCAAAAAGATGAAGAGCAGTGAGGTAGAGGTAGATGCAGAGAGGAGAGAGAGAGGTAGAGGCAGAGAGGAGAGAGAGAGGCAGACAGACAGACAGACAGACAGACAGACAGACAGACAGACAGTCTGTCTCTGTCTCTGTCTCTGTCTCTGTCTCTGTGTCTGTCTGTCTGTCTGTCTGTCTGTCTGTCTGTCTGTCTGTCTGTCTGTCTGTCTGTCTGTCTGTCTGTCTGTCTGTCTGTCTGTCTGTCTGTCTGTCTGTCTGTCTGTCTGTCTCTCTCTCTCTCTCTCTCTCTCTCTCTCTCTCTCTCTCTCTCTCTCTCTCTCTCTCTCTCTCTCTCTCTCTCTCTCTCTCTCTCTCTCTCTCTCTCTCTATCTCTCTCTCTGTGATCTCATTTCTAAATTGAAGATTTACATTTATACTAGGATGCAATTTTTTAGACATATAAAATCAATATCTTGAAAGGCTCGGCGGGCGAATGAATCCACTCGGCGGACTGGATTATGGACAACCCTGCTTTAGTCTATAACACTCTAGCAGGTAGACCAATAGATTTACATAGCTCCTGCTTCCTTACCTATAAAATGTATTTTGTTTTTTTGGTGTTAACTAATCTGAAAACCGATTGGCCTCTGCTGATGTTACGATATGTACAGTAGGCCTATAAATTATATACTAGGCTACTATAGGAGAATGGAAACTGGCTCATGGAACATTATTTTCCTTTTAGTTTGTCTCCGATCCATAGGTCCTTCCATTCCTACGTCTATTTCCATGAGGTCCGTAAGCGGGGTTCTAAATGGCGTGGCACCCATTCAAAGCAGCGATTATGAAGGATCCCACCAAATTCATTAATTGAAAATTGAACAGCTAGGCAGGGGCGCCGCCAAGCTTTAAAAAATTGGACGCACACCCCTCCCGTCTCATCCAATCCTCACCCGTTCCCTGTCTGCCACTCGTAGTCATACACTAAAAATGACTCAGAGACTCAGAGTGACGCATGCAAGTACAGTATAACACACGCATATGATATCACATGATATTATTTATGCATACTGTATGGTTAACCAAAATTACACAGTGAAATTGTCAAAAATATCTATGCGATTCCTATTCCTTGTGTGGATTTGATTTGGTGGGTGGACGCACGTGCGTCCAGTACGTCACGCTGGCGGCGCCTCTGCAGCTAGGGTCGAGTCCCGCATATGGTCGCTGGGCTATATAAAAACGTGTAGGCCTATATTTACATTTTGCATTCACTGCCTACCACAAATCGGATAAATCATAAAAATCTCCGCATAAGATTCAGGTTTACTGATTTTATTTAGCGTTGTGGTATAATGACGATTTAGTGGACATGCATATTTTAATGATTATTTGCATGCATCATGCATGCACAAAGTAGTTAGGCCTATACCAACTGATCGAAAAGGTTATTATGTGGGCGCAGAAACACGTCTGGACAATTGAGTGATAAGTATAACAGCAGTCTGCAGCCGATTAGAACTTTGCTCCTCTGAATGAGGTTTTCTTGCAGGTCATGCTACGTAGCACAAGCATAGACTTTGGCCCATTGGGCTACTTGGTTTATAGGCCTGCATGTATAAGTTCAGTATCAATTAAGTCAAACCGTGTATTTCATAGGTCATTTGCTACAGAAAGGCATATGAGTTCAGACGCAGTGCATGCACAATGGTTTTAACTATAGGCCAATATAAAACCTAAATATAATTACATGCGTATTCATAGAAAATTAAAGAAGCACAACTCTATTTTGTTCGTAGGGCCTATTAGGCAGCAGCCATTCAGATATCTTTAGCATGATTTAGGAAGTGTAGGTCGGCCTATATTGGTTTACCAGGTGAGCATATGTTTCCTCATTATCATCGTCAATATAAAGCTGCCAGCCTGCCATTGTTCATCTTGGCAGATTATTTTAGTTCGCATTCCAGACTTATTCATTAAAGCAGCTTTACACTTGTTCGCTTGTTGACGCTAATCGAACACCTTTTATGGATGCCAAACCGCCAATTTTTAATTGACTGACCTCATGCATGTATACATACATATGCCCATACGGTAAAACAGCGGTTGACTGGCTATTGTGTGTACCACTGGCTCTCAGACTCGGGAAATCATCGATTCAGTTAATATGTAGCGGCAAACTAGATTCTTAAGATAACGGTCCACAACAGTATACACAGTCTTCGGAGACGTAGAACGCACTTCGGAGCTACTCTTATTTATAAACGAAACGCACCCTCTGATCGTGCGACTGCTCATGCGGCTATATATTTCGCTTCCGGTGAAAATACTCGTGAGGTTGTTTACGTTTAGAAATCGCCGATTTGCACTAAAGTTGCCTGTTGTTTTCGGTTCTGCGAACGTGTTGGTAGAGTTTTATGTTATAACGCAAATCATTCAGAGCGCAGGTGGCTGTGAAATGACAAGAATAAATTTTGGTATATCATTTACAAGTACTATGCAGTTAGACTTTGACATTTTATTGAGAACAGTGTAGGGCAATTTGTAGGGCAATTTAGATTCTTGTTGTCTGTGGTAGCAGTAATTAAGATCGCGATATTTGCTGCTTTATGCTGTGTCTTGAACTACAGTGAAAGCTCTGCTTGCAGCATTGAATCATAGTTTAGATAGGATCCAGGGCGCGGTTGGTGTTTGACAGTAACAGGGAAACGGTAGCCGAATGGTTAGAACGCTGGGTTTGTAAGAGAGTACGGATTGAAGAGGCGGTAACAGTGTAAGGACCTTTACGCGCAACTGCTGATCACCATCGATGCTCTGCCGTATGTGTATGTGTGCACTTCTGAATTCAAAAGAGGGTAAAACCGTAGTTTAGGTTGGTAAATTGTCTGTCTGAAGTTTAGGTTGGTAAATTATTTCTGTGCATTATATTCGGTTTCCCCTATGCAATCATCCAACTTCTAGTTTCAATTTTTATATGAAATATTTTCATCGCTAATCCAACTTCTAGTTTGAGCTGCATTTTCATCGATCTTCCAGCTTCTAGTTTGAGCAATGTTCTCATCACTAATGCAGCTTCTAGTTTCAGTTTTAGTATGAAATGTTTTCATCGCTCATCCACGGCAATAATTTCGGCACAAAAACGATATATTTTTATCGCAATTCCAACTTCTAGTTTGAGTTTTATTATGTGACATTTTCATCAATCAGAAAATCATCCAAGTTCTAGTTTCGGTTAGGTATCTACTTAGATATAATTTACCAACGTAAACTATGGTTGTTTCCATACAGCAATAATTTACCAACCTAAACTACGGTTTTACCGAAAAGAGGGCAATATCAAATGCTATGTATCGCAATTTTTTGATTTGAAAAACTATGAGCAGGGTCAAAATATAGAGTGAACATGCCAATACAATTCAGTGGTACATACCCGTAGTTGCCAGAACTGGAGGTAACAGATTGTACCAAGATTTGAAGGCATTTTATATCTATATGGTTTGGAGAAATTATAAGTGGCAACTTTAATCCACTGTTGCAAAACTAGCAGTTTTGGCAAGATAGAGATATTTCTGCAGCTAACACTATCTATTTAAGTCTTATGTGCAACTTGTGACAAATGCAAAGTGCCACTTATAAAAAATTCTAAGTGCGTGATATATATACATTTCTGTTTTATATTTATCATTATCATTTGTATTTGCTTTTGTCAGTTCACTGAATGTTACAGTGGTAAAATTATTGGTGTTGTATGTTATCAGTTATTCAGTTTGCTTTTGTTTCTGAGTCTTTCTAAGTATTAAGTATGGTTATACTTAACCAGCTGAATTCATAAGGTTGTCTTAATGAAAAGGTGAACATATGGATTGTGTGCTTTGTTTTAGGATTGAATTAAGAGATTTCATGAAGTAGTAAAAAATGGCGTTTCTTCTTAGCGGCAGACGAGTGGTGTTTGTTGCAGCTGGGGTGGGTATGTTGTTTGGTGGGTGTGCAGCATGCTACATGGTTCGTCGAAGACTTAACGACCAGATATTGAGTTTGACCCATCAAATGACATTATTACGCCAGGAAGTGGATCGACTGCGCAATTTGGTAGAAGAATTGCTTCCGCCAAGGCAACCAAGGATTGAAAAGAACTCCTCATTTCATAATTCGTCTTTTGTGACCAGTGATGACGATGATGTATATGAAGATGCCTATGGAGGGTACGGAACCTATGACTAACCTTCAAAGAATTCTTTTGTCTCAATCATTTTTGTTGTCTCAATCTAGTCTAGGCTATAATACAATATTTAAATAATTTGTCTAAGCTATAATATATCTAACCTATAACAATAAAGTTATGAACTTCTGTGGAACTTTTCAGTTTGATCGAAAGCATATGAAAAGTTGAACTGGATATGCATTACGATGTCTATCTTTCTTTTGCCAGTTTGATCTTTATTCATAAGAAGTTTGATGGTGAACATTTGAATTTTTAGCCTTACAGTTAATGTGTGTATTGTAGTCAGTCTCTTCAACTTATGAGGAAAAGGTCAAATTATGCTGCACCTTTTTTAGATTTTCCTTTGAATATACGGAATCTGAATTAATTTGTGCTCATTATGATCAGTATATATATATATATGTATATATATATATTTCTGCCCGCATCCAATTTAAGGTCCTCATCCTTGTCTCTAAGGCTCAACATGGTTTCACTCCAAAATATTTATGTGACTTAATTCATCGCCCTCACTCTGCTGCTTCTCATCGTCCTCTTCGTTCATCTGACCGTTTTGACCTCCTCATTCCCCGGGTCAGGACTTCTCTGGCTCAATCTAGGTCTTTTGCCTCCATTGGCCCTGCTGTTTGGAATGAGCTTCCTCCGTTCGTTCATTCTTGTATTCTCTCAGGTAACGTCTCTTCCTCTTTTACCTTTCTTAAAACTTGCTTTTTCTCTCGGGATCTCTCGCACTGGGAGCGCTTCTGAATGGCCCTCCCGCTAGAAGCGCTTTATAAATATCCAAATATTAATACAATACAATACAATATATATTTGCGTAGGGTAATTTGACAAACAAATGATGAACTGTGTGTCATGTATATGTCAGTTTGCATGTGTGCATGCCGTGGATGTATGTAATGAGGACTTCGTAGATAATGATTGATAAATGGTTTGATAGAAGCAGTTTATATGTGATAATCACATTTCAGACTGTTGTTCACATTTTTTTAGACCATTGCCTTGGCTTACTGGTCTCAGGTCAACAGCATTTATCAGGTGAGGTAGTTTGATGCTTTTCATGGTTGTTGCCTGTGGCATTATTTGAAGAGGTGAATGTTGGTCACATTTACATGTACTGTTACAGTGAACTGTGTTTGGTTTACACTACAAGCAATCAGCTGACTCTATCAAGTCAATTCATTTTATAACACTATGTTCACTACAGAAATATGCTACAGTAATGGTCTGAAGGCTGGCCTTAGAGGGATCTAAATGAGCCTTATCCAGGGCAAAAGAGGCCACTGAACAAATGATTTTCTTGACAATCAAATGACACTGGAAAAGCATGTGCTCGAAAGATTACCTGACACTGGCCCCTTCGTGTCAGCTTAATACAAGAGGCACTATGACTAGAATGAGGATTTATTTCCTCACAACATCATAACTAAAACTTGTCTACTCCTGATCACATTTCTCTCATGTAAGCTATTTGTATGTTGCTGCAAAGTGCTCTTCTAGTTTTCTACTGCACAGGTCCCAATATTTTATCATGCATAACATTTTAACTACTAAGGAGCTGATCAACAATTGAATTTTTTATATACATATGTTTAGTGACACAGCAACATTTCTGAGATTAATTAGGATTAGATCACTCACTGATTGGCTGTCCTAGGCAAGCTATACAAATTTGGCTTACACGGAAGTCATTGCAAAGCAATAATTTGAGCAGTATTAGTCTTACACAACTAAGTCTTCCATTGTTAAATTAACATAAATTGTTTCAATCATTTCAGTGAAGGAGACGCACGATCAATAACGTCAGATGAGTATTTGTCAGCCAACAGCTTTTCGTCTTATGACAGTGATGATGCTGCCCTTCTTTTTATGAAAGTTGACAGACTTTTCGAAGGAACTGATCCGGACAAACAAGAAGCTTTAGATTTATTAACAAAAAGGAAATCAAAGGTGTTTACAACTGCTTATGCTACGCCACATTTTGGGGGATGAGGTTTTCATTGCATTTCAAGCAGGGCTGTTAATATCGCGATAAAATATCGCAGTACTTAGTATCGCCGATACTTTTTTCAGTATCGCACCCAGTATCGCAATAGTTTTATTTTGTTGGTATTGCATGTGTATCGCCGATACTTTTTAGCCTGTAAATCACCGATACTCTATACCAATACTTGTTTTCTCTAAAAGACGTAGTTTTCTGGCTTGATTGGGAGGTTATGCAGCCAGTGTACTGTGGGGTAGATATCCTGCAAGTGGAGAAGGACATTCGTTTAGGTTATCTGCTGCCAACACTTACTGTTATAGTATGCTAACACGTATAGTATGCTAATACACTGCTAACACGTATTTACGTCAATAAACATAAACTTACCAGGGTACTTATCGAAAAGTATTGGTAAAAGTATTGGTATCGGTATTGCAATACTTTTAAGAAATAGTATTGGTATTGTTATTGCCAATACATTTATTAGGAAGTATTGGCATTGGTATTGCCAATACAATTATTTGCCAGTATTGTTAACAGCCCTGATTTTAAGTTTAGTGTTATTGCTGTCCTAGTATGACAGAGCCAGGGTAATAATATTTAACTTATGCAAGTCTGCTATTGGTATAAAATATGGATATCAAGTGTATTGCTCTTTTATTGCTCCTGCAATTTAAGTTGACTATTTAGACAAGTCCATATAATAATAATATTGTACACATCATAAAATTCATCGTATTTGATTTAAAGTTTCTTATCTGCATTTCAGTAATTGTGTCAGGTTTTTGTATATAATGAGTGTTATATTGGTAGATTTTTGTCATCAGTATGACGATTTTGTAGAAAGTTGTTTTGCTGAGGGGTAAGAATTTAGTGCTTTTACTTGCAATGTGAAGTCCACCAGAGGCTACTTTTTCTGTGGTTTATGAAGAATTGTTAGATCAGAAATTGTTTAAAATGTCTGACCAACTAAAAACATTTGTGAATTAATGAAATTACCATTATAAATGGTACATATATGTATGAATATCTTTTTGCATAAATGTAATAATGGAGTTTTTTATGAACTGCATCTGTTGTTTCTTTGACCTGCAGTTGTCAAGCGATCCTAACTTTGTCTGGCGCTTAGCAAAGGCAACATACTTCAAGTCGCAGATCATTGGCGCTAGGGACAAAGAAGAGCAGAAAAAATTGGTCTACAGCTCAAAAGACTTGGCCTATGAAGCCTTACAGATTGACGAGAAAAATTCTAATGCACACAAATGGTAAAGTTAGTTTCTATAATGGTATTTTTGAGATTGGTATTGCTTTGTTTAATTATACAGAATAAGCCTTTTCACTACGTAATGTTAGTACAGGCATTTACTTACAATATGTTAACCTTAAGGAGCAAAATTAAGAAGTTACAAGTAGTGACCCTGCAGATAAGTAAAATTTCAGTTTTCCTTCAGTTCTGATACTTTGTAATACCAAGATGATAATGATGTATTTTGCAAATGACGGTGAAGCTTGCTTTTATGTTACCTATATATACAGTATTTCGATTGGTAGTATTCCACAACCTGTTAATGCCCTTGAATGTCATTTTATAATGTGTACAGTGCATTCATTGAACATTTCCAATGCCTTCTGTAAAATCTTTGGGTCTTATGAAACAGATGTCGAGCAACATGTGTTCAGTGAAGTTAATTAAAATATTGAATGTTAATAAATATTGTAAAATAGAAGTAGGATCGGAATTGTACAAAATGCATTTAGATCTTCAAGGAATAAAGAATAAAGATTTATTTTAGTTAGGCACTGACTGTCTACCAAAGCTGTGACTACAGGTTTCTCTTCTTTGTGTTCAATATCACGATGTAGGTTTGCAATTGCCCTTGGCAGCACAAATGACTATGAAGGTGCCAAAGTAAAAATACAAAATGGATATGACTTCAAGGTTTGTTTTTCAAGTTACTTCTTTATGCTAAGCCTGAAATTTTATGTTTCTGCTTGTTAGAATTACATTTTAACACATACATGTAGAGTTTTTGATTTTGTTTAGTAAAACAGTATTCCTGAAATTGTCAAATTAATCTAGATATTGAGCTAAGTCCAGTGTATGGCACATCATTTTGGAGACGTTCACTGTCTACCAAAGCTGTGACTACAGGTCTCATTTGCGATACTTGCCTAGAATAATAATATGACCAATCCATATACGTTTATTCAATTCAGTTGATAGAAACGTAACTTTGTACAATAAGTACTTACCCTACGATTACTTACCCTATGTATCTGCCTGGTCATTATCTGTTTGAGTGCTGAAGAAATTATAAGTTTTTTGCTTGATGCTTTATGTGCAGAAAAACTATTAAGCATTATGTTGAATCTTTATATACCTTTTTAAAAAGGAACAATAGTAATTCTGACAAATGACTGAGGTCATTGGATATCATTTGTACCGATCACCACCAAATAGCTGGTGTAAGGAACTGATGATGATGATGATATTCAAATTGGTGTCAGACATTAATACTGGTGTGTGCCATTGCTGTGACAAGAGTTTGAGTTTCTATTTTATAGTGATGTATTGTCAATCGACCCTGATGTCTTGTTTAGAAACACATAGAGCGAGCAATTGAGCTGAACCCAACAGACCCAACAGGACATTACCTACTTGGTCGTTGGTGTTTTGGGGTGAGTAAGACTAACTCATCTCTCCATGTGGACTGATGGACCGCACTGTCTTTAGACGGACTGTGTGAAGCTGGACCAATCCAGGTTAACTTTTATCTGGAGTTCTTTCTGTTGATACGATTTATAATGAGACACTGTTACTGTCTCCATGTGTCAGTGGACACAAGCAGTTAACCTAACAACTATAGCGTTAAACTAGTTTGCATCTGATAATTATTTAAAGCTGTACAGTTGAAAGCTACTCCAATAGCATGTTCAGGACAGATTTATTTATTCTTTTGATAGCCGTTGTTGATTTCTGAAAGCTAAATGCTTGCTACTTATGCAGAGGAAGAATGTTCAGCCATGGTCGTGGAAAGTAATTTATAGGTACTTAACTTTGTTGTTTACTAGTCAGCTATCACCTAATGCCTTTGAGAGGGTCTTAAAAGGTTCTGAATAAATTGTGAAATACTGCTATCTGTACAAGAATTTGGTATGGTTTCATTCTATAAAATAACAATAGTAGTTGCAGTTTTATTTGCGGGTTATTATAGTTTAGTATTTTAGTAACTGCAGGGTAATGATACTGATAACCTTAATATTGGTAATATTTGGAAAGTGTTCAGTAAAAATATTTGATTTTAGTTGGTTTGAGGTGACTGTAGATGCATTTTCTGCTGTTAGGTGTATATGCTGTCATGGGTTGAACGGAGAGCAGCAGCCACTTTGTTTGCAGCTCCTCCCACTGCAACTATTGAGGAAGCTCTCGATCATTTCCTTGAGGTAATTTTAGTTAGGATACGGTTCTGTAAATTTATTGATGCTTTTTGTGCATGTGATTATGGTGGCATGGAAGTTGATTGCTAGCTAGTCTTTTGGGCAATGAGTTCAAATGTCAGTGTGACATTTTAGGCCGACTATTTATTGTCAATCAATGTTTTGTGATTGATTTTGCTGTTTCCGTGACGTGAGTGAATGATTCTTTAACCTGAAGACCACGCAGTTGCAAACTATTGTGGATATGTGGGAAACAAGAGGGAGTCCCTTATCTTGAGCAGGATTTAAGTTAGTAGTTTTGTTCAGGACTTATTGCAGAATCAACCTATGCATTTTTATGTTTTAGCTCTTGGCATCTAATTGCTGAAAGACAAAGCTGACTTTCAAAGCATGCTGTTACCTCCTTGTAACACTCAGCATATCAATCAATCAATCAATTTTCATTTATTCAAGACAATCATGCTGACAAAAACAAAATTGACATACTTATAATACATCATGGAGTTCAGTTTAAATCAGTTTGGATATGGACTTTATTATAACCTAATTAGTCGTGTTAGGGTATCGATTTTGAGAAGTCCTTAAAGGTGCACTAGAAATGTTAAGATGCTTACATACTTAATGCATACATACTTAATGCACTAAGATACTTACATACTTAACGCACGTGCTCCCGTAGACAGAGTTGCAGAAGTCTTCACTGTATATATGTAGAAGCCACAATCACTATGTACACAGAAAAATTATTCCTATTTCTGTGAGGCACAATAATTCTCATGTTGCTCATGTTTTGTGTTTTGCTGCAGGCTGACAGGCTTAAGCCAGGAACTTGGAAAGAAAACTTGCTATTTATTGGCAAGGTTTGTGTGTTTTGTTCATTCATTCATAAATTTATATATACATATATATATAGCGCCACTTCAAGGGAACTACTCAGAGGCGCTCCCGACTCCAGCACGGTGAAAAAGAGCAGTTTTCAGGCGATCATAGAAGGTATCAGAGGAAGACCTAGGATGTAGGCACAGCTCAGGAGGAAGGCCATTCCATATGGTCGGGCCGACCACTGAGAAGGCGCGGGTCTGCATGATAGCAGTACGGGCAAACGGGACGGAGCGCATCCCCCTCCCCACCGAGCAGAGAACTCGAGCAGTCCGAGAAGCCGACACAGGCCGGAAGAGATAACAACTAGTTTTGAATAAGACAAAAGTACATTATTGGTAAAGAACAATACACCAGAACGATGTACTTTCCAACGAAATGAACTGAATTTGCCAAGGTCTGCAACTTCAACAAACAGCAGCTTCGCTAAACGCACATCTTTGTGTACATGTTTTGTACATGTTAGGTTGTTTTTTGTCTTCTCTGCAAAAGTGTGTCTCCGATGGCCTGCTACTTGGTGTTCTTAAGATGTTTTGCTGCCCTGGTTTTTTGTTAGCTGTCAATGCTCCATTATTAGATACATTTGTCAAGGATATCTGAAAAAGAAAGCTTAGTAGCATTTGACGTCGTTGCTCTCTGTCTTGCATCATTCTACAACCAATACAGATGCTGTTATTTTGTCAAAGATGTGCGTTTAGTTAAGCTGCTGTTGTTGAAGCTTCACAGCTTGGCAGGTTTCAGTTCTTTTTGTTGGAAAGTATATCGTTCTGGTGTATTGCTCTTTACCAATAATGTGCTTTTGTCTTATTCAAAACTAGTTGTTATCCCCTAGACAACTTCCAACAATATATTGTTGTATATGTGTGTATGCTTTATTGTATGTATATGTATGTATTATGTATGTATGTATATGTATGTGCATATTAATGTATGTACATAGTAATGTATGTATATTTGTGTGTATGATTATATGCATATTTGTCTGTCTATGCAGATATATGTACAGTATGTATGTACATATTTTTTACATTATCATGTGTCAAGACACTCAATATGCCGTTTAAGTGCCACTAGTGGTGCTGCACACAAACAGGTGTTTGCTTTAAGGTAGGTAGAAAATGTGTCGAACAGAATCAAATGAAGCACAGCATACAGTACGTGGAATCGAAGACCATTCCAGGGCAACCTAACACAGACGAAAGTTGGATGGGCTCAATTTGATGCGCTGAGGCTTGGCTTTTGTAAATCCTCATAGGTAGAAGAGGTCGACAATCACTAGCTCAGCTTACTGAAGAATACAATGCAGTTTGTGGTTTGTTAAGTTATAAGTTTGTTAAGATTCCTTATCATTTGCTGTTTTTAGTCATCATTCTTATTAGGTGTGATATGGAAGTAAATTTTTTTGTAGTGTTACATACAGAAACGTGACTACTCTACTGCAGTGCAATGGCTGGATAAAGCAGATGTACTGCCTACCATGGGACAAGACGTATGTAGTATATGATTAGTTTGATTACTTGCCCACAAATATAAGGAATTACTAACTGCCGACTGATGATGTTCAACTCTCCTTTTAATTGTGTTTCAAAACGACTATAAATTTTGTTAAGGATGATTTTATTTGATGATTACAAGTCTTACAAGTTGTGCTTGACAAAGTAATATTTTCTTTTTTTAGGATGAACTGAGTCAGCAAGAGATCACATCGCTACTCTCACAGTACGACTCGTATCGAAATTAGATTATGTCTGAGTTTGTATCCGAAGCAGGTGGACGAAGATTTTTTAAGCTGTACATGTATTTCCTTGCCATTTATTGTCATTTAAGTAACTCTTAAATAGCAAGATAAAGAGTTACTTTGTAATGGGTAACATATTTACTTGTGCTTTTCCTTTCGCTTGTCTGCCTTAAGCTGTCTCTGTACCTCACTGGACTGACCTTTTGGAATTAACCAGATTAGGATATGGTTTTGGCATCTTTGAGGATGTCTTGTGCATTTACATTAACAACAGTAGAAGTTACAAGTGTGATTGTGAAAGACTTGTGCAGTAGCAGTCAAATAATGAAATATCTTCTGATTGTAATAAGAATATCGACTGATTTTCTTTCTCTGGTCAATGTTGACTCCACTGGCTCAAGAAGGGAACATATGCAGATCAGTTCCTTGATGTATTCAGAAGCCGTATTGACTGTATATAGGACTTCCATTGGTGGAGGACATGATTATTTAGTTCTGTCCTCAACCAATGGCCAATGCAGGATCTCTCAATCTGAAATGCTGAGTTATCTGTGTAGGAAACTAATAGCTTGTTAGTAATGCAATCATGACAGCAGGTATGCTTACCCAATTGGTTTAGTGGTTGTTACAATGATACACCTTTTGAATATATACAAGTCATTGTGCTTCTGCATATTGTGCCAATATATTGCGCCAATATATTGCCATGACGTGTTTTAAGCTGTTGTTGCACAGGTTTAGGTGCTGTTTATAGGCTATGACCATGATTTACTATCATAAGGGCGACTTCGAAAGGGCGACCATCAAAAGGGCGCGTTCAAAAAGGCGCCGCTCATAAAGGCGCGTGTTTAAAAGGGCGCCGATCAAAAGAGCGAGCTATTAAAAGGGCGACAATCGAAAGGGCGACAAAGTTCGAAGTTGGAAGAAGGATATAATAATTGTAAACATAAAATCGAGAACCAACTAAAAGTTCAAAGCCAAAGAACAATTCGCACATACGAAATGTTGTATAACACTTTGATGACAATTGATCATTTCATGTTCAGAAACAATCCTATGGAAATATCACTAAATAACGTTGGTCTAACATTTGAAAAACAGACGTTATCTCTAAAGACAGTAGTAATAACTATGGAAAAACAGACGTTGTTATTGTTATTATTATCTTTAAAGACAGTAGTAATAACTATGGAAATATCAATTAAAATTCGTCAAACTAACATTTGAAGAACAGAACTTAAACCTATTATTCGCCCTTTCGATTGTCGCCCTTTTAATAGCTCGCTCTTTTGATCGGCGCCCTTTTAAACACGCGCCCTTATGAGCGGCGCCTTTTTGAACGCGCCCTTTTGATGGTCGCCCTTTCGAAGTCGCCCTTTTGATAGGATACCATGACCATCGGTCAGCCTATCTCCACAGCTTTGCATCAATGTCCGTGCATGGCCTCCTGCATGCCACAGTACTGCTGGACATTTTTTCACTAAAATGAAACTAAATATGGAGCCATCCATTTAGTATGTACGCAGAAATCCGAAAAATTTACCCTCTGCCTGTACGCATGTGTACTCCCTCACCTGCATACGTACCCTTGACGCACCCCCTCACCACCCCCACCCGCAGGCTGTGTGGGACTAGCTGCTGAGCTGTGTGTTAGTTTAATAATAGCAGTCAGAGGTAGGGTGGCATACAAGTGTAACATCTTCCACTGTCCTACTTCTCCCGGTATAAGGGGCCATCCACATATTACGTTCGCAATGAGGGTGGGTCGTGGGGTAGGATTTAGGCGATTTTGCGTACGGGTGCGAACGGGGGGGGGACAAAATGTGTACGTACGCAAAATAAATTTCTAATTATGACGTCCACATTAGCCTATTTATAACTCTGTATTGTCCTATAGTCGTCCGATGGCATTTTATTACATGATATAAAAGCCATGTGCAGTTATTCTGTGCTGTGAACGAGACACCTATAATTTGTCTATATTGGCCCTAGCTCATCCTTCAATCTGGCCTAAAGTGCAGACAGTCGTAATATATGGATGGCCCCTTAGGCTACTTGTCTGAAAGCTGCAAGAACTGAACTGTGGCTCATTTGAAGGCCAATCAAGTTGAAGGCCAATATAGACATATTATAGGTTATACCCCTCTCGGTTCCGATGCGTACGTACTACGTACATAATCAGTACACCCCATACGCAAGCATATGCATTTGGGTTAACCCCCTCCCCTCCATGCGTACATACTTAATGGATGGCCCCATGCATATGAACCCTTGGATGCAGGTTTCCCGTAAGTATACATGATCAAATATTTGGGGTAATTCAATGAAATAATCAGTAAAATTCATTAAGCCATATACACAATTCATTCAAATTAAAGAAGAATGAGCAGTCCCTGAATGCCAACTCTGAACTACGAGTAAAAAGAAAATAAAATTCTGTTTTCTTAGCCTTGGAAGAGCAAGTGGCCGTTCTTTCTCTTACTGCCTAACCCTCCCACTGACAACGTACGGCCAGTATGGTCTACACTCGGTCTCCTAACCGTTTTATTAAATATTGAGGGAAATGAATTCTTTTGTTTTGTGGTTCATTCAGTGAATAAATCTTGTAATAATGCATAATTAATACACAATCTTTATATACTATGCTTAGGGTTTCCTATGGAGTAGGCTACAATATAGGCCTATATGGACTCAAAAGGCACAGGAAATTGCCTATTGTTGCACACCCTAGCGCTCCTGTAGGCCTATGTGCAAGGTCCTGTCCATCAAGTTACTCTATGTATATCAAACAATTTGATCGTTAGGTTATAGGACGAACTAACCTCATTTAGAGTAGCTCGAAGCGCCTTCGACATGTTTAAAGATAGCGCTATACAAATATCCGAGTAGGCCTATATATGCATACGCAGGCCTACGGGTAAGAAAAGATCTGATGTAGGCGTATACTAAGGCGCGAGCGAAGGTAGACAATGGGGCATGAACACGCCCAGACTAGAAGCAACAATTAAACAATGCGTTTTGGTAACGTCTGTAGCTATTATAGGCCTATAGTCCGGTGTATCTGTGATGGAAATTGTTGGTGCATCAATAAACGGTTATATTAATTTTGTAGGCCTACCTGTACTATGTCTCGAGAACGTCGTACTAAATTTTTACCCCAATACTGGAATAATTAGGCCGTATACATAAAATCCGAACTCTAGCTTGCGGCGGAAACTCTTCAATTTAAGAAGCCTGAAGTAATTCGTAGACTAGTTTAATTCACATTATTTATTTTAGATTTGTTAGATTGCCCAGGTTTAATGCCTTAATTAGAGGTATTACAATGTTCAGATACATCAGAACCACGCACAGGCATACGTGCGTACGCAAGTATGTCGGCTACAATGTTGTAGAATAGCCTACCGGCATTATAATTACATACGTAGTCTACATAGCCTACATTACTTACATGCACTCGCATACATTACATACCTGTATACGTACATATATACATAGAGGCCGTAGGCTATTTGTTTATGAACCTTAAAATGTTTTAAATTGGTTCAGCTACCACCTAATTTTGAAAAGCATAATTGATAGAAAGGATGTTGACTCTTCTTTTACCGAAAACTATTCAGTTATGCCTATGCAAAATTGTATAGGTCCCATAGGCGTAATTTGTGGGGGGTACGAGGGGTACCCGTACCCCCACTTTTTGGACTGGGGTACCGTACCCCCCACTTTTTGAACAATACCACTCAATATTTAATTATTGTGCCTTCCCAGAGATCGCAGTCTCTGCCTCACTTCGTGTATGTAAGAAATTGGTACCCCCAGTTTTTAGACCAAAGTTACGCCCCTGATAGGCCCTACATACCGTAATTGACTCGGATGTCCAATAAACTAAACTCCACCCTAATCCTAAATTTTTCTTTGGTTCTAGCCAATGTTTAAATTCATTGTAAGGCTGTCAATGCCATTGATCATTGTCGACCTTACTTCCTTACCTTACCATTCTTACTTGTCTTGTCCATTAGCCTAAGTATTAGCCTAAATTGACGCTGGTTCACGTGCTTCTGGTTCGTCGTGTTTGGTCTTTTCGCAGACCTCTAAAGCAAAGTAGGCAACCAGCGCCGACAGTAGTACTACGGCCATGATGACGATCTTGACGTCAGCGCAGAGGAACTGAGCGTAGCCGAGAGCCAGACAGAGACCGAGCGACTGGTACATGCGCAGGCTGGAGAACGACGCCTCGCGGTGACGACGGTCAAACAACACTCCACATAAACCTACAGCACGTAATGTACTGTAATGTAATATAGTGCAGTTTTAATGTGACCTCTGATTACACTACATTGCAGGTTGCTAACATGACATAAGTCAGCAGCCTCGTCAATTCTGGTATTCCTTGAGCGCCTTTGAATATGCTGCAGATGGATAGACAGATTGAAGAGGAAGGGATAGATGGATGATCTGGTACCCTGGAAATCGGACTTGGACCTCTTTTGGACTACTCTCTGGAAACCCCCTTTGATTTGGTTTGGCCTCCTGGAAATCGGACTTGGACCTCTTTTGGACCACTCTCTGGAAACCCCCTGACCTGGTACCCTGGAAATCGGACTTGGACCTCTTTTGGACTACTCTCTGGAAACCCCCTTTGATTTGGTTTGGCCTCCTGGAAATCGGACTTGGACCTCTTTTGGACTACTCTCTGGAAACCCCCTCTGATCTGACGTAGCTCTCGTGAATAGGCTGGTGTCCTACGCTTGGCCTTCGAGTGGCGCTTTAGAAGTTTGGAGATTACGATCACGATGGTTTCCATGTTCCCAACTTAGTTTCTTGGCGCTGACAAAATGCGGAGATTAGCCTACGATTACGATGTAGGCCCCTATTGGGATTAAGTATCCGAAAGGTTTTATGATAATTAGCCAAATTATGATCTTAACCGACATGAACCTAGAATTAGGCCCTAAGAACATTTAGAAAATGTTCCCAGATTAATACAGGGACGTCATTTCAGCTTTTCCGGGGGTGGGAGAGCAGGGACGTCACTTGAGTATTTTTCCGGGGGGAACATGGCGAGCTGGTATCATTTTTTCTTTTTACCCTTTCTTCTTCCTCCTTTTCTTGTTCCATCCTTTTTCCTTTTTTTCAAAAAGTAGGGTGGGCAAATGTTCCCCTGCCCCCAAATGACGTCCCTGGATTAATACTGTTTGATGCTTAATTGTAGCTTTTAGCAAATTAATTAAATGTAAAAAATTGTATAGCAGTGTTTTACATTTAATTAATTGGCTAAAAGGTATACAAGCATGCGTGCACCGGACACAGGAAATAAGACAACTTTATTGGACGTAATGCAACAAACAGCTCGTATATAATTATGTAGGATTTGAGCTTACTGCAGATCTCTGTTTGCCACAGAGCATCGACCACTCCTAGGCCACCAGCAACCAGAAAGATGAGCACCGTGTCACTAGAAGATGGTTGCCATAGATACAAGATCGTCATCAGAGTCAGGTGACATATGGCTCCTGAACAGGAACAACAAATGAAGTGTAGACAATTATTGTCATTTTATTATTATTAACTAATAATTGCTATTAATTATTATATTATTATGGCTTCCTTGATCTTTTGGCCATTTTTCCTGACAACTCTCAGAATTTCACGGCCAAGACTGATTTCAATGGCGTTCCTCCCTCCCCACACGGGCCAATGAAACCGATCCCTCTCGTTTCTTCACTGTCTCATTTTTTGGGAGAGGTACGGCGCCCTTCCACTAGGTTTGGTACTGACGTGGTAGTGACACAATTAACTGCAAACGGACCATACGACCTGTCGAATTTGTGCCATCGACATTGTATAGGCCTATTACATTATTCTTGCATTAGGCCTACGTTTTCAAACAATAATATAACGTATCGTGCAATTCCACTGATCCATTTTTATAGGCCTACCGGGTAGGCCATATAGGCTATCATAAATAACACTGTCTATTGTGTGCATACACGATATAATTCAGCATGAATCGGCCTTGCGGTATTGATCCCCGAGACTATAGGCCTAATTATGGATACAGATGCAACAATAAATTCTAAATTGCAACTGGAAGTCCTGTGTCAAGGCAAACTATCAACATTTCAACATTTCCGTCGCATAAAAAATATTTAATTAGAACCAAAAGGTCTATACTTATTTACTGGTCATAGAACTTGGATAAACATTAGATTGGTAATGCAAATTAACTAAAAATAATGTAAATTATACGTAATCGCACATTTACATACGATAGTGACAGTCAATGCCATGGGCGTCCGGAGTGGGAGTCAAGGGGCATTTGTCCCCTGGATTTTTAAAATTGTCTCGTTTTCTGTGTTCATGAATAGCTATGCAATAAACGTCATTTTAACCCCCTTGAAAAATTTGCCCCTCCCCCCCCGAAAAATTTTGCCCCCCTAGAAAAATGCCTGCGGACTCCCATGGCCGATGCGATTCTCTTTCAATCTTTGGACACGGTGATGTATTCCTGTTCGAACACTTCTTTGGACCACCGCACACGAGTCCACCACTGATTCGTACTGTTAGTTGGCACTGATATTTTTGGAACACATGGAGGCGTGTGAACCTGATGTGCTAATCGTTCACTTTAGGCGGTATTGGGCAGCACATATATGCACATGCATGTTTATAGTAGGCCTACAATGGAGTATGTCCAGCTGTTGTCAGTAATCGAAAATCTGTTAATGTCTCGTAGAATACGTGAGGGTCGCGATGACATATAGCTTGAAATGTCGTGTTCATGCTGCAAAATGCCATGCGCTCCTTGACAAACCAATAAAGGCAACATATGATTTCACCACTCTGTGCTTACACTTACCAACTGGGTTTTCTGTTTTATCGTCTACTTTGAACTGCTGTGGTTTGTGAAAAAATGATACGCATGTGGCTTCAACATAATCTTTTCGAGGGCATCAAAGGCCTACAAATAGGCTCTCTATCAGGGCTGTAGTCGAGGGTATACGCGGGTATACAGCGTGTACTCACCTCTAGAGACCGTATACTCACCTCACAAAATATTTATATTTATTTATTTATATTAAAATATCATAGTGTATACTCACAAAATACTCTAGCGTACACACTCACCTCTAATTTGTTTCGGAAAACTAACCGGTAGCGTGTACTCACTTCTAATTTTACCACTACAGCCCTGCCCTCTAGGCCTATAGGCCTATATGTGGCAATTGAATTAATTGATTACCCCAACACTCAGCAGTCGATTCGCCTATGAAAACACAACTGAACCGGCAACTGACTGGAGAAGAACGTATTTCAATTTTTAATATTCTTTATTTTGTACTCGGGTTGTAAATAAATTATGACTTCAACACTGTTCAGACTGAGCAAAGGGGGTAGAACGGGTAGAGGCTCACCTGTCATTATGATGTATGATCGACGCAGGTATTTCTGTATGTATCCAACTGTAACGGAAGCCAATGATGCGCAACCAGCAAAGCACATCATGACGTAACCGATCATGTGAAGCCCAAGTGGACAAGTGATGTAGCCCTGAAACGTAGAAAATACAACAGTCTTACTCTAGGATATAACATAACATGACAACCGTTTAAGCGGATCAGAAACAATTGTCTTAGAACCAGCTTAAAAAAACCTAGAGTGCTCAGTAGCCTATCCCTCTCAGCTTCTTGAAACCTGTGACAGTAGTGTATACCCACTGAGAGAGTAGCTAGGCTACACTATCATCTAGACCAGTGGTCTCAAACACGCGGCCCGCGGGCCGCATGCGGCCCGCGAAGTCGTTTTTTGTGGCCCGCGACGGTCTTCAGAATTTCTTAAATATTTTGCAATGAAAGTCTATAGGCTTACTTTTTAATAATGATAATAATGATAAAGCTGTGTTATGATTTCGACTTAGGGGAGACCGGGGCCAAATGCAACAGGTGTTGGTTGCAACACTGTCAATATTTAGGCGCTATATAATAGCAGCGTGAAATTAACTCACATACCTTGTGTAAAATAGTTTTTAGGTCAGTGTAACCTAATTTGTTTGCAGGAAGGCGGTAACGGCTACAGAAAATAATTAAAAGTTTATTTTCGGCAATCGAAAGTAAGTTTTCCGGCTTTGTTTTCTTTCGTAATGTAGCTGAATGTTTTGGATCAATTTTGTGTGGTTTGGTGTCATAAGTGGAACAAGGCACGGGGCTTGAAAATGCATTTAGTAATTTTATTTAAAAACAACGCTGTCGAAATTTTTTTCCATAACAATGTCTAGGCATTGCTTCGGGGCTGGTTGCAACATTTTAATTTGGGTTGGTTGCAACATGTTGCAACCAACCCCATTCATTGTTTCAATAAACCGTGCTCATATACTCGTCACAATTACAGCACATTATATTCAGACATTATGTGCTTTGTACTATTATTTGTATTAATTGAATTTTTTTAACCTTTTATACGCTTTAATCGCCTAATCTTTGCAGTTTTGTTAACTCCTTGTGACGATGAGAAACCGTCAGCGAAAAGTAACTGATCGCGGTTCTGCTAGTAAAGAAACAATGACAAATGCAGCGACAGAAGTTTTTAATAATGGAACTAGTCTTAGACAGACTGCAAGAAGCCAAAACGTTCATTATTCAACATTATGTCGATATATTCAGAAAGTTAAATCTGCTCGTTAGGCCAATGTGGCAATGTCTAATCCAGGATATAAATCGGACAGAAAAATATTTTCAGACCAACAAGAAAAATCAATTCCTGACTATTTGGTGTTGGCTGGTAACATGTGTTATGGGTTATCGCCTAAGGAAGCACGCGAACTTGCTTGCCATTGTGCTACTAAATTCAATGTGAACTTTCCTCGTCAATGGTCTGCTAAGTCTGCTGCTGATGAGGATTGGCTTTCGGAATTTATTTTTGCGAAATCAAGTTTTGTCAATACGCACACCAGAGGCCACGAGTTTGGCGAGAGCTATTAGTTTCAACGCTACTACCGTAAACTCATTCTTTGATAAACCACCTGCAGTTATTGATCGTCATTATTTCCAAGCAAGTGATATTTATAATATCGATGAAACCGCAGTAGGCTAATGATGATTACTCTGAACTCCCTTTAAAACAGGGTTATTTTGTGCTGGTAAGACTTCAAGGACTTACAAATAGGCTACAACTCATTTTGTGGCTCATATTGAAGACAGTTCATTGTCAGATGATTTAATAACGGGCGGAACTAAACGAGTCAATAGACAGATAGCATTCCCGTTTTCCTTCTGTGGTTACAATTTGAAGGCTTGAAATAGGCCTACAATTTTGAACTAAATAGTGAACATTCTTGACCTAAATAGGTAGAAGTAGCCTACTCTAGGGGTTCTAGGGCCTAGGCCTATATCGCGCATATATATCGGAATTTTTACTGACGATTATTGCGACAAAAATAGTTTGATTTTATTTTGATTTATGCTTTTGATTACTTTTTATTTTGAATTTGTTAAGTTAATTACATCCTTGTATGCTGGCAGTGCACAATATGGAGCATCAGCTGAATAACTAGACTATTTTCAATACTGTTGCAACGTTCCCCGGGGTCGTTGCAACCAACCCCGGTCCGGGGTTGGTTGCAACATTTCAGAGCCCTCTGTTCAATTAGCAATTGCGGGTACCTGGTTTGTCATTCAGATCGTCACAATGGCTTGTTTTGTTGCTGAGATGTAAAGGTTATATAAGGCCTAAAATGATTCTAGGTTGTTCCAAAAATAAAAAAACTACACAACAAAATATGAAAAGTGTTGCATTTAGCCCCGGTCTCCCCTACTCCGTGTCTCTCTAAAAATTGAGCTCGATGGTCTCTCTCGTGATACTGGCAGATTTTAATAAGTGAACAAGCTGGCCCACTTACATAAATTTAGCTTGCGCAGTGCGAATCTAGGGCGGGTGGTGCGTTCTGGTTAAAGCGCAAGGGCTTCTGGTCTATCTCCACGTGTAAAACAACGAAAATATCCTATACCTACCATGTTAAAACCCATCAGTTCAGAGTCGTTTTATACGAAAAGTATCGTAATTGCCAAATCATATAGAATTTGTATTGGTAGTACTTTATTCCAACTTTTTCATTATCATTAAAAATTAAAGTTACTTAAACCCATCAAAATGGCATCAGAGTGTAAGAAAAGAAATCTTGTGGAAGAAAAAAGAGTTCTCCAAGAGAAATGGGAGAACTTATATTTTTTACAGAGTTAAACGATAAAATTCAGTGTCTTATTTGTCATCAAACAATTGCTGATCCGAAGGAGTACAACATGCGTCGGCATTATGACACTACATCGCGAGAAATATGACGCAATCACAGGCAAAGTCAAAGATGAAAAAGTCCAGCAACTTAAAGCTGGATTTGCCAAACATAGAAATATGTGTGTTGTCGTTAAAGCCGTCAATTTTACACGTGCACCAGGACTGTAACATAGACATTTCACTTCGTTTCTAACAAAAGCATAAGGATGTTGGAATTTCAGATTTATACAAATTTCTTTCAAGAGAAGAATTTCCCAATTTATTCACTTTTTATGCAAGGATGATGGCGATGTTTGGAAGCACATACATCTGTGAACAGTTATTGTCTTTCATGAAGATTACTAAATCCGTGTTAAGGTCAAGGTTTACTGATGAACATTTACAAGCGTCTCTTAGATTGCTTTCATCTCAGGATATCAATCTTAGGATTGATGCTCTGGTTCAGGCAAATACTGCCAGTTAAATAGCCAAGGAAATTGACTAAATTACTAAAACTAAGTCCGTATGTATAAATTTACAGTTTTTAGAAAAGATAATAAATTAACTTTAAACAAAATACAGTGCTACCCTTTATTTCACCATTTCTGCATAACTTTGTCACTTGTGTCACTGATTGAATAGGATCATTCACTTATATGCGGCCCGCAAGCTCACATACTGGTCTTCTTTTGGCCCTCGGGGTGATTTGAGTTTGAGACCACTGATCTAGACCATTTCACAAGTCTACAATAATTTTTGCAATGAAGAATTTCAACCATTGTGTTCATTTCAGTCTCTTAAATAATTAACGGCTGCAAGTAGCCTTATTTGGCGTTAATCAAAGAAACCTCTCCCACTGCACTGCCTCCTGTCCATTGATAATTCTATTGGCTTCAGATAAGTTTCATCTGCTCCTCCTTCTCTTCAATGTTGTTAACCCTAACCTTTTCAACAATTCTTCATAGTTCAGATCTTTATAACCAAAATCATTTTGATAGCTCTCTCTTGAACTTTTTTTGGTTGTTATAATTGCATGTCATGTTCAGGTTTGGTTTCGGTACCCGGAAGCAGAATATTGGAATGATGGAATCCATATCTTGAACATGACATAGATAATCACACTATACAAGAATAAATACATAACATTCATTTCACATATATAATAGAAACATGTCTGTTTATCTGGCTGCAGTCCTAATTTACATCTATTTATAGAAAAGCCTATAGGCCTGTAATTTTGTTTGCTTATCGTTGGAACATCATAACAAATTCGGTAGACGTTGTCACGTGCCAATATTATCCATCAACACTAGAGACGGCGCTAATTAATAACGTCCTCTCAAAAGCCAATTGCAGCCTTGAGTCTTCTCGTGTTTTCAGTTAGGTTCCCAAATTCTTGCGTACTGTCCATAGGGGTAATTTGTGAGGGGTACGAGGGGTACCCGTATCCCCCACTTTTTGGACTGGGGTACCGTACCCCCACTTTTTGAACAATGTCATTGTATATTTTATTATTGTGCCTTCCCAGAGATCGCAGCCTCAGCCTTAATGTTTCGTGTATTTAAGAAATTGGTACCCCCCACTTTTTAGTCCAAAGTTACGCCCCAGGTATTGTCCACCGGCAAATACCAGTAACTTTCATCAGCGCCTTTGAAGGTATATACTATTTAGGCCTAGGATATGACTTTAATTATATTCAACGTAATGTTGATTAGGAACTCTGACCGTTGCCTAGCAATTCAGTAATTAACAGAGTGTAGCGACCACACTGAAAACTTTTGGTGGAATCCTATTCGAGAATTATCTTTGACTGAGAGACATAGTGTACGCATCGCAAGGGGATCAGTGATTCCTTTGTGCTGCTACTCCTGGGGAGACTGATAGGCCTAATACTATAGAAGATGAAAGGAAGGCCCGATACTGAAAATGCAGTTGCAATTAAGGCGGGGTTGCTTTCAAGACTTCACATCAAAGCATAGTTAAGATATGATAACGAAATCAAATTATGTCTGATGACGAAAATGATGGTTACAAATAAGACGGCGACTATGGCGATGATGATGATGATGATGACGACGACGACGACGATGATGATGATGACGATGACGATGACGATGACGATGATGATGATGACGATGACGATGATGATGATGGTGGTGGTGGTGGTGGTGGTGGTGGTGGTGGTGGTGGTGGTGGTGGTGGTGGTGGTGGTGGTGGTGGTGGTGGTGGTGGTGGTGGTGGTGGTGGTGGTGGTGGTGGTGGTGGTGGTGGTGGTGGTGGTGGTGGTGGTGGTGGTGGTGGTGGTGGTGGTGACGATGATGACGATGATGACGATGATGACGATGATGATGACGTGACGTGCTTTATTTACTTTGGTGAATTCGGCGTAGACAAAAGCCTCCTGGATTCCAAGGAAAGTCATGAGAGGGACGCACAGTCTCATCCGTCGATCCCTGTGCAGTCGAACGATGGCGCAGAGCTGTGCCACCAGACCCTGCTTCGACTTATGAAAGATCACGTCCAGTTTGTCCAGCAGCAGTCCGATGACGACCATTCCAGTTGCACTGACCACACACAAGAATGCCACGAGGATCACGAACGTGTCCTCGTAGATGTCTATGTGCATGGACTCGATCAGAAACATATGGCAATATCCAGATCCACAGACGCTTCCATTGCGCTCTACATTGGCTTCCAACCCTCGAAATGACAGGTTAATCGTCTGATGTGCTTTGAAACTGGCGCTTTCCTCTGTTCCAATGACCATACTCCGTTGCTCATCTTCCGCCACAGCCGATTCTTCATCCCTTTCCACGGACAAGAAGCTAAAGACGGTGGATGATATGAGGTTTCCGAGGATCTGTGAGATCTGGAGCATAAAGAGGAAGAATCCATTGAAGAGGCTGACAATATGATCGTGCTTCTTGCCCGACACAGCGGCGTAAGTGACTGCAATGCTGGTCAGATACGTACCCTGGGCGACGAGCAGGGTCGCCATCGTGAACCCGATCACGGCAGTAGCCGGCAGGAGAGTGTAGAATGTGGCGTGGATGTTTGCGACCGTGAACAGCAGATGCCCGATCAGTGACAGCATGATCGCACGTTTTGGACGCACCCGTTGAACAATAGAAGTGGCAAAAACGCATCCAAGCGCGAACGTGGCATTCATGCACGAGAGAGCGGCCAGTCCAAGACCTCCGTCATGGTTGATGCTGCTCTGCAGGCTGCGAAGAGCGCAGAACGACGTGAAGACGAGCATGAAACCGAGGCTGAGAACCAGAAGGTTCTTGATGTATGTGCTTCGGAGTTTGGCCGACTCGATCTCCTTGAGGTCATCGTCGAAGTCGCGTAGCACAGGAGACAGGTCGTCGATGAGTCGCCTTCGTACCTGATCCAGGGTTCTGGACAGAAGCGCCCGACCACCTGTAGGATCCATGTGCGCCTCAGCATCGGCATCTCGAGGGTTGATGCGCAGAAACCCAGGCGTCGTCTTGCAGATGCGGACGGTGGGACATCGTCGATCGTCTTCTGGTGATGTCCCACCGTCGCTGCTGTCCTGGCTCCCGGATGCAGAACTGGACAGTAGTCTCATCCGGCTCCTGTTCTTCACCACACGAAAACGATCTTCCGACAGGAAACGCTTCCCGGTTGTGACGTCATTGGCGGATGTGACTTTATTAACAGGTACTGATGACCTTCGTCCCGTTTGACTCCCATCGCAATCTTCTGTTCCTTGAAAGTCCTCTTGCTTCGTGTTCTTTGTAGTCGCGTGATTACTTCTGGCGTCTGCGATCTCTCCGACTGGTGCTTCATCCTTGGACCTGTTGATTGCGCACCTGTCATACTTCAGTTCGCTGTCACTGTCTTCAGAGTCGAGCAAGCGGTGGTCCTCATCGGCTTCCAGATCGTACAACCACGGAATGATCGAGTGGCTTGAAGCAGAATCCTCTTCCTCTGCATCCTGCCTATCCTCGTCTTGTTCATCTTCCGTGGTCTCCAGTGATACCTGTCTATTGCATCTTCCACCATCAGTCGTTCCTGGGGATGACGTTGGTGAGTCTGGTCTCCCTTTCGTCAGTGTTCCGTCTTCTCCGCACCCTGAGAAGAAATTCTCCCGCCTCTCTCCGTTGCTCGTTGCTGCTTTCAAACTGCCATTCAGCGAAAAGTCATCGGAGCATCGGGCACCTGCTGAAGTGGCGCCATCGCAACTTGGCACCGGCGATCGTAGCAAGGTCAACTCTGCTGCAGCCGAAGTGCAGTGAATTGTAACGAGGTCGCTGACCTTTGAACTCCCACCACCGACAGATGGCAGACCGTAAACATATCTTTCAATGTCCACCAGTTGATGATGAGGTGCGTCGCTCGACATGACTACGATTTATAAATGCCTCAGCGCGATGATCTGTTGAGATCTGTTGATTCATTTTCATGTCTGATGAGCTTACGAATAGGCCACATTCTACTGTCTTATGGCTGTCTCGTGACTCATGACTCCAATTAAGTGCTCCGTAAATGATTCGCCAAGATTTCTTTTTTATCCTGAGGAAAATTCCAGATAGACCAAATTCTACTGCGGGCCTAGTGGACGTCAAAGAAGATGTCAGGAAGAATTATTGTCATGGAAAGAAGCAGACAGACGGATATATGAATTAATTAATTTATAAATACGTACAGACAGGCATCCCTCAATCTCTTGGGCAATTTTTGACTGACCGACCGACCGACCGACCGACCGCCTGACTGACTGACTGATCGATTGACCGTCTGACTGATCGATTGACCGACTGACTGACTGACTGATCGATTGACCGACTGACTGACTGACTGACTGATCGATTGACCGACTGACTGATCGATTGACCGACTGACTGATCGATTGACCGACTGACTGACTGATCGATTGACCGACTGACTGACTGACTGACTGACTGATCGATTGACCGACTGACTGACTGACTGATCGATTGACCGACTGACTGACTGATCGATTGACCGTCTGACTGATCGATTGACCGACTGACTGACTGACTGACTGACTGATCGATTGACCGACTGACTGACTGACTGATCGATTGACCGACTGACTGACTGACTGATCGATTGACCGACTGACTGATCGATTGACCGACTGACTGACTGATCGATTGACCGTCTGACTGATCGATTGACCGACTGACTGACTGATCGATTGACCGACTGACTGACTGACTGACTGATCGATTGACTGACTGACTGACTGACTGATCGATTGACCGACTGACTGACTGACTGACTGATCGATTGACCGACTGACTGACTGACTGATCGATTGACCGACTGACTGACTGATCGATTGACCGACTGACTGACTGACTGATCGATTGACCGACTGACTGACTGACTGACTGATCGATCGACCGACTGACTGACTGATCGATTGACCGACTGACTGACTGACTGATCGATTGACCGACTGACTGACTGATCGATTGACCGACTGACTGACTGACTGACTGACTGACTGACTGACTGACTGACTGACTGACTGACTGACTGACTGACTGACTGACTGACTGACTGACTGACTGACTGACTGACTGACTGACTGACTGACTGACTGACTGACTGACTGACTGACTGACTGAACCATGGAATGGTATACAGATTATAAAGACACAGACATAAATCAGCATAATTTTAAATGGAAATGTTTAGTTAATATAGTAAGCTATCACATAGGCCTAGGCTATTCGTGCATACAATCTATAAGGCCACCATGCATCTCTTTATACGGTTCCGAAATCAATGATTTGCCTCCTTGAATAATAAGTGTATGCTTTTTTATTGCTCTTCCTATTGATCTATGCTTTCCTCCTTAACAATATATCGATCATCGAGAAGATCATGGAACCTATTGTCTGTATCGATCATATGCGCTGTGATATCGACTCAAAAACCACCCACCAAAGCATTCAGCAGGTGCGAAAGCAGACACAGGACCTTCTATAGTTGTAATACGATATGCGATGACAGGATCCACAGAAGACAAACAGCTGCAACAGTCATCAACGCTATGCAATGACCTCACTGACTGACTGACTGAATGACAGAGACGACGTTATAGAAACGACAGCACATAGATACCTCGAGCAGGAGGAGCAGACGGAGGATGAGTTGTCGAGTCCACAGACCAAATCAACTGATGACGAGATCGCCTCGCCTGGGGCTTCGGCCGTAGGACCACACAGATAGCTGCGCTCCAAAGCTTTTAGTCGGTCGGTCGATCCGTCGATGGGTAGCATGCCTCCCTTTCTCTTTCGTGTCCACTTGTGATGTCTCGTCGCCGCAGCTTCAAGCTGTGCTACAGCTGCTGCTGCAGCCGCACATCTTCATAAAATATGCCGCATATCGATTTTTCTTGGCAATGATTTGAGTGCCACGCATCGTCTGAGCTCTTCGCAACCTTAACCGAATCACCCTCACCATTATATCACAGCATATATGCATAGGCTATACGTATACACATACATGTACATAAACATATATGCACGCACATTTCCCTGGAGGATGGAATTGTTATATGCTGGCTACGCCGCATAAGAGCGCTTACTGCAGACGCACAGGGTCAGTGTTGTTGTCTCGAAACAAAAAGGCGATGAAAGGGATACTTATGGCGCCATCGGATTGCATAAATAAATAACGCGGCAATTAGGATCTCTAGACCCTATCTCTGTCTCTGTCTCTGTCTCTGTCTCTGTCTCTGTCTCTGTCTCTGTCTCTGGACTGTCTGTCTGTCTGTCTGTCTGTCTGTCTGTCTGTCTGTCTGTCTGTCTGTCTGTCTGTCTGTCTGTCTGTCTGTCTGTCTGTCTGTCTGTCTGTCTGTCTGTCTGTCTGTCTGTCTGTCTGTCTGTCTGTCTGTCTGTCTGTCTGTCTGTATTTATGTAGCCATATGCAGGCGCTTTGTGCTCAAGTTGGCGTCTTGGATAAAGCTTGCGTAACGATAATGGACGAGGCAGCCTTGTCATTTATCGACGCAAGTGGTGTGTTTGGACTGGGGTACAGTTACCGTACCACCCACTTTTCATGCCCGAATCAACAATAGGCCTACCCACTATTCAACTGGCTATAGGTCGACTTCCAATTTTGCTTGTCCAAGTATTGCTGATCTGTCTATATTTGCATATGTAGATTTGAAATTTCTATCGCAATATCGCGCCAATGTCTTCTGCACAACCGGTGGCGAACCATGCAGTATCCAGCCGTAATGTTAGGTCAATGCACTGATCGGATGATCCAGAAGATCAGTTCCATTTATACAGGGTGGCAGCAGGTGATAAGAAAAATGTCTTAAGAAGACCATAAAAGGAGCCACAGAGATCCCTATAGGAAGGGAGCGAATTTAAAGAGGGAGATCATTCCAGACGGCAGGACCCAGGGGCGTCTACACCATAGAAACATATAGGCCTATATTGGAGCAAATGCTCCATCCAAGAAATAGGGGGAGATCTGTCAGTGTGTGTGCCACCATTTTAGGGGGAAGGAAGGGGGAGGGGAAGGAGAGGGGGAAATGGGAAGTTGCTCCAATGACTTAGGGGGGATAGACGCTCGATCCTGGCAGGACCAACCACTGAGAATGCCTTGCGCTGTGCTATGGAAGTACGATCGAGCGTAAGGAACAACAAAGTCTCTCTCTTTTACAACTTTTTCTTACACTCTCCCTTTTTCCCCACTCTCCTTTTCCCCCACTTCTTCACTTTTTCCCCAACTTTCATTTTCACCAATTCGCCTCTGCAAAATATCGATTTCATCTCACAAAAAAGTTGATGACCTCTTTTTTTAGTCATTAACCTCATAACCCTTGTCTTTTTATGATTTTATGATTTCCTCTAAAAACTTTTAATTCTTTTGACTTTTTACGAATTCCTTCTTCTTTCTCATAATTTTGGGGGACACTTCCGCTCAAAAAATTAAATTTTTACCTCGTCTGGTCAAAAACGCTGCGAAAACCCTAACGCGCAATTACATTTCTCCGCCTTTTTTGTCTTTCTTCAAAATGTTGGGGGGACAAATGTATGGAATGTCCCCCACTCTAAAAGGTGGGGGACATGTCCCCCGTCCCCCCTAGATCGCCGCCCATGAATCAATCAATCAATTAATCAATCAATCAATCTTTATTCTTTATAGCGCCTGTAAATAAGATGGTTCCCGCGACTTCGCTTTTCTGGCCGCTGTAGGAATTTCGAGATTACGATTACGATTCGGTATCCATTGCAAACCGAACATGTAAAAACTTCAAACAAAATACAGGCGAA
This sequence comes from Allolobophora icterica, assembly GCA_963556255.1. Taxonomy (NCBI): domain Eukaryota; kingdom Metazoa; phylum Annelida; class Clitellata; order Crassiclitellata; family Lumbricidae; genus Allolobophora; species Allolobophora icterica. The sequence goes on along the minus strand of OY744602.1, from coordinate 72,945,989 downwards.
ACAGTTTGTTTAGCTTGGATACACAATTGACATAGAAAGGATCGTAGACTCCGTTAAGCCGTGACACCTGGGTATACAGAAGTAGGCTACATAACGTATAAACGCCAATTAAATCATTATTAATTTGTTTTTAGGGTCTATCTACTAGGCCTATACTGAGGACTCGATAATAATATGCACTCGGAACTATTTAATTGCCGCTATAGTTATAGCAAGTCCTTCATGTTAATAACTTTTCACAATACTCCCATTTCACAGCGTGCCCATGAATAATTAGCGCCGTATCAATATAATAGAATATTGAAATTTGGACATTTAATTTGATAGGCAATATTTTAGTCAACAATTGGGCTAGAATCTGGAGGGCGCAATGTTAGCGTTATTGTGGCGTCTGACATCTAAGCTATGTAACAACCTTAGGTAGTAGTGCACGTTTAGTTTGGCTGCTAGTTATTATTTTTTTCACAGTAGCTTGTTCTTGTTTTTAATATTTAAAATCTGCAATTAAAAATGCCTAGCCATTTTATTCAAACTATTTTAATGTTTGGTAGTTTATCACACTGCAAACTCCACCCTTAACTTAGGGCATGGATGTTGACCGCTACACAGGCAGGCACCGAACTTTTATTTACGATTATTCATTGTGGATGAATAGTAATAATATTGTAACATTGTAAATTGTAATATGGATCATTGCGTGAGGTATTTAGTAGATAGTTTGGTAATCAGGCAGGCTGAGTGCCTGTGTATATAAACAATATGGTTGCCACTGACTTCACCGCTACTCCACAAACTTGTGGTAATGCAAGTCCCAAACCTGGATAAAGGAGGAGAGCGACGCTAATCATTTTTGTTATGACACAGCGTCGTTAAACAGCGACTAACCGCTCTAATAGAGCGCTGATACATCCCATAATGCACTTTGCTGAGTAAATAAGTAATGAACACGAACTTTATTTGACATCTTAAGAAACATAACTAAATAAAGTCGCACGTGTCTGAAATGGCAACAGAATGCATATAAATGCCTTATTTCAGCTTTTCTAAATTCGAATACGCGCGAATACGAACTGGAATAAAAGTTCGTGTTCGTTACTTACTACGTAGCGAATTGCATTATGGGATGTAGCTACGGTAGATAGCAGCGCTCTGTTGGAGCAAAGTCAGTGGCAGCCATACTCAAAGGCACTCAGTCTGCGGGATTACCGATAGTTTTGTTTCTGACCGCAGAAAAGTTGATTGGCAAGCATGGCTGCAAGGATGGGTAGGTCATTGTCAGAAGGATAAATATTCTGCCACACTAGATAGAAAATATTACTTCGGCAGAAAGCCTTCGCGCATGCGCAAACCTTCGTGCATGCGCATTCGAACCTGAATAATTCTTCAGCTTGTGTTGTGCTTGCATTTGTATTCTAAACTGTAAAGTTCAAAACAAAAATGGCTGTTATTCTTAGAGCAAACGTTTGTAGTAGTTCACATCTCGTACAGTCGCTATATATAGAACCTAGTGCATTCAGGGGCGTCTATCCCCCCGAAAGTCATTGGAGCAACTTACCCTCCCCCTCTTCTTCCCCAGCCTTTCCCTGTTAATGAGGGCACATACACTTACAGGTCTTCCCCACCCATTTTTTGGATGGAGCATTTGCTCCACGGTTCCATGGTGTAGACGCCCCTAAGTGTATTTACATTTATCAGGAAAACGCTAGTACCCGGTTGGTTAAGGAGGTAATTTATCATTTTAGTGTCCCTTTTTCTTACATAGCATACTTATAGTTTAGAGTTTTTTTAGTTTTAGAGTTTTTAGTTTTAGAGTTTTTTATGAAATATTTTCATCTTTCATCCAACTTCTAGTTTCAATTATATGTTCATCAATCATCCAACTTTTAGTTTGAGTTTGAGTTTCTTATTAATATGAACTTTCATCCTTCAGCCAACATAAATAATATGGAAAACACTAAACCAATAAATTACCTAGAAGGATCATAGATGATGCGATTTCCTATATGCGTAAGTACTCCGAATCTTCCGCCACAGAAATAAAAATTCCGCTAAAATTAGGAAGCCGGAAGCTTCTGCTGCAGTAGTAATTTCTGCATCCTTTGCGTGGCAGAATCTACCGCCGCAGGAGCACCACGCTTGTTAAAAGTGTCATCTTGCATTAGAAATATAAATCACAGAAGATGGAAAATATAACGGTGATTAATATACTTCTTCTAGATCATTGTCAGGCGCGTTAATTGCATGGTTTTGTTAAACTTTGTAAAAGCATGCATGTTTTCTTGACTAAACTAATGTTACAAAAGGGGCTAGGCTAATCTATTTCTAACAATATTATGCTATTGAATGATGTTACAGATGCTTATGTGAATTTCATTTGGAGAAATGCTTCAACATTTGATATTTTATCCCACCCTGGCCTACAATGTGCTGATGACAAGATTTGCTGGTCGCCCTTGGTATAATCGCATTGATGACACTGTCATACTCGGAGCTCTTCCTTTCCGCTCCATCACACAACAAGTAAGAAGAAGCAATAAGGTTGCTGCTTTAACTACAGTAAAACTTGGGTATTTTGAGCTTCAGTTGTTTTAACTTCTGGTGGTTAACAGTCAAGGGCCTGCATACCAGCAATGCAGACTCGTATAAATAAAGCTCTGTTTTATCGAACCTCCATATATTGAAGTTACAAAGCACTGTCTGACTTGACACTGTTGGCCTAGTTGTAGCTGACTGATGAATAATTGGCAGACGCTTGTTTCTGACTGGTTCCACGAATGAGAATGATGCTTTATGGTCACTGAGAGATGGTCAATCGGGTTAATCAATTGAGGCTAGGTGTTTTCTAATTTTGCCGTCATACGTTAGCCTCATTTTTACTGACCTAAATCCTAGAGCTTCCAAAAGGTGAGGTGACGAAGACAAGGGTGAAAGTGACACCACCGCTGTTAGTGGTGTCAATTGTGTCAGAAGCTTTGAAAGCACTAATGGTTATCACAAGGTGTATAGACTGTCATAAAACTGAAAATGGGCCTAGGGGCCGTCCATATATTACGTACGCAAAAATTCGGGAAAATTGGACCCCCTCCCCCCTGTACGCAAGCGTACTTTTTTCCGCACCCCCCCCTGCGTACGTACGCTTGACGCACACCCCCCCCCCGAGAAGACCAGCCGCAGAAAGTGTCTCTCTGCACTTTAGGCCAGATTGAAGGATGAGTGAGGGCCAATATAGACAAATTATAGGTGTCTCGTTCACAGCACAGAATAACTTCACATGGCTTTTATATAATGTAATAAAATGCCATTGGACGACTAGCGCATTGGATAACATCTGGCGTAGAGTGCGAGAGGTACAGAGATCGAGTCCCATAGGCGGACATGCTTTGTAGGCTGCAATTTGCGCCGTGTATTGCAGGCTGTCTGTTCTGTTAGTAGTTAAGGTTTATCGCATAACATGTACATGTACAGCGCAGTGCGTTTGCAGGCGCTTAATTAAAGAATAAATATTATTATTATTATTATTATTATAGGACAATACAGAGTTATAAATAGGCTAATGTGGACGTCATAATTCGAAATTTATTTTGCGTACGTACACATTTCGGCCACCCCCCTCCCCCCCCGTACGCACCCGTACGCAAAATCGCCAAAATCTGACCCCCCTCCCCCCCTCTTTGCGTACGTAATATATGGACGGCCCCCTATGGCTCAGTTGGCTACATTGGCTAGAGTGCATGTCCCATGAGCCTCTGCATTGGGATGCCAGTTCCCATACCAAAAGTGGCTTGTTTAAGAGATTTGAATTTTGGGTTAGCATGGTCTGTAAATGGGGACTTTAAAAGGCATGGCACCCATTCAAACGGGCAGTGCTGATGAATCTCTCCCAATCAATTTGAACATTGAAATATGAGCAGAGTTGAGGCCATACAGTTGATATAAAAAAACGTGTACATTCCCATTTACATAGAGTTGGATAGAGCTTGACATGAATATCTCGCTTATTTTGAACTGTTGATGATGGACCCTTGAACTTTGATTTAACAAAGTTTGCTGTATTCATATTCTGTTAATTTGTATGATCATCATCATCAATAGGCTCAGTGCCTGATCATCATCATGGGCTCAGCGCCTGTAGGTGTCTGACGCCTTCCCAACAGTGTCTGTCAACTCCATTCTGTCCAGTGCTCAGTGACTCAGCTCCTGGAGACTTGCTCGGCACCATTCTTCGGTGTCGTCTGTGCATTCCCTTCTAGGTCTTCTTCTTTTGCTTGTGCCTTCATTCCAAAAACCAAAGTTTAAACTTTTCTGTCCTCCATTCTGCAGGTATGTCCGAACATGGCGAACAGTCGTAGCTTTCTCTGGATAACTTTAATTTGTATGGTGCTATATGTCCTAGCCTGAAACACAATATGACATAATAATATTTTTATGCTGAGATTACAAAGAATTTTCTTGGGAATGAGGTGGAAATAGTATTTAAGTATGGCACTGGATGAACTGTTGTTGAAAACTTTTTATAAATTAATGTAAATTAATATAACCAAAGCTTGATTGCAATCGATGTACTTTGAAAGACACTTTGATCTTAGTGTCCCATTTACAATATCCTCTTGTTCATGGCCATGTTATGCTCCAACGAGCGAGTGTAGTATCCTAAGCTGCAGTTAATGGTGTATTGCTACATGTGAACTTTGCAACCAATAGGTTTTCCAGTTTTAGGGATTGCTTTGCATCGTGTGATTTTGCTATAGTTCAGCTTGTAGTTTTAAGAACTGCTGTTGAGCAGGATAAAAGACTAGGTTATACATATTTGTTACTAATTTTTAATATTTGGATTGTCTTGTTCTTCTGTAGCTATTGGCAGAAAATGTTCGAGCTGTCATAAATATGACAGAGCCATTCGAGACAAAATTTTGGGTGAACACTGCCGAGGTAGACATCTGGTGATAATTTACTGTAAAACAGTAAGCTAGTATATGATATTGTGTGCTCATAAAATGTTGTATGATACTGTTACGTGTAGAAAAAAAATGTTGTATGATACTGTTACGTGTAGATTTAAAGACTAGGTGACTGCTTCATGTTTCTCTCCCTTTGCCTTATTGTGCTATTACTCGTATTCAAGAATATCTTATTTGTGAAATCAGAAGAAGAGTGCTCAGTCTTCATAGCTAGTCCAAGAAGCATCCATGGGTATGAAGTGTTAGCGACTTCATTTTGCTTAGCTGTCACATGTGAAGGTGGGTGCACCAGCCTGCTTCCTCGCCGCCTGTTCTTCCCACTGACAGTGTACAGACAGCGTAATCTTGCGGCTGAGTTGGCTAGTGGCGGAGATGGATCTAAAATCTCGAAAACAAATTCCTGCCCTAGTGGGGTAACCATTGAGACTGGTGTCCACTCCCACAATGAAATGTTAAAATACAAAATTAGTGGAGTCCAGTCATGTTGTTTCTATAACATTTGTGCATTTGGACAATTGTATATTGCCCTAAAGTACCGGTTACACTGATGACTGACATATGTAAAGCTTTACTTGGATAAGTTGAGTATAGCAGTACAGCTGTGTAACTGTAAGCGTCTTATGAGGTGATAGCTCATTTAAGTCTTCATTGTAACCAGTTGCAAACTTGTGTTTGAGTTCTGCAGTAGAGGCTGTACTTAGTAGACTGCTGACATTTAGTCATTTGCTTTGCAGGAATGGAACAGCTACGGCATTTTACTTGTTAACCTAAGCACTCCAGATATGATTGCAGCTCCCTCCCAAGAGAACCTTGTGATTGGAGTTCGATGCATTGAGGATCAGAGGAGAAAGGGAAACAGTGTTTATGTACACTGCAAGGCTGGCAGAACACGCAGTGCCACAGTAGTTGCCTGCTATCTTATGCAGGTGAGTCTGATTCAGTGATGTAAATGGTCTTAAAGAACCGTACCTTAATGATCATTCCTAATGTTTGCAAAATCACAGTCCTAGAGGCACAGCGCAAATTTCATGAAATTTAAATAACAATGACAAACTGACAGAATTTGCAGTATTTGATAGCAATATTGATTGTTTTCCTCTTTTTAAATGGCTGAAGTGTCGGAACATGTGAAATTTCTTCGGACTGTTTGTTTGGACAACTGTTTAAAAAAAACTAAAGGTAACATTGTAAAAGTATGAAAACCACTGCCTACTTCAGCATTCTAAAATGAAAGCTGATCGTGTCCTCATGGTGCACAATGGTGAATAAAGTAGAACAAAATTATCTGGTATTTTAGAGAGATCTTAGATATCTCTAGAACTGTTTTATTTATTTATTTATTATTTTCAATGCATCTCTAATTCAGCATACTCTGCATTCTCCTAAATTTTTCAGCTGGGCTGCTTAGCAAACTTTATACTGCACAGTAGGGTGCATCGAAAAAAATTTTTTTTGAAAAGAATATTCTAATAGTTACCGATAGTTGCCTTTTATACTGCTTAGTTAGCATGCAAATTTTAGAATTTTTTGGATAAGTTCTTGAGGTGCCCCAAGGACCCTCAAATGTTCATGATTTTAAGGCTCCGGAGCTCTGCATTTAACGTAATTTGTTGTAGGCCAAACTAATTTATGTATAGCTTTAAAGAGTTATGTTGATCTTTTAGTAGGTAGGTAGCAGGGGGGCGATCCCGGGGGAATCGAGGGGGACAAGACCCCACCTTTAACAGTGGGGGCACATCATACATTTGTCCCCCTCCCCAATTTTGAAGAAACACGAAAAAAGGTAAAAAAGTTATCGTGCGTGAGCGGGAAAATTGTTTACCTCTTTTTTAGCCAGATCATTTCAAAACACTTTTTTGATTTCAAAAGTATCCCCCACCTGTCAAATAAGATCGCCGCCACTGGTAGGTAGCAATCCATTCGAGTTCCTAAAGATGAGCAGGAGTTTCTAACTGACCAGAGAACAGTAAGGTTGATATTTATCAGCAATGTCGACAAACTTACAAGAAATAAGCTTGTTAACAAGAAGAAAAGAAAAGCTAAGCAAGTTCAACGAGTCGAAATATATTGCGTCATTGTGTGGTGAGAAGGTCATGGATGTTAATGATGACTCAGTAGACGATTCTGAATCTAGTTTCGATACCAGCAGGTCAAACACTTGTAATCGACCAGAAGATGAAACTAAAGATCACACTGTTCAATTTAGTAGTAATCAACTTGTGATGAACCTGCATCGAACGTTGTAGTCAAGAGACTTTCGAAGTAGATTACCAACATTTAACTTAAGCCTGTCATCGTTATGGTGTTCCAGATGGTGTTATCTCAGCTGCTGAGATAACACCATCCTTGCTGCAGGATTTCGGTGTTAGGCCTATATGTGATGCTGATTTGTCAAATGTAATTGACCAAAATAAAGTTAGACGTGAACGATGAAATTAACGTTACGAGCCGGAAGATTTGAACAACGTAGGTGATTTAAAACTTACTCGGTTTATTTTTGATGGTCGAAAAGACAAAACTCTATAGTACACAATGTCAAGGAAGGAAGTAAGTATAGGCTACTACAGGTGAGCTGTTACCGAGGAAAACTTATCGTTGGTGAATGAAGGAACTAGGATCGACTTACGTCGGACATATCACCCACGACTAGATCAGCCTTGCAAAATTGTTAACCACATCGGAGCATAATACTTTCACTGTATACATACATCGCCAGCATTTGAGGCTCTACTGATGGTTTGCAACTGCCAATGTACAATTGCAATATTCCATTGCAGTTGTCAACCACCGCAAGTGATTCAATGTTCCATGGTCTTTTTCTAGATTAATTTAACAAGCACTGGCCTCTAACGACCGCATTACTAATGTCCCACAATACTGCCGGTCACTACTGAGGTCAGTTAAAGTTGCAGGTGGAAAATCCGATTCAATTTTATCAAAGAACACTACTGGTAACTGTTTACACGTTAATAAACCATTGCCAATTGGTCCAGAGAAAGCAAGAGGACCGTTTGTTGCTCCATGTTAACTGACGACCGTAAGAAAATTTGAAAGCTGGGAATGCGTCATATCCTGAAAGCTACGAAACTGTATGGTCTGGAATTCGAAATTCTTTCTTCCTGTTTGATGCCACTGATGAAACTGAACTCATTCTCTGGCAAATATGCGTAGCAGAACACCACTAACATTGGAGGTATCTGATGAAGAAATGATGCAATTTGTATCGACGCACCCAGCACAAAAGTTCGACTTTCCTAGATTCCCATACCACTCATAGACAGTGGAGCGTTATGTTAAAGTTGGGACTGAGGCTTGCAGTTGCAGTCTGCGACATCAAAGCTAGGAACGGTTTCATAAGAACAAGATTGGAATCCAGGCGAATAATGCCGACTTTTAATACTAAGAAAGAATATCGCGTAGCCTGACTCCTTAGGCCTACTTGCATTAATGGGATAAGACTACTACTGTAGTTTACCGTTACTGTAGTTTAGACTCAACTCACTGTTTCATCATTGGTGTAATGGACATAATGATGGAATAATATACCTAATATGTTTTACCAATATTGCATTCTACTTCTCATCAGATTCATACTGTAGAAGCTTGTTTTTCTGGACATTACTCCTGGCATAGCATGGGCAAACACTGTGCGTCTAATATCAAATCTTCAAGGTCGTTGGGGCACCTCAAGGTCATGTGCTAGATTGATGAAATTGCACCAGAATACTGCTGACATCAAATGGCAACTACTTTGCACTATTAGAAATAAAAATGAGACAAAAAGTTTTTCTCCCATTATCATCGATGCACCCTACTGCACAGTTCAAATGGTTTGTGACAAGTTTGAGAACCTTAAAAATTATTCTGAGCAAATGTATGGATAGTTTTAGAACAGATTAAGGCATGGAAAATATATTTGACTGTATTTCTATTTTAGAGACATAACTGGTCACCAAAAGAAGCCGTTGAATTTATTCGGAAGAAAAGGCCTCACATCACTATTCGTTACAAACAATGGATTGCATTGCATAATTATTATCTGTGTAGAGTTTTACAATCTGAAAAATAGAAATCTTATTTTTTTTAAATTCTAGCTTAGTTGTTGGTAGGCCAATAAATAGTGGGTAAAATTTTGTCCTACAATTATATTACTAACTTTTAGCTTAATTGAAATGGTCAAGTTTGAAATCCAAATTTTTATCAGCTAAATTTATGAGAATTGGGTTTCAGCTTTGTATCCTGCAAAGCTTTTGACTGCCTCATTATTTTATTTTATCAGTGCATGTAGGCCTTGCAAGTTTTCTCAACTTCTGATATTTTTTTCACCTCAAATCAAGAAACAAGCATCATCAATGCCTGTTAATAGAAAAGAATGAACAACACCATACCTTGTAATGTAAGAATTTATTCCAATTAGACTTGAATTGAAGCAAGGAAAATAGAAAAGAAAATAGCAAATTTTGTGAAAAAGCAGAACCAAAAAATCTTGAAAAACAATGCTAAAACACCATAAAGAATTTTTGTGAAAGCAGCAATTAAATGCTAACAACACAAACATGGATTACCTTTTCACCAAAGAACTATGAAACCAATACTAGGAACTTGTTTATCACTGTTGTGTATACTACAAATTGCACGAAACGAGATTGCTTGTTGGAAATATTACAATGTTGTCTGAAAGGAATGTGTTCTTTAATTATTACCTATCTCAGCAAATTGTTCTTTCATAATGGCTGCAGTAGGAGTTTTTTACTTTGGAATGCCTCAAACAGCACAAGAAGAATGTTTTTATAAGTAAGGCGTTTTGAGAAGCGCTTCAAATTAGTTGAGAATATCAGCAGACTGAAACTTCTTTATATCTTCACAAATCATGCCGTTACCAGGATACATATATCTTTTTAGCATCACCTTGTCACCTTGTGCTGTCAGCTCGTGGAGCTCTAGCGATCGTCCTGGTGAACACACTCCACCGTCTCCTATTCGATGACAAGTCTCTCAATTCCGCCAAATTCATGCCAGTTACATCTTGTATCTCATCCATCCATCTCCTCCTTGGGCGACCCAGTCTTCTCCTCCCCTCACCGCACGCCAGCATCATTTCCTTCTCCAGACCATCAGATCGCATAACATGTCCAAAGAACCTTAGCTTCATTCTTGTCGCAGTTTGTTTTAACGACTCTTCATTCTCAACTCCAATCTCCTCTCGTATTGATTCGTTCGTTCTTTTCTCAGTCCAAGATATTCTCAGCATCTTCCTCCATATCCACATTTCACAAGCGTTAACCTTATTTTCCATGTTCTTTGTCATTGTCCACGTCTCGCAACCGTACAGTACCGTAGGAAAGATTAGTGCTCTCACGAGCCTTTTTTTGGTTTCTATGCTCACATGTTTGTCTTTCCATATCTTTTCCAGTCCGGTCATTGCAGCTTTCCCTATAGCAATCCTTCGTTTTATTTCTGGATCACACTTTCCCTCCTTTCCAACCAGTGATCCTAGGAATGTGAAGCTTTCTACCACCTCTATTTCCTCTCCGTCTATCTCAAAACTATCCCAATCTGCTGTTGTCATGACCTTTGTCTTCTTTATGTTGAAGTATAAACCAGCTTTTTCACTTTCTCTCCTGACCCTTCTTATCAGTTCTGCCAGATCCTCTTTTCTTTTTGCCATTAATGTTGTGTCATCCGCGTATCTAAGGTTATTCAGTGTCTTTCCAGCAATTTTTACTCCCTCAATTGCCCCCTCCAGTTCTGCCTTTCTCATTATTCTTTCAGCATATAGATTAAACAGGAATGGAGACAAGATGCATCCCTGCCTCACTCCTTTCTTGATTCTGAAATTGTCAGTGTCTCCGTATTCTGTTCTTATCACCGCTATCTGGTCTTCATATAAACCCTTTAGTAACATTATCAGGTGTTTCGGAATTCCCATTTCAAGCAGGGTTTTCCACATTAAATCATGGTTAATGCAGTCGAATGCCTTGCTATAGTCAATGAAACAGATGTGAACCTCCTGTCCATACTCCCTTTGTCTCTCCATTATCCACCTCATGTTGGCATACCTTATAAAATGAAGTAATCACACAAAGCCAAGCCACAAGTTGAGAAATTTGCCAATGGTCAACTCCGGTTTAGTTGCAAATTGAAAATTGTAATGCCATCAAACCATATCGCAAAATAGTTCAAGCCAGAGTGCAAAATTGTACTTGTGAAACACTTGCAAAATCAGAGGCATAAACATCCTTGTAGTATTAGAACCTAAACACACTAAACTGTTGTAGCATCAATGTCTTCATTATGCAAAATGTGATTTAGGATAGGAAGGTCTTGACGGTTCCTTGGATTCGTTTACGGCAGATGGGGCAGTTTTGCATCCGAGGTGAACAGTTATTGCAGCAGACAAGATGACCACATGGCAGAAACACAGTGTCCACCTCTGCATCCATGCACACCTTGCACATCCTTGCCTCACGCAGTTGCCGGTTCTGTTCAGCATATTGAAGTGCTTCTACAACAATATAACCAGTGTTATCACCAGGGGGTGCTTGATAGTGTAGTAGTTAGTGTGCTGGACTGTCAATGGAGATGCCAGGGGTTCAAAAACTTGGTTGGAGATTTCTGCTCCACCTGCACTCCTAGCCAACTCGGCTATAATGAGTACATTGACCATAAACCGTCGGTAAAAAGATGAGACGGCGAGGGAGACGACTGGCCATCTGTGCTCGTATGCTGAGGCTAAGAAAATGAAGTTGATAACACTTCACACCCATGGCTGTCTCAGGGCTAGCTTAAAGGACTGCTCTTCTACAACAGTGATATGCTTAGAGGCCAGACCTTGGCCTCAAGACCAAATTTGGCAGCATTGTGTGGTGTCTCGTCTTAACTTCAAGCCTTGCGGTCAGCATTTTGGATTTACATTTTAGTCTAGTGTTTAGCCCCTTTAGCGTGGAATAAAATTTTTGTTAACTCTCACCCAGGAGGGAATTTTTTGGCAAATTTTTTTTCAGATATTGATGTTATAATGATGCTATGATTGTTCTGGAAGTAATCCTATAAATTTTTTGGCATTAAATCGTCACCCCCAAATTTTTTTATTCACTTGAAAGTAGGTTTTCTCCACATTCTCGGCAGAAGTACAACAGAAGAACACCGGTCATGCAACATGTCAAAACGTGTGGTCAGTAGGCTACCACAAAAAACAAAGAGTTATCATAGTTATGAAAGTGACCGCTACAATGTAGATCAGTATTTGAATGGTTCTAGGACTTTTCGCCCCCGGAAGATTCGCCCCCGGAAGATTCGCCCCCAACATTTCGCCCCCCGGAAGTTTCGCCCCCGTCGATCCAGCTTCTAGTCTTAGTTACATTTTCATCATAGACCCCCCTTCTAGTCTTCTAATTACATTTTCATAGGTAATCCAGCTTCTAGTCTTAGTTACATTTTCATCATGCACTAAGACACCCTCTGCACAACATACATGACCTTCTAACGTTACCCCGAGTTTATACCGGCTCCACGCCTACTAGGTAGTGAGTTCTATCCTTGCCCGAGTTAACTCGGGATCCACGCTATGGGAACGGTTTCCTCAGCCCGAGTATACTCGGGATCCACGCTAAAGGGGTTAACTGCACATCAATAGTCGATGCAGTACTCAGCAACCAGTAGAAATGATACCTGCACTATAAAAGTGGGTGCTGAATGCGAGCACCTACTACATATTTATGATGGAACAACTTTCCGTAGTGTGCCAGTGATCTATATCTTTTGGGTTAGTACAATCATTGAAGATTTGCAATAGTACAGTGGTTAGTGATATGACAATCCACAGTTGAGGGATTCAATACCTCAGGCCAAAACTATTTCACGAGTTCAGTTCCACTAGTGCCTACTAGCAATTCAGCTACAAAATAAATACATATAATATACTGACTTCTATTTAGCACTATTATCATAATGCACAAGTTAGCTTAAGGACTGCTCTTCATATAACATCTGTTGAAGACACTTCATGACAAGGCTAAAATCCAAGTGTATTAAGTGAAACTGTTAACCCTTTAATTATAAATTCTGTGCATAATTTAGACCTTAGAACAGTGCCAATTGGTTTCAATATGCATTTCCTAGCACATATATTTTTTTCAGCGAAAAAAAAAATCCTATGCAATAAAGGGTTAATTTGTTCTTAACAATCCCATTGAATGTTTGTTATTTGCTGGTTCTCAGTATTAAAATTGATACATACCGCCGATAGGGATGATGGCCTGCCTGCCAGGCTCTTGAGGCTAATTACCTCTCTTTACTTGGCAACTGTATCACATCTCATCAATCGCTCTTTTGCACACTCCTGTATCCCCAGTGAGTAAAAGACAGCGATTATCCATCCAATCACCAAGATTGACCAACCACGGGCTCCGGTGAATTTAAGGCCTATTTCCATCCTGCCAGTCCTATTTCGGCTACTGGAGCACGAAATAGTTCAAGCGCACTCGCACCTGACATTTATGCAGCCGCCCATGGACCAGACCAGCTGCTCAGCAACCAGTACGCCTTCCAGCCAACCGGATCAACAACAGCAGCGCTCATCTCCATCTTTCATCACACTACCTCTCTCCTGGCAGCTGACCCATACGTAGCCCTCATGTCACTGGACTTCACCAAAGCCTTCAATACCGTCCGCCACTCGAAGCTTGCCAAGGCCAGAGAGCTTGCCACTAAGCTTTCTGGCCTTGACATACCAGATGAGATCTACAATTGGCTTGTCAGCTTTTTCCGAGACTGGAGACATGTGATGCAATACACCAGACACATATCGAGCACAGCCAGCATCAACATCAGTGTTGTCCAGGGCTCTGAGTTAGGCCCCACTACCTTTATTGTGAATGCCTCAGACCTCCAGCCTGTGGACCAGAGGAACATAAATTTGTCAAATATGCTGACGATACTTACCTGATCGTATGCGCATCGAGGAGAGATGCCATCCAAACAGCTGGACCACATCTCAGAATGGGCTGCCTGTAACAATCTACGCCTACTGTTTCCAAATCCCATGTGATGCTGATCCACCTCTGTCTGTTGAATTCCCTCCTGCCCTCGCTGTAGTAACACGTCGCAACAATGACAGTCTTGGGGTAACCATTCGAGACAATCTGAGCACCTCAACACACATTGCTGGAGTTTTGGGGCTTGCTTTCGATTCCTGTATGCTCTTCATGTCCTGAGGTCTCATGCCCTAACTGAAGCTGTGCTGCATGACGTAGCCAGAGCAACGATCGTGGCCCGTCTTCTTTACGCAGCACCTGCCTGGTGGAGCTTTACAATGCCGACAAAAGGAGCCGGCTTGATTGACTCCTGCAGAGAACTCGTCAAATAGGATACCTGCCCGCAAATGCTCCTGACATCTCTGTGATGGTTGGCGAAGCCGAGGACAGACTACTGTTAGCAGTTAGATGGAACGCCTCTCATGTTCTGTAGAACTTATTTCTGCCAACCATCAAGCAGAGTTATAATCTGCAGGGTTGTAGTGGTAAAATTAGAGGTGAGCACACGCTACCGGTTATTTTTCCAAAACATAACACAGGCGAGTACATGCTACCAGTTAGTTTTCCGAAACTCATTAGAAATGAGTATAAATATTTTGACGTGAGTATGCGGTCCCTAGAGGCGAGTACACGCTGTAGTGTATACGCGTGTATACCCTCGGCTACAGTCCTGACAATCTGTGCCCAAGAACCCAAGATTATGTGTTACTCTCAAAGGATGACTCGAACTACATATCCAGGGTACTTTATAGCAGCCTGCTGAAGAACCCTTAAATTGCTCATGTTCAGATATATGAACATCTTTATAATATATTAATATTATAATAACATTTCTTCCCATGTGTAATTGTCTGCGGTTCGTCAGTTCGAATTGATATTATATGAATATATATATATATATGAATAAATGTGCATTAAGAGTACTTCGAAAACTAAAATTCCTAACTTGTGAGTTGTGACTAATGAACATTTAAGCATTCAGAAATACCATCAATAGTTGCCCCAGTCCTAGAGTTTGCCTCGGGGGTTGTCGACACTGGATCATTCTGATCAGAGTTAACCAATATGTTTTTGTGCTCCTCTTCATTGCTGGTTAAATTAGATGCTGCAGACGGCTTCTTCTTCCTGTTTTTCTTTTTTTTTGCTACAAAAGAAATATACCGGTATATAGTTGTGTTTTTGAACGAAGTATTCAGACAGTCGAAATAAGTTTCACAGCTGCTATAAACTTACAAATTTCTTTAATCATTCACTTGTTGTCTACCTAAGAATAATAATAATAGATCACAATAATAGCTAGTAAAAGCTCTGTCAGTGCCAGCCTTAGAGGTGTGTGAACCGTGCGGTCACACGGGGCCCGCAATTTATGGGGCCTGAAAATGTCACAGAAAATTAACATAAGACACCCTAATAATAATATGGTTTCGATTAAATCTTCCTCTTTTGTCAATAAAATAAAAGTCAACTTCCTCTATATCCCAGAATTGTCGTTTATAGTTAAATTTGACTTGTACTTGTTAACAAACTACTAAAATAAAATGACTAGCAATGAAAAACAATTTGACTTGTGTCACGGGGGACCCGTACAGTATACTCTACATGGGGCCCGAAATATCCTAAGGCTCTGTTTCAAAAGCTATTCAATATATTAAAAATCAATTTCTAAACCTATTCCATACATTAGAAGTAGGGCATAACGGATTTTGGTTTTTTGCTGATACTGGATAGTATAGGCCATTATTTGCTGATTCCGGATCCAATTCCGATTAGTAATAATGTATGTTTTTATATTTATGCACTAAGGCCTAATTCCAAGTTAGTCATCATTGGCTTGGCGTCAGCTACAGAAGCACAGCCAGTCGGTCACCCTTCCCCAGCCGCCTGTGGCAGATACAGGGCAGATTCAATAAACAACTTATTAATCGGCAGGTTAGACATTCTGGATCCGGGTAATTCTGGATAGTCCAAAAATCGGCAAAATCGGTTTACCAATCTGGATTTTGGTTAAGCCCTAATTAAAGCTCGATTTGACAATGCATTTTAAACAGCAACCTCTCTTTCAGAAGTTGTTATTTATAATAAGAGGTTTTAAATGGACAAGAGTGAATTTAAAGACAATGACTCTACGAGTAAAGATGCCAATAAATACAGACTTTTTAATTGGAATAAACTTAGCAAATATTAATTCAAGTTAGCAGCCTATCGTAATCACAATACATATACACGTATGTGCGTAAGCGTCATTTACTGCTGAGAAGATATGCAGCCATAATATAACACTGCTGCATTTACTATTGACTAACGGTTAATACAAAATTTAGTAAAGACGAAATTTGTACTCTGGTTCCCTGTCCTTTGTCTTATCTGATTTGCAATGTGCAGTACCTCTGTGAGGCTGGTAATAAATTTTTTGACACTTACTTATTCACTCACAATATAACATATTAAAGAACAGTTTCACTGAAAAACAACTGTTGATGGTGAACTGAATGACTTCTAGGAACCTCAGGAAGCAATCACATACTTTTTGACTGCAATTCAGTCACTGGGATGTCAACAGGTGTAGACAGAGATTGTATGCTTGTAGCTTCATCTAGTACGCTCAACGAAGGTACGAAAGACGGTTGCGAAATTCCACCTTTAAAAACAATACTACATCTAAAAGTTTCTCTTCTGCCGTTCACACAGAATCAAGGCACATTCTTTGTGAAGTATTCCCCCCCCCATGATATCCTGTGTTAACCATTTAACTCTAACTGTTCTGCATCCAAACATTTAATTTCCTAGGTTTCTGCAACCCACAAAACATATTTAAAGCTGTAGTTTCATTCATCAAGTTTTTTTATTTCTTAATTCTTTAGAAACTTAGGGACTGTTATTCACAAGACCACTCTACTGCTAACTCACTGGTCTAACCATGCAACATCATTTCAACATCAGTATACATTAGCTGACATGCCGTTGTACAATATGCATCACCCTCCTCTCCATCCTCAGCAGATAACTGTAACATGAACTTTTCTCACTGCTGATATCTAGCCAACTGAATTATCCCATTTTTTAGCCTTTTGTCGACCGCCTTCAAAATTTCAGTACCTGTCATGCATACTTCACCATTACTTAATGACGATCCTTAATCTGAATCAGATACTGGCAAGTTATTGCAGTTTATAGAGACTTCCCTCACTTCAGAGTAGCTTTACATTGTCTTTGATGTTAGACAAATATTATCCAAAAATACAACTTCTACCCCATCTTTAATGTTTTCATTTCATAGGCTCATTTCTATCTCAGCTAGAAAATAAAATGCTAACACCTCAAAAGCAATGAAATCACCATCTATCCTATCCAAAATATTCTAATACTGGATTAGTCCAGTTACATGATGACTAAATGATGGAGGAAAAGGTCAAAACTTCATACCAGAGTTTGTGCTGCTCTGTACATGCTCAGTTGATGTGGCACTGGCAACCACAGCAGCATCAGTCAAAACATCAGTTCCAGGAAGTCTCGATGCCAGCGAAATTAAATTTTTACTGGTAAGTGGACCACTTGCTGCTTCTTCCAACTGGAAAAGTGCTTCAAGGAGACTCTCAGCATTTGGAAAGTCATCGCCTATAAAATTATAGTACCATTTCAAATTATTTGCTGCACTCTTAGCAAAACTTTCTTTCAACAGCACGATCAGTGCAATGCATGCAGTAATAACTGTATTTTGGTAAATCAATCACTGCAGCGTTGTGTTTTTATAATAATGGTACCGAATTGTCTGGCAACAGTAGCTGTCCTTAATTATAGGACCCAGCGGAGGCTAGTCAGTAGAGTTAGCAGCGCATAATCCACCCAGCATGTCACTCGGGCCAGGAACATATAGTCAATCGAAAGGTTGGCAGTTAAAATCCCCAACAGAGCAAAACATTTTGTTCAACATTTCTGCTCCGCATGCACCCCCTAGCAAACTCAGCTATAATGAGTACACTGACCATACACTGTCGGTGGGAAGATGAGACAGCGAGGGATAGATCTGGCCACCCATCTTCATGAGGCTAAGAAAATGAAGTTGGTAACACTTCATACTCATGGCTGCCTCAGGGCTAGCTTGAGGAACTGCTTTCTTCCCCTCTTCTTCACCCAAGCATAGAAATATTAATCCTTGGCTTGCCACAGGTGCACAATTGCAACAGAGGTGCACTTACTAAAGTGGTTGGAAGTTACAGATACAGCATTCATCCTATGCAAATAAGTTAGCCATTAATGAGGGCATTACAAAGCTACAAATTATTTCCCATTGGTCATTTACATACATGTGTTATAGTTTTGCAGATATTAGACATTGAGTTTCATTTATGATTCCGTTTTATGACCACAATGGAAAAAGAAGACAACATTTTGCAAATGTTTTTCAGTAACTGAGAGTCAGATGCAGTAAATTTTGAAGCATTTTACACATTTTTGGGTAGCAGGATCAACAGTACAGCCAGTAGTGTTCATACTAACTGTATCTATTGATTTATAGAACTTTTTGATAATGAAAGTGATACAAGCTGCAAAGTTGGCAACTGCATCTCTTAGACTGATTTTCACCAGCATCCGATAAAGGTCTGAATGTAAACAAAGTGGACATACTTGCACATGGATTTACAACTTTCTTCTGCTCTAGGGAATTGTGACAATGCCTCTGCAGTAATTATTGGATGACAAAACGTTACCTGGAGATGCCTGGCTAGAGATCTATCATGCCACACAAAAAGTTTTAGCTAATTTTGAAAGTCTTCACCCAAGGTTTCAAATGGACTAAAACTCCAACAAAATCTGGCCAGGACCACAAGGCGTAAAGTTATCACGCATGCAAACTTTGTTACTCATAAGCAAAATTTCAATTTCAACAGTACCTACAATAAATTGATTTGAAATGCAGTGTTGCCTCTACAGAAATCTCACTATGTAGCAACATTATTCTGAAGTAAATAAACTCTGCAGTTCTAGTTAACCTGCGGTTGATAAGCGGTTCTCAATTGCCACCTTGACTAAGTCTCTGGAATAGCCCATATTCAGAATAGCCCGGACAGATGGAGTGTCCATACGTGCTTTGACTTCTCGTGGCTCTACATGGTATGTTTGCGTCAGCGCTGCTCTCTGCAAATCAAAAATTGCAAGACATACACTACAAATTTACAAGAGAGAGAGACACACACACACACATTGTATGCATGTTAGTGTTTATTGTTATAATAGCTCCTTCTTAAGAAATTAATCTGAAACTAAAATGGCAAAAAGTTAAAAAAGTATAAGCGATAACTTAATAGAAATGTTTTATCAATTCTCTTTATCAAGGACTAGGGCATAACCAATTTCGGCTCTTTGCTGATTTTATATACCAGATAGTACAGGTCATTATTTGCAGATTCCGATTAGTAATAAATCTATGCACTAAGTCCTAATTCCAAGTTAGTCATCATTGGCTAATGGCTTGGCGTCAGCGACAGGCAGTAAATTTAAAGGCCCAGGTGCGACCCTTTGAACAGGTGCCCTGTTATTCTGGGGCCAGCTGACAGCCCTAACAAGTAACAATCGAGATTATAATTATACTAGATGTTTGCCCGTCCTAAGATGGTTTCAAACCAATTTGAAAATGTATTTTCCAATGAGCATGAAATTTATTATGTCCTTCATAGTTTAAAAATTTGTTAAAATCTCATTGTAAACAATATTTTGCATCAAAACTTAACTAAATTAGTTTAATCACATTTATTTTTCAGCACTATATTAAATCAAGTTGCGATTGGCCATTGTAAATTAGATCAATCCTGTTTATTTATCGGCGCTATATCAAATCAAGTCAAGAATGGCCATTGTAAATTAGTTTAATCATGTTTATTTATCAGTGCTATATAAAATCAAGTCGCAAATGGCCATTTGTGACGTCATTGGCCGTGAATATTAATTAATTGGAAGTGGCCAATGAGAGGAGCGTCACATGACAGACTTTACGACATTTCTGTTCGTTTATATAATTAATGTGAGTGGCATATAAATTATAATTATAAACCATCAGAAAAACAACAGTTATTAATCGGCGGGTTAGACATTCTGGATCTGGATAATTCTGGATAGTCCAAAAATCGGCAAAATCGGTTTACCGATCCAGATTTTGGTTATGCCCTATCAAGGACAAAAGTGGAGTTTAATGAGTGTCATCAAGAAATTTCCTTGTTCTTCAACAGAAATGGCTTATATTGCAGATCTTGAATAAGATTGATGATTTTGGAAAGCAGATAAGTGAGAGTCAAGGACACTTAAACCTGTTCTATTTAAGATAATAATTATAAGACATGATTATAAGCATATAGAAAAAACCTAAGATTTCAAATAACCAGAAAGAATGGAGAAATAGTTTTGTCTTTGTATCTTATGCTTACTGGCTGATGTGGCATTTCTTGTATTTGTCGTCTCGGCGTTGGCTGGTGAGTCCTGAGGTATGAACAGGTGCCATACCATACCTTATGTTGCTCCCATGGATCATCCTCCAATTCCCATCTTGTCAGATTGCCAGCACAGTGAAAGCACTGCACCTTATCACCAGGTCCTAAAACGATTTAATTTAAATCTTGATTTTATAAATGATATTAAATCTGTCAATTTCAAAGGGTTGTACTGCAAATGCTGCAAGATTATCTCAACACACAATTTTGTATTATATTCACTGCAGTTCAGTGCTAATCACTCAACTAATTAATAACAATCACTGCCCATCACCAGCAATGTGCACATTGCACAAGGTTAAATAATATAAGCTGATCTAAAGACTAACCAGCCATCAGTTTCAATATTTTGACCGATTACAACTTGGTTTCTAGCATTGTGCATTAGACACGGTCCGTGAGATAGAAGCTAATAATTAATAATAATAATTGCAAAATTATTATCACATTACCTTCTCTGAGTGCTATCTGGACCTTATTTAAGAACATGATGGATTATATCTACTTGGCGTAAAATAATAATAATAATAATTTTTTATTTGAAATTGGCAGTATTTTGCAGCTCAAGTTGTAGACCAAAACGGAATACATGGCTTGTCTTTTGGCCTTGGAACGATTTTAAATGTTGAGAATATGTATGTTACAAACAACGAGTCAGATATGAAATAAGCAGTTATCTTGTGACATTAGGTACAGCGCTACTGGATGAAACTTACTGGTAATGACTCGCTAGAAAATAAATGGAACATATGGCAAATAGCTGGCATTCTTACCGACATAGAAAAATCCTGCATCCGCCAAGCCTTCTGCAGTTTGACCAGGTGAGACTATTCCTCCCAAGAAAGACTTGACCCGTTTAGAGATGTCAGAATAATCTGGGTACAGTGGAGGGTCAGCAGGATTGAGAGAATGAGCAGAGACACTCTACATACAACCATAACCAACACAGTCATTTAACAATGAAAACCAACTGCAACTGAGCAGCACAACCTTCATATTCAATTTTATGCAGATGAAGGCATAAAAATTCAATACAACAGAAACACAGAACTAATCAATTTAATGCATTTGCTGTAGAAAATTATACCAACTGTGTGAAATCATGAAGAAAATGCAGAACTAACCATAGAGAACTAACCGCCCGGGTCTACTCGCTCATCATCATATCTTTCTCTATCTCGGCCTTCAGTCTCCTCATCTTTGAAATTCTGCAACCGCTCCTTAGTCTATGCTGCACCGGCTCTTTGGAACAATCTCCCAAAAGATCTCCGCCAGTTTGCTCATCCTCCCATATCGCCTGTTGACATCACCTCTCCTCCGCTCGCACTGTCCTCCGCTTGCACTGTCCTCCGCTGCTTTCCACTCACGACTGAAAACCGAACTCTTCAAGCTATCCTATCCTGATTCCATTCCTGCGCCACCACACAACCGCCATCATCACCGATTACCACCGTAGCACCCTGCTGTCTCCTCGGCTTGACCTCCCCGGACTCTGACCCGGCACCGGAACGGATAAGGCGGACATGGCTATTGCGGACTTGATTTGATATAGCGCCGGTGAATAAGCTGGTCTCCCTGACGTGGCTTTTGTGTGGCGCTGAGAAATTTCAGAGATTTACATTTACATACATATAAAAACTAAATTTCAAGATAATAATTATTAATTAATTATTAAACAATATAATTTATATAAGTAAATTAGTAACAGGTCTTCAGCCAAACACTGAACAATGGCAACCAAGATATAATATCTCCTAAACACAGTTAATCCATTTTAATCTTCACTCGTAAAAATTAGCACAGACAGCTGGCTATCCAGGATAGCAAATGCAAAATGTTAGGCCAGCCCCTTATCCAATGAGACATGCAAAGGCAAGTAATAAATAACCAGCCAGCAGCTGCTAATCCAATCGGATGCATGACAATTACTGGTAAGTGACATTTACTGACAGCTTGTGATCCAATCAGATGCAAATAGCATGCCATAAGTATAACTGTTTAGGAGTAAAGTAGCAAGTGTATCAGTCAGTTGAAAATGTTCTATTCTGTAATGCTCAACTGTCTTTAAACACTTTAGTCATCATGACAAAGACACTGAGCCATAAAAGTGAACTAGATAAAGAAATCTAAATACTTCTTATGGCACACTATTTGAAAACGTGGCCACATGAAGTGATGCAGAAGCAATGCAATACTGTATTAATAAAAATAATTTACATCATAAACCAATGACTATAGTCAAGAATGCTTCATAATTTGAGAACATTGAAATCTTGTTTACCAAACTACGGTACATCAAATGCATAAGAAATCAACATACACATTTACAATATTGCATTTCTCACAAACAAAACCGAAAGTTAATTTCAAAAACAACTTAGTGCAGATAAATTTCATGAATTCATGGTTGTAGACTTACATGAGTATATTTTCAGTGGTTAGTTTTAACAAATTAAAAATATGCTCTTTAAGTTACAGATAAATAACTGCTATTTAACTTTTGTGTTATATTTTTTTAGCAAGCTGTGGTTGTTGGTGCCTCCATTAGACAGTAAGCAAACAAAATTACGGCTTTCAGATTTTCAAAATTACGAATACTTCCAGGCAAGTAGTATGGCTCTGCACCTGTAGCAGGTCTGTGTACAAGTTGGCAAATTTGTCCCAATAAAATCCACACAATTTCAGGGCACAGTCCAGAAACCCAGTTGGTCATATATTTTGGTAACTAATTCATGCTGCTTACCAGTTGTCGAGTAGCTCTTTGACATAATTCCATTGTAGAGTTAGGACCTTCCACCTCAAGATGACTATACGTAATGTTTTCAGTTTTCAGGCCACTGTCAGTGTGGGTCGGCTCTGCAAGGGGAACATTGCCAACATCCCTACCCTGAACAAAAGGGCAGTCAGGGTAGTGTCTCCTGTGCTCAGCTGATGGTATATCTGCAGGTTCCCAGTTCCTCATTAACCCACGACAGAACGCGCACTGAACTCGATCTGCAGATCCAGTGTAGAAGAGACCATCTTGAGCCAAAGAACATGGATCAGCCTTAGCTCCTGAAGGCCAATCGTAAAAAGTATTCAAGCGAACTTGTTCATATCGCAGTTTCTCATAATCAAGCTTCGAGCGGTCGGTAATCGAGTTTGTGCTTGTAAAGAACAAATTTTTAGAAATGGCTCGCTTGATGGCCAACTTACAGACATTTTTGATTGCCTGTCTGTCATGAGCTTCATCACAATTATCATCAGCAAATGTTTCTAAAGTAGTGATGCTTCTTCCATCCAGACATGGAGGTTTGAGTGGAGAATTCCTAGTGTCATTTCCACAGACAAATGCACAGACAGGAGAACACTGTTTATGTCTTTCATTTAGGTTTTCCTTTGCACTCAATTGTGACAGATGAACTTTGCAAGCAAAACATTCTACTTCATCCCCACAGCCGGTGAAGAAGAATCCATTCTTGGCCAACTGCAATGGGCTAAAGTCAGAAGTATCAGGCCAACTATAAAAAGTTGCTAGACGATACAACTCCTTCTCCATTTGAAAATAGTACATGTGCTGCAGTATTACAACTGACAGAAGTAGCTCAGACTGTCAAGTACAACAGCAGAACATTTGCCGAACACTTCATACCATGTACGCCACTTGGAAACTCTTCTAAAAACGATCAAATACTCTAAGTTCAGATTGTCACCCACAATAGTCTAGAGCAAATCAGGCCTTCTTTCTTGTGTACTACAGCAAAATTCTTGTAAAAATTTAAAAGAATTTACACCAACAGGTTCAGTTTAGCTGACTAGAACATGACAGCTAACCTTCTCCATTAGCCAACTTCCAACCAGGCCCTTAACCAGCCACCTGTCCAGTGGTGTCCACCCATCCTTTGGATGGACGAAAATTATTTTGGACGGGCATAAATTGTGCATGATTCTCCTCCACCACCATCCAGCTTCTTCTCTATTCTAGAGCCACTGTGATCATTGAGATGACAGTTCTGTAAAGAGCAGGGGTTGATATTAGGCTCTGTAAACAGCATAGGGGCACTGCAGTTGGACTCGTATGGCAGCGGGACTTCGGGCGGTCGTGACTTCGTATGCTCATGGCGTCGGGCGGTCACGACTTCGAATTTGGATGGGCTACTCTCTGGCTAAGGGTCTGCTTCCAACCTTTTCAGTAAACCCCTGTAAGCAAATTTTCTCAGGCTAGAAAACGCTTAAGTAATATTTTGTATTGTCAGTTTACTTCAGTGCATTTTTTCTGTTGGAATGCTCCGGAATGGCATTCCAGCACCTTTTTTCAGCTATTAAAATATAAATTAGTTATTTTAATAAACTAATAATTTAGTTATTTTAATTTAACGTGATGTCAAAAATTTTCTTGGGGAGGTCTCACAGAGACCCTTCCCCAAAGCCCACCCCCATTTTCTCGGTCTTTGCCCTCGATCTAGCCCTTCCATTCTGGTTCCATAACCTATTTTCTAGAAAAAAGCACTAGTTTATTTATTGCTTTTTACAAAGAAAACTACTCAGAGGTACTCCAAGCATAAGAGCTCCAAAGCAAGAAGTGAGTTTTAAGGCAACGAGTTGCAGTAGTCCTCTCACCCACTATCACCTGAGCTCAAATGGCATATGGAATCTGTTCAAATTATTCCAGCCCATACCAGAGCAATAAAACAACTCAGTTTTGATTTATACAACTTTGCAATGGTTTTCTTAGACAAAATCACATATATGTATACAAATACATTTATACTTAAACATATTTTTAGAATCTAGTGTGCAGATCTATCTATTCTTGAATCTAAAAGCCTCTATACCACAGTATGAATGCATATAGCATTAGTTCATTATCACTTCTGCATAAAATAGAAGGACAAATTGGGTTCAAAACCAGGGTCAATCTACTTGAATCAAGGCTCAGACCAGTCTACGCAACCACATGGCACATGAAATAGCAAAAGGGGAAATGAGATCCAGACGAGACATGCTTCTAGTTGAACTTGATATTGACTTTATGGCCTTTACAGTACTGACCTTTAAACACTAGGGCAGACTCCCTTAAGCAAACATATCAACAACATGTGCCAACTCACTGCAGACGCAGAGTTAAGGCCCAAAAGTAAATATACATGGATCACTGGAAAACACGAGCAAGTACCTGACCTTTGACATCTGCAACGTGAGCACTTTTGTATAGTTCTTAAATAGCACTGATATATATGTGTATACATAATGCTATTAATAATATTTATAGTATTATTGTCATTATTTTACAAACATTTTTAACACACACACACACGGTTAAACAGATATGCGAATCAGAGGAGCGGTTAGTCAGTCGCCAGCTGAAGAGCTGTTAGACATCGAAATTCTTGAAAGCCAATGAGAAATAATAAGTTTTGAGGCATTTCTTAACAGAAGAGAAAGAGTTCAAACTTCTGACACACATAGGTAGTTGGTTCCACTCCTTAGGGCAACAGAACGGAATGCACGAGAGCCCATAACAGTGCTACATTGAGGCTCAACCCAAAGACCAATACCCACAGATCGCAGACTGTGATGGAATGTAAGGAGAGAGTAGTGTTTGAAGGTAGGCAGAAGTGCTCAACTGAGGGTTTTATAGGTATGACAAGCCAGTTTAAATCTTAATCTGAATCATACAGGAAGCCAATGCAGCTGACCAAGTAGAGTTAATGAGTTTGAATGAGAAGATGCATGCAGAACCATGCAAGCCATGCAGAGGATTTTGGATGCGTTGAAGCCTGTTGACTTGAAAATTGGACGTGCCTGCAACCAGAGTTGGCAAAATCGAGAAGAGTAGAGAAGAGAACAGGCTGTGGTCTGTGACATTTCCTTGGTAAGAGCAGACCTTATGTGACATATTGCTCTGATATGATAGAAACAAGATTAACAAAGGTTTGTTTTGTTGAATTGAAAAGATTACTGCCCAGAGTCACTCCAAGTGTTTTAAAGTTTTTGATAGTGTGGGATGAGAAGGAAAAGAGCACAGTCGTTGGCATGAACAAACATGAATGCCTCAGACTAATCAGGGTTTTAGCAAGACCGCTGAAGCAGAACCATGGGTGCATTGAAGAGAGGCATTCTTCAAGTACCGCTTTGCCAGACTGATGCATTGGTGACGGCATAATATATATATATATATATATATATATATATATCACACACACACAGAGTCTAAATAGACTTGATTACGGTAGATCTGAAGGTTAGGGCGGCAAAGAAGTGTCCTTGAAAAAGTTATAGTGCATCTACTTGGACATATACAATTCAACTTGATTTGATATTCAGTCATATAATTATTGGATATTTGTTATATATGGAAAGCCACAGGTCGAATATTTATTTTAAAAAAATTTCAAATTGTCACATTTCTTCACAAAATTCTCACAAGAGCACTAGTCACCAACTCCAACAGTTGTTTACCCAGGAAATCACCAGAAAGTCTTAAAACTGCTTGCAACTAGATGCAAGGGGGTTCTATAATGGCCCAAACACAGAGAAACAAATTTAAAGTATTTTCTCTCTACACGTTTCCGGTAACTTGTCAAATCCTCTTTTATGTATCTTATCGCGAGTTATCCACATGGCAATCGCCACAAAAATCTCAAACTGCTATCAACTACTGGTTAACGGTGCCCCAAGAGGGGTTATTAAACCGTCAGAAACTGGTATTTTGATGAGAAAATTATGAAAAATATATGAAAATTTGAAATTTAACCTGCGCCTTTTCATACTGTATATACTGTCAGAATGTGAATATAAAACTTGACAGGACTGTAGCAGCTGAACAGACATTGTCTACGACTCTAAGATCTTTGGTGTGGGTATGTCGGATATGCATGAAGCTGGCTCAAAATTGCTTCTAAGTTTAAATGTGCATACTTTTTCATAATGTAGTTTACATTAACAATTACAAATATTTATACATTGTATTTATTCTTTCCGGCGTATGCATCATTCAGACCATCTTAAATTATTCGCATTTACCAAAAATCATACGAACTACCTCATTCCAACTTCGAATATAGATATCGTTGATCTTTCTATAGCGCCTAGCCCCCCGATAGCCCAAATTAAGTTAGAGTTCTTTAATACGTTGGCCCCGTAGAAGAATGACAGCTCATTCATTATTGCTTGTTGTGTTGCATTCATCCTGGATATTCTCCTGGTTATTCTGTGTACATTATAGGCTTACATTCTGATCTGCTTAGCTTCTTTAGATGTTTAAATCATCGGGGCACTATCACAGTATAAATAATCACACTCTCGTAGGCCTAATCTTTTCGCATGGGGTCCACATAGGCGCAACCACCCTATGGGACCGTGGGACGCGTCCCCCCAACTTTCGAGTAGATTGCGACGGTCCTCCTCAACTTTTGCCACCGACTGTTAAACTTTCAATAGGGATTGGACAATTCTCAAAGAAACTGATGAGTATGAAACGCAGCCATGTAGCCCGCTGTATATATAATAATATAATAGAGATGACTAGCATAGCCATCATCCAGTGTTGTAGGCTACGGCCTGTACAATGATGAATGACGGCTGTGCATAAAGCATCACTCTGTGTAAGCTCCAAGACTCTGGTGCCGCTTGACACATGACCTTGTATAGCAAGATTTTGGGCCAGAAATTCCTCGTTTCTCACCCTTCCATAATAGTCACCTGCGCTCGAGCCATCTGACCTCTGAACCAGAGGCGTAGCTGGGGGG
This sequence comes from Allolobophora icterica, assembly GCA_963556255.1. Taxonomy (NCBI): domain Eukaryota; kingdom Metazoa; phylum Annelida; class Clitellata; order Crassiclitellata; family Lumbricidae; genus Allolobophora; species Allolobophora icterica. The sequence goes on along the minus strand of OY744602.1, from coordinate 72,917,784 downwards.
AGAGCAGGGGGAGCGGCCGCTCCCTCTGAGACCATTTTCCAAGATGTGGGGCCTTTTTCACAGTTTATTTATTCCAATCGTTCAAAATTTATTTATTCCAATCGTTCACATTTTTTTATTCCAATCGTTCGAACGACATAATTTGTTTCCTGGAACTCTAGAAAGACTTTGCGATACCAAATGGGCATTCAAAAAATCAGCAGTACATGTACTCTTGCAGAATTAACCAGAACTAATAGTTGCCCTGCATATATAGTTATATACTCGTGGATGGTGAGATTAAAAGCTGCACTACGAAACAGCTGACTGACAGTGTTTAATCTAGACTACATTTAGGGGGGAAATTTCCCACCCGGATTTATGTTTCCCCCAGAGGCCGGCAATATTATAATGTATAGACTGTTTTGAGGAAGAAATTGCCCCCCCCCCCCCCGATACATGTTGAGCTCCCCCCAGAGACGAGTAAAACGAACGAGTAATAGAGATGAATTCCTAAAAAAAGGTCGTCAAAGTTTTAAGTCCGAAAAAACGGGACGAATGATTAAAAAAAGGTCAACTTTTTTAAGATGAAATTCCAACTTTGAAAGATGAAATCCCTAAACTCCAAAAATTTTTTGGCGTTTGAAGTCTGATGAAATTTCTCCAAAAAATGTCGCCGTTGTTGATCCCCGCCCCCCGACAAACCTTGTTTCCCCTTCAGAAGAGGGGGACTAGATTAAACACTGGCTGACTGAGGCAAAGGGTATGCTTGTAACCCTTAATACGTTCGAATTCTTAGTTCTTCTAATATTCTGGAAAAAGAGCTAGAGAAGGCTTTCAGTTTATCCACATATTTACAGAGAAGTAGCTTTGATTTGGTAACACCTTCTCATTTGATTAAACTTTATGAAAACGATATTAAAATATGTGAAATGAATTCAAATTTGAGTTTGAACGGATTGAGAATGAAGCAACCGAGCTGGTTCAAAAATCTGATATTACTACTGACTATAAGCAACACAAAGTTCGAAAAAGAAAGAGATTCCATGAGTGGATAATCGAATATCTGATTCATGGTTGAAAAATATAGTGTCACTAGATTGTGTCACAAATCTTGACTTGAGTACTGTTCCTAACTCTACTATGGCCTAGTTTCTAGTCGTATGGCGTACTTCAATCGAGTGCAATGCTCTGCGGGACGTTTTATTGGTCGAATACCAAAATTTGGTCAGGTCTCTGGTTATATACTGTAGGTCCTGCACTGGTTCCAGCCAACTGTCAGCCAGCGTGTAGTATAAGGGTTGTTTCCCTGGTTTGGAGGTGCTTGCTGGGATGCTCCAGCTTATCTGCGGGTCCTTTGCCGCCCCATGCTGGGAGTTCATGGTAGTCGCCACCTCCGATCTTCGGGCAAAAGGGTACTCATTGTGCCTTTTGCCCGCTCAGCCACCATGCAGAACCGTATTTTTCTGTGGTGGACCCGACGGCATGGAACGGGCTTCCCGGATCTATGCCTGTTCCCGAGAACTCCTTCTTATACATTCTATACTCGATTGAAAACTGTCTTGTTTGGCCGTGCAGGAGTCGGGAGCACCTCGGAGTAGCCTCTCTGAGCAGGTGCTTTATAAATACTCGAATGAATTAATGAATAAATAGCACAATTAATAGATCAGAGCATTTTGCAAATGTGGCTTCCAAATTTAGTTGTGTTAATTAGATTAAAAGCATTTTTCCAACGTGAATTCCGATAATTATTTATTTTGGTAGTTGGGGCCTTTTTCATGTGCTCGCTCCCCCTGGTGTTGAAACCTGGCTACGCCACTGCTCTGAACCATGTGCCTCCACCGTCCCGCTCTCCATGTGTTCTCTTTCTCTCCCCACGTCTCTCTCCGTCGTTCTGTCTGTCTGTCTCTCTCTCTCTCCGCCCCAGACCCCGCTAAACGTCGAATCGTGAGCGCAAGGCGTTGAAACAAGAAAGACGTTTCGCGAACGTCCCCCGTAACAGTTCTGAGTTTCTGCCCTATTAGTATTAGCTCCAAACTTCGAGATCTAAAGCTTGGAGATTACGATAGGCTTATACTGCCTATAATGCATGCACTCATGGTTCGAGAACTATAAGCGTCGTCTCATTGCCTTCTAGATACTGAAGGCAATGGTCGTCTTTATCTTTTAGCCTTAGGCCTATAGGCCTAACTCTAGCTGTTTCGAATGCGCTTCATTCAGTGGCTCCTATCCCCCCCCCTAAACAACCGGGCTCAATCCCTCTCCTTTCCCTCCCTAAACAACCGGGCTCAATCCCTCTCCTTTCCCTTCCCTCTCACAAAACAGAACTGCAAGCGAAGACTCTGTAACTTGTAGGGAGTGTGATAAAAATTGAAAAGAAACACTTGCCTCTGTTTTTCGTAGGTCTCAACTTTCACCCACCCTGAATAGGGATAGAAGCCTCTGGCTTCATTCACTCTCAGTCTCAGGCTCGCTTCTTTACAAATATGGGCGTCCGCATGAATTTTTCTAGTGGGCAAAAATTTCCTAGGGGGGGGGGGCACAAATTTTCCAGGGGGGGGGGGGTCAAAATGACGTTTTTGCATGGAATAGGAGCTATTAACGAACACAGAAAACGTGACAACTTTCAAAATCCATGGGCAAATGCCCCTTGCTTCCCTCCGGACGCCCATCTTTACAAACCAAATTTTTAAACATATTTTCCCACCGTAGGCCTATAATGATGATGGGGGGGGGGCGATAGCGCATTGGATAACATCTGGCGTAGAGTGCGAGAGGTACAGAGATCGAGTTCCATACGCGGACATGCTTTGTAGGCTGCAATTTGCGCCGTGTAGGGCCTATTGCAGGCTGTCTGTTCTGTTAGTAGTTAAGATTTATCGCATAACATGGACATTGGACATGTACAGCGCAGTGCATGCGTTTGCAGGCGCTTAATTAAAGAATAAATATTATTAATTACTAGCTGGATTACCCGGCGTTGCCCGGGGTTATAAGCTTCACACCACCACCACCACCACCACCACCACCACAACCACCACCACCACCACCACCACCACCACCACCACCACCACCACCACCACCACCACCACCACCACCACCACCACCACCACCACCACCACCACCACCACCACCACCACCACCACCACCACCACCACCACCACCACCACAACGACTGCTTGGCAATCTTGGCAGTCGCCCTCTGGCGGCAATTGCTTCGCAGTCTTGGAGGCCCTTTTGGCGTCTGGCGACCTGTGGCGGAGACTGCTTCGCAGTCTTGTAGTCTTGTAGACGCCTTCTGGCATCCAGCGACCTCTGCCGTGGACTGACTGCTTCGCAGTCGCCCTCTGGCGGCGACTGCTTCGCAGTCTTGGAGGCCCTTGTGGCGTCTGGCGACATGTGGCGGAGACTGCTTCGCAGTCTTGTAGACGCCTTCTGGCGTCTAGCGACCTCTACCGTGGACTGACTGCTTCGCAGTCGCCCTCTGGCGGCGACTGCTTCGCAGTCTTGGAGGCCCTTGTGGCGTGTGGCGACCTCTGGCGGAGACTGCATCGCAGTCTTGTAGACGCCTTCTGGCGTACAGCGGACACTGCTTCGCAGTCTTGTATACGCCTTCTGGGGTCTAGCGACCTCTGCCGTGGACTGACTGCTTCGCAGTCGCCCTCTGACTGACTGCTTCGCAGTCTCCCTCTGGCGGCGACTGCGAAGCCCTTGACCTGTGGGGAGACTGCTTCGCAGTCTTGTAGACGCCTTTTGGCGTCTAGCGACCTCTGCCGTGGACTGACTGGTTCGCAGACCCACTGCCGGTGTGTAGTCGGCCTGGCCCTTAGTAAAGGAGACTGGTTGTTCCATATACTGGAAATAATGTAGATCTTTGTGTTTGAACATACGTTAAAATTTTGCTGTAAAACGATGAATATAGTTCGAATCCATCGTAATGAAATTTTGAATTTTGAAGAAGTTCGTTATGCGCATTATTAATGACGTTTGGGAATACCGGCGCCATAAATAGAACCGCTTCGCAGTGGAATAGGCGCAGGGACGCTCGGTTGGGTAGTTTTGGGGATTTTCACCATGGTAGCGGTGAAAACGGGGGACGCGAACCTCTGCACTGGGTGTCCGATGCCGAGACCGACACAGCAGTCAAGGTTTCGAGTGAAAAGGTGAGAAATTGTAGAAGTTAAGCCCGGTCAAACACACACACACACACACACACACACACACACACACACACACACACACACACACACACACACACACACACACACACACACACACACACACACACACACACACACACACACACACACACACACACACACACACACACACACACACACACACACACACCTACACACACACACACACACACACACACACACACACACACACACACACACAGAATTCTCGCTTTATTAATATAGATTATTATTAATTCGAATTCTGATCATTCTGTCATTGAAACTGACCAAACCCAGCTGGCTCTTGCGAACTTCACTTGGCATAGCATTAGCATGGGTGAATAAATTGGGCCCTCTAAAGATGAGAACCTCTAAATGTTAACCTCTATAGGCCTATTTATGTAAATATCTGAATCTAAATGTGTGAAATAATTAAGGTTTAAGAATTTCTGTGTTTTCGCCTTGTGACCGGAGGGTTGCAGGTTCGAATCCCACTCTAGCCGCTGCTTACGGACCTTGGGCAAGTCCTTAACTCGCAATTGCTCGTGGCGCTTCGGCGTGAAAATTCCGGCACAGTATCAAATGCTGTAGTCGTGAGCGTCTCTGAGTAGTAGTTGACTTCGAGAGGCGCTATAGAAATATCCGGAATAAATATGTAATTTTCATTTATGCTTCACTATCACATGAATGATGAATTGATGATGACCACTGATTGACCAAAATGATTGGCATTGTTTTATGTCTTAAATGATACGTTTGCGGTTTGCGACTTTGCGTCTACTTTTTTTGGCGTTTGGCGGCGCCACTGTACTTAACTGGCAATTAAAGGCGCTGTACGTATACCTGCCTATGACTATCTAACAGATCTAAACAAGTGCTTTTTAAAGCAGTTAGCAATGTATGCTGCACAGAGTCAAAGGCAACAGCACGTAAGTGCAGTGGCAGACTGTTCCAGGAGGACGGTCCAACACACGAGAAGGCACAATAGCCTCGAGATGAAGTGCGACAGCGCGCACGACGTGGTACCTGAGTATCTCTGTGGCCGCAGAGCGCAGCGATCGCTGACCCAGCTGACTCGAGACTGGAGCACAGAGCTCTCTGATGTATGCCCGAGCAACTGAGGCACGTATTGACAGCACGTAAAAGCAATGCGCTGGGCAACAGAAAGCCAGCGCAGGGTATCTCGCATTAATTCAGTTAAATGCGAATACTTGGGCTCAGTATGAGAATTGTAGAAAAAAGACTGGGGGGGGGGTTAGACCTTGATTCATGTGGAGTTGGGGTGTGCAATGAAGACTTTACTATGAGGTCCTAAGAAAGACTAGGGGATTTGAACCCCCAACCCCCGACAATTCTCACCCTGCTTGGGCTTGTAGGCTACATATAGGCTTATACATGCATTATACATGCATGCATACATACATGTATACATAGGGGCCTACATAGGCCTACATATACATGCATACATACATGTATTGATTTTGGGGCGGTGGTGATAACACAAAGCCATTATAGTTTGGAAACAATAATTTAATCTGATTTAAAATAGTTTGAAAACAATAATTTAATTTGATTTGTGTTAAAATTACTCCCCGCAGGTTCAGATTTAATTATGATAGCGCGCAATAATGTTAAAATAGCGTAGGCCTATTTCATTTAAAAATACAATTATGGCATAGAATTAAATTTAAAGGATGCGGTCTACTTGCTACTATTTGAGCAACTATAGTAGCAAGGCCAAGTAGGGCCTACCAATTAGTAGCAAACATAGGCTTACGAAACCGGACTCGGACCTCTTTGGACTACTCTCTGGAAACCCTCTGATCTGACGTAGCGCTCGTGAATAGGCTGGTGTCCTGCGCTTGGCCTTCGAGTGGCGCTTAAGAAGTTTGGAGATTACGATTACGATTACGATTACGATTACCAGAGCCGTATATTACCACAGAGCCGTATATTACCGGCTCTGACGATTACGAATAGGACTCTTAGAGCGAGCGCTATCGAATACCGAACGTCAGGGAACCAGCGCTGGTTGAAGCGACTTCCGTTTGCGCTTGAGGCGGCGCAGTTGGTGGACGACGACGGATGGAATGGCGTTGCGTCGTCTTGGATGTTGTCGTTCCTAAGGATGTGACTTATATTAACTGAGGCGGAATGAAATGATAAAACTGTCATTTGCAAATTACTCTTTCAGTAAAAATGTCGTTCTGGAGATTTGTTTGGATAAATGTCTCGCTTGTTTTTAGTCAAACGCTGAATAAACGAAGCCAAACATGTAAGTCAGCGATTCTTCAAATGTAGTAAGAAGCTATCGGCGCAGAGCTTCCTAGTCTTGTGTTCACGTTTTATAAGATGTGGCGAAGTGCGCTGATGACACTAGGCGTATATAACTATATATATAGGGCACGGTGCAGAACCAGGTAGTACATAATAAGTTACTGAGCCCAAGAACAGAGGTCCAACCTGGCAGTCATTTGGGGGACACTGCAAATTTCTTTGTTTTCCTTTGTATTGCTGATGCTTTATTTGTATTATTATTATTATTATTTATATTCAAATTGAATTTTCACAGTCAGCCTTGACTTTTCTTAATGCACCTTTGCCTTGGCCTCCATGTGATCATATTTAGAGCACATTTTAAACTTCTCTGGGCACAAAACCCCATAACTTTATTTATGGACAAAATTATTAGAAGGTATACAATGTCAAACCTAAGCATTACTTTGATAGATAATGGCTACATGATGAAAAAGGTTGTTTATCAATTGATTGCTTTGTAACATCTTGTGTGCAGATGAGAGCCTCTTTTGTGAAAGTCATTGTGGAGTGACTTCCAGCAAGTCCTAAGACACAGTTGCTAATTCCACTGATGGCAAAACCATACAATCCTACAAATTGTAGACCTAATACTGATAGCAGTAGCTGTTGCAGTGCCTTGCAGTAATGCCTCAAATAATAAAATTAAAACAACAATTTTCATTTATAATTTGGTTGAGCCAAAGTGGTCTCATTTTCTGTTTGGTTCATGGTCAGTTTGCAGGCCAGAAAAGGGAGCAGTGGCTATAGGGACAGTCTGCTTAGTGCTATTAGCCCTAATGCAGCTTATGTAGGTCAAAAAGTTTCCTTCACAAATCATATGCTGACTCTCCTTCCTCTTTCCATTATCTTCTTCACTGTACTTCATTTTCCTTGCGGCTCTAAATACCATTCCCTGTTGATATTCAGGTCCCTGAATTTTTTGATAGCAGTTTTGGGAACCAGATTCTAACCCAAGCATTGTCTTGCTGATTTTATCTTAAGTGAATTGTTGAATAAGCTTGGTTTTCTCAACTGGTTTAAAATGTGATAATGTGATACATGCAGATGATATGATGGCAGTGCTTGGAAATGCAATGGCAATGAATGGGTCAAGAAGAGATAGGCATAACTTCACATTTTGGATCCCTCGAGTGGGTATTTTGGTCTTCATCAGGCTGTAATCAGAGCTTTTCTTTTGCATATTTGGACTTTGACATTTATAGCCACTTTGACAACCAGAACTCAGGAAAAGGGTTGGGTTAAGAAAGTGTCAGAATGAGAGATTTTAGAACCTAAAGAGACAGGCTGCATTTCTGGCCATCATCCCAGCAACAATTTTAAGACTGGCGACGATAGTGTAAAAAATGATTGGGAAACCAACTGATGCAACTCGTTGTTAAAGTGTTGAAAGAGAGAATGGTGCATTCTTAGGTGCTAGATGGAATATACATGTTGTCCTTGTGGTTGAAGTTTGAAGAACAGTTTGGGCTTTGTAGATTGCTGTGCATTGGTTACAAAGTGCTGAGACTATTTTAAGAAAGATTTTTTTGGAGAAGAGCAAGACTGTATAGGCCGTCTTGACTTAAGCTGTCCAACATATTAAACTATAATCAGCTTTTAGACACATCAAGCTAATGGTAATTTTAGTTAAATAAATGCCTTGTTTTGCAAAATACCTGTAACCTTAATGGTCTTGCCTTTCCAACTTTCTCCAGGGCTAATCTTTTGTGATAAGATCTCCATCGAGCCAAAATTTTGTAGTTTGGAAACTAACAGTATAAACTATAAACCTTCATGCAGGCTTACTGTTCGAATTTAAACTAACAGCATTGCTATTTGGAGCAGTTACCAGAACTTGTGTAATCACAATATTTGTATTTGTAAAGTGAGCAAATGGTAAAGAATATTTTAAGTGGCAATGTATGGAAGTATATTGATTAAAATACATGCCCTGTTTTCTGTACATTGAATCTTCAGGATGGATTGCTTTGCAGGAATTTACTGGTTAAGATAGTGATGGGGTGACTGGATGTTTTTAAAGAACTTCAGTTAATTCAGCTTTTTCACAAACCTTGTGACATGATGGACGGCTTGCATGGTAGAAATAATAATCTTCATTTTTTTATTGATTTAAGCTGACAGATATGCAGTAAGATTATATGATATATTTCCATAGCATTCTGTCCTGTAGATACTTACTCTTGCACAGTAAATCACGTATATTCCTTTTAGTCCATAAGCAAAAACATTTTTCTGCAATCACAGATGACTCAATTAATGTCTTCAGGACCACTGTTGGTCCCACTCCTGTCATGTGATCTTGATTCTGCATTCAGTCCTAAACCTTTCGCCAGATCTTGACCGATTTGAATGAGTTTTCACAGCACATTCATTATAAGAGTTTTAATCCCATCTCGAGAGGTTACTGATGGAAAGAGATTCCCTGTTCTCCTGTTGGCCTGGAGCAGAATTCCTTATGAACAAACGCTGCTTCCAGTGGAGAAGAAGAGGAGTGATGATGGATCTTCAGATGCATTCGTTTCAGTTGGCTTGACTAATTAAAGTGTGTCCCAGCTGCATTTCCGTGCCCATCCAATGAGAGTTTTAGTTCTGTAATTCCTGGATGACTGTCTACTTAACAGAAACACTGTATGACTGTGTTTGTGAATGTGTGTGTGTGTATGTGTGTGTAAGTGTGTGTGTGTGTAAGTGTGTGTAAGTGTGTGTAAGTGTGTGTAAGTGTGTACGAGTTAATGTATGCATGTTTGAATGTATCTTTTTGGGTGCTGCAAATTAGTAGTGTTCTGACATACTGGTTAAAGGGCAATGGTTATAGATAGTTGAAGCAACCATCAACTGATATCTTGGACATTGTGATAAAGGCGCTATAGAAGTCATTAGATTAGATTGGATTACAGCCACATGAAGATCCCTGTGAAGATCGTGGGTAATACCAACTGTCGAGGAATGCAAAAGCCAAAGCTGTGGATCTAACCCTTTCTTGTTTGGTAACCAGTGCAGTGTCTATAACACATTTGAGAATTTAGTTCAGTAACAAATCGTGCAGCAAACTATGGATGATGTAGCCGAAAATATAGAAGCAGTATTAGTGTGAGGACACAGAAGAAAGAGAAAACAAGGAAGGTAAATGGCACAGTTGGTGAAATCAGGATCTACAGAGGGAGTTGCCATGGTCCACTGTGTGCAAGCCCACTTCATTGTCCCTGTGTGTTGAACTTGATCCACAAAGGAAAATATTCGAAGTTTAATAAAAGTGCATAAGTTTAATCTTATTCGAACAAGTCAGAGAATTCTTGTCTGTTAAATGGACTGCTGTGTTAATAAGTTTGTAAATAGTGAACATAACTGATATTGCTGTCGCAAGTATATATGGGCAAAGTCAAAATTTATGAATTAGTCTATCCGTGATTCAAAAATCGAATCAAATTATCAGTTCAAATCAAAACTGAATTGCAGATTAAAGCCTCAGAGGCCCCTAGTATGCTTTGACACATCAGGGAAACTTGTGTAGACATGCATATAGACTCTTCTTGGCACATTTGCAAAAATCAAAAGTGCTGCTGTCTAATGTACTGTATGCATGCATACATGCATGCATAATTGCATATATATAGGTATCTATGTATGTTTGTTGAAGATAAGAGCATCCCTGTTAAGCATACTGGTGGTATTTCCTCCTCTTGCACCACATGAAGTTCGTATCATGCAGAGAAATCACGCAGCTACTGACTGACTGCAAACCTTCTATATTCAATTGACATTTAATGCAGACCCCAGGAGCTTTTGCTGTCTGCTGCCAAACCAAATCCTTAATTTTTACATGTGATATCCAAGTGATGGATGGCATTATTATGAGCATGTTTCTGAATTATGGTTATGACTTTTGTGGCCAATGGTTGATGAAGCGTACAAAATGCAGGACAGATATCCAAATGCACTTGTTGTGTAACTCCCAACATGACTGTTAGCACGGGTGCACATGTTGCTGCTCCTGAAAGTTTCCTTGTCCTAGTAATACTTTTTATTAAGTACGTGGATAATATTATGTTGTGTCTTGTTGCATGATTTCTTTGCAAATGCATTTCGCGATCGTGGCAGACGGCCTAATGGTTCATGATAGGAGTTTGGTTTAAAAGCACTATATATTTTGGTGCTTTGGACCCTTGTGGCTGAGAGCAAACATTGACAGCTGAATGATAAATTATCCTTTTATCTCAGACCTCTTTGTATATCATCCATTTATGTTGAATTTATGAACGTGGGTGCATTAGCTTCGCGGTAAGAATTTGTATAAAGCATTACTTATGCTGTCTAATCTATATTCCACTGAATTGAAATACATGAACGACTGATCAAACCATTTATGTTGGTAATGGATTTTTGTTATTACTTCATGTGTAGTTACCTCACAACCTATCTATCACTCAGTCACTGGATAATACTCCAAGAGACCACATGCCAGTCATATATGCCATTGGATAATACTCCAACGGACCACGTGCCAGTCATATGGGCAAAGCCTGTCAATTATAAGCATGTGGATGTGTTGGCAGGTTATGATTGATTTCATGTTGATTTAAACATTTTTATAATGTCTTCGATGAGTAATTAAATTTGAGATTGATCTGTTCAGAGACATTGTTCCATTCTTTAAGACCAGCACGATGGAGAGAAAGAGATCCAGGTGATTGTACCGTACTGGTACTGTGCCAGGAAATGAAAATTACTATTCTTGGAACAAATAATTGTACTCTGATGTGTGTAATCTAAGCATTTTGTGTACAGCAGAAATAAATATTTGAAGGTCTGGATGTTTTCATGATACAACCAGTTTCTAATTTTTATAAATCAGCAACAGAATCATAAAGACGATGGTTGTTATACACAAATAGTTTAACAGAGTGCATAAAGATTCAAGACCTGGTGATGTGATATTATGTTACACTTAGAGAGATTTCTTAGATATCTGATGTGTGTTTATTGCTCAAAAACAGGTATTACAGTTACAGGCATGAGTCACCAAGTACAGTGCAACAGGAGCCAAGAAAAGCCAACAGCTTATCCTAACCTTGGCCCCTCTTTATATGTATATATTTACTGGATAAACATTTTGTTTGAACCAGATATAAGAATGTTTATGGGTCTGTTATTTGAGGATTATCTTATTGATGGTATTTGGTGCTACTCAAAAGTCGCTTACATTTGACATGGCATGCATTCTAATTTTGCACCTTCTGTCTTTTACTAACATGTTATGCCTATTGAAGTTTATGTCAATATGAAATGGAGACAATTTTATTAACTATGAGGATGTGTAACCTTATCCTGGGGACAGTGTTTTAAATGGCCTGCATATGCTACCTGAGGCATTATTGATGAAATCTGCAAGAGGAGAATACATGTCTACATCAAGACAAAGGGCAGTGTTTCTGACGCTTACAAAAACCTGCACAGAAGTAGGTCCCTGTTCATTTCTGTTGTGTCTGGAATATGTCACACCCAAGTGTAGTGACTATGTAGACCAACTCCTTTATCTGTCCAGTGCTACACATGCCTGACTGCTTCTGCTAAAAAGTCTTATGAAATTATGATGGATGGCTGTTCCCCTCACTGTGTTGCCTTCTGTTTTCTTGTGTCTCTTGGGTGAGAACTCCTTCCGTTTCCTGCTTTAGATTACATGGATGGCAGAGATTGTGGCAGCGACATCAAGGACCTCGGTGGTGCCGTGGTTTACTCGCACTTTGGTGCCTTTGACCGGGTCTTCTACAGAGATGGCATCGACTGTCGGATAACGTTCAAAGCCGAGCGAACTGGCTGGCGACTAATGCTGCGATTTATGCGCCTGGACATTCCGGATCGGTCAGGAAAGGATATTTGTAATGACGCCATTTACATCTACGACGGTGCCACTATTTTCAGCCGAGCAGTGGTGAGTATGTGTCCGAGTGTTTATGACCACAGGAAAAGAAGAGCTTATATTCTGATGTGGTTTGGCCTGTGTGTAATCTATCGATTCTTGGAACTAAGTAGATTACGGAGGTTAGCAGAAGGTCTTCGATTTCATTAGAATTTCTAACGTTGCACTTCATTTCAGATTCCAGACAGGATCGAAAGGTCAATCACTTTGCCGGGCTTTGCATCGCTGATGTTCCTGTTGCTGTTATGAATGTGTTTAAAAGTAGTTGGCCCTGCAGTTATTATAACTTTCCTGTGTTACTGGATTTATGTTATCTTGCTGATCAAAACTACTGGAAATTATATATCTGCTGACACGAATGGTATAGTGGAATGTATCCCCTGCTGATGATGGAAATCAATATTAGCCCATAAAGGCCTGCTGGGAGAACCTTTTGGAAGTGAATAAGCAGCATGAAATTCTGATTTATGCGATATTTGGCATTTATAAGGATAAACACAAATAGCAGATGCCATTGGATGATATTTCTAACTGAGTTCAAGTTGTCGTATGTGTCTTATAATATAGAACATTTGTATACCTTTTTGAAATCCTGAACTTAATGTTTTTGTGAAGAGACCAGTGTTGTATGCAAAACTTAAGACTTCAAGACCAAGACAAGACCAAAACTGTGGAGTTTTGAGGCTGCAGAAAACCAAGACAAACACTAGGGTACCAAGATTGAGACTGAGACCAAGACAAAAGGTCCAAGACAGTGCAAGACCGAGGCTGTTTGGAATTTATTCCTCAGGTTAAAACAGACTAAATGATAAAAACAACTAACGTAGGCATATCAGTTTCATGGCTTTTCTCAAATACCATTACCTTTTATGAATACAAGATCACTTAAGCATAGCATCACCTAGACGAATTATCTGTTCATGTTGGGACACGCAAATTTTAAAGCGCAAGCAAGAGCTAAGGACATTTTACAAGAGACATATTGAGACCGTTTGTTCAAGGCATAACAAGACAGTTTCTAACGCATAAATAAATGAAATCGAGACCAAGACTGAGACCAAGAAATAGGTTATCAAGACCAAGAACAAGATTAAGACATCAAAAAACCCTGTCTTGAGACCAAGACCAAGTCGTACAACCCTGGAAGAGACTTGTACCCTGCAACTTTTCACCTTTGCAATAGCACATGATAAAACAGCTATATTGAATTAGTTCAAGAAACCTTCAAGAGGTTTACTTAATTCTGTTTCCATTTACATCTGCTTTTCTTATTTTCTCATTTTTCTTATTTTTACTGATTTACTCATTTTCCGTCCCTCCGTGCAACTGGAAAAGACCATTAGTATGGCCAAATCACACATGGACCTGGATGGTGAATTGAATTTCACACAGACTGGAAACGAGCTCAGGACCAAAATGAATGATGAAGAATTATATGGAAACGACAATGCCTGTAGAGGGAATCGCCATCGATGATGATTACTCATGTGCTTTACTTGATTTAAAAGAGGCACTAAGGTTTTAAAATGTTCAAAAAATGTCTGATCTAATATTACAGTGGCTATAGCACTTTTATCATGATACACAACACATCATCAATTGTGTGTAAAACTACATTCCATAATCATAATTATTTAGACAGAACCAGTCAAGATCCAACATGCCACTGAGAGCTGGATACAAAGTGCCTGCTGCAGAAGCCAGTATCAACGATTGCTTAATAGAAACTTCATAGAATAGAGACAGAAACTACATAGAATTTAGAGTATGGGTGTGAAACTTTTAAAGAAACCCATTCAAGGCCATATTAACATACTTGCCATAATTTAGGTACTATATATATATATATATATATATATATATATATATATATATATATATATATATATATATATATATATATATACTATATGGCATATTTCCATATTTAAATTCCTTGGTTTAATTATGCTAGAATCATAATACTATGTCACTTTGTAGGTACCAGAATGTATAGCTGTCACTCTGGCGTAGGGTAAATATTTTAATACAAACTATGAAATAGTTATGTGCTATTATGCATTACATGTACTATAGTTGGATTGTTGTTTGTTAGTCGTTAATCGATATTAGAGATCTATGTCAAATTTTTGTAAAACATGGCACATCTGTGTATCTTTCTGAACTGGTGCTCAGTGATTGGATAAAATTGATACTTCAATGACACATCTTGAATGAGCAAATTTCATTTTGGGTGGGAACATTACTGTATGTATTTATTAGGAAAGACAAAATAATTGAAGTACTCCTAGACATGAGGAAGGGGCCAGGTCTATGTTCAGTAGAATCACTAACTGAGATAAATTATTGCAACTGCTCCCGTCTGCTGCAGCAGCGGCTTGTCTTGCCAGTCATTGGTGGGTCTGTGGTGACTGAGCTCAACTGCTGTATGGGCATAGGGATGAATATCTGTTTGCTGATATCCCGGACGGTCGCCTGCTGGCTCTTCACTTAAAAATCATTTCTAGCATCCACTGGGAATTAGATTCATGGCCAGAAGGTGGGTACCAAGGCGGGGAATCTAATTCTCAATACTCCTGTATCCGGAAGGCCTTTGGGCAGGTATCTTAGAATAGAGACTGTGCAACCTGAATCAATAGCCTTTAATTACTGACATTAGTGACCTATCCAACAACCAATCCCAAGTATTCATTTCACATTCTAAGGTAAATGAATAGTAACTAGTTTTTTCTACATTTCAGGCTGAGCAATGCAACCCTAGTCCTGAGCACAAATGCTTCTCCCAGTGCAGTTGTTTAACTGCTCTTAAAGTTCTTCTACTGATAAGGTGGCTTGCATCTTTCCCTGTCATGCACAACACACACACACACACACACACACACACACACACACACACACACACACACACACACACACACACACACACACACACACACACACACACACACACACACACACACACACACACACACACACATCAAGACCTTCTTGTTAGCCATATCATTTTGTACATAGTACCTGCTGTCAGTCCAGTTTCTGCTGTCTACCTAGTATTCTTCACAAATGCCATGAGCTCACCTGATACTTAGTTTTGCAACTGCTCTGTGGTGGATGCCATTACAGTTTAAACAGCGCCTCGAACTTTACTTACCAGTAAATACAAAGAAGAAAATTTCACTCAACCCAGAGCAAGAGCCATGGAATGAAGGTTGAGTAACTTAATTTTTGAAACCTCCCTTGTCAGTTAATCTTTCTATTGACGTTGTACAGCTGCATGTACTGCAGTTTACAGTTATTTTCACTATATGGTACTAAACTATGGTGTTATGGTGAACAGTACCCTTGCAATATCTTTGGCATTGACTTGAAACCCCAACCTCTGGATTTCAGTCCAGCATGCTAACAACTAGGCTATCAATCGTTCCTCTTTCTGGAACAAACCTCTTGTTTATAAAGATTTATGTGATGCATATGTAATATTATATCTAATATGTATTAATATGTATGTGATATATGTAATATTTGTATGCATATCAGCAGTAGTTGCTAGGGCATAGCCGGGTGCCGTTTTTCAACCGGGTACCGGGTCCGGGTAGTTTGAATAAAAATCTGCCGGGTACCGGGTCCGGGTATTAAAACTAACAGTAATCTCAAATCTCTAATCCGAACACAATGTCACGAAAAAATACCGAACACAATGTCGCGAAAAAATAACTCCACTCTACCCTCTACCAATCAACTTCAGAACATTTTAATAAACAAGGAAAACAACTGCAATGATCGAAAAGGGTGGGAGAGAGGGACTAGGTGGCGTTCTCAATAATCAAAGAGAATTGTCAGCATATAGATGAAAGGAGGAGGGGAGAGGAACTTGCTGGAGCTCTCTATAATCAAAGGAAATTGTCGGTGCATAGGCGAAAGGAGGAGGGGAGAGGGACTTGATGGAGTTATCAACATCAAAGGGAATTGTGGTGTCTCGGCAGTAGTAAGACGGGAGAGGGACTTGATGAAGTTCTCAACATCAAAGGAAATCGTCGGGGCATAGGCGAAATGAGGAGGGGAGAGGGGCTTGCTGGGACTCTCAATAATCAAAAGAAAACGCCGGCAGATCATGGATAGCCAAAGGCCGTCGCCAAGGCAACTTACTGTTTCTGATGTCATTACATTATGTTACTGTTAGTTGACATTTACCCACCCGGACCCGGATGACCTTTCAGCTCCGGTTCCGGGTGTCTTCCGGGTGTTCAATACCCGGAATTTCCGGGTATCCGGGTCAGTACCCGGCTATGCCCTAGTAGTTGCCTAAGAATTGCAAAGGTGACTAGAACGTCCTGATGGAAAGTATTTGAAATATAGAAGACTAAGAGAATCAATTATGTATCATCTTTCGTGGAGCTGTTCGAACCGTATTGTTTTCATATACATCTACCTCATTTCCTGCCAGTCTCCTGCCGTTAATCTGTTATTTCGGGAGATTGGTTCACAGTCTTGTTTTGCTTAAGCGTTTAGCAGGTGCCTATCACTTGGTAACTGTGCCACATTCCGTCTCTGCAGTTCATCTGAAGTATAATTTAACACATTTCTCTCTGCATCAATATTGTTCTATCAGATATATAAGAAACCAACCAGACTAATAAAATATGGTACATCTTTTTATATTTTGCCAGCAACTCAGACTCTTGTAAGATAATCTGTCTTGAAATAAGAAAATCATGAATAGCCAAACTGTAGCAATGCAACAGAACAAATGTGCATAGATGTTAAGTACTGTCATATTGTATTACATGTAGTTGGACGTATCTCGACAATTTTCTGTTATATCATAGAACAAGATTCATCTTTAGAACATCAAAATATAAGACAGTTCCTTATTTGAAGTTCATAGTTCATTTGTGAAAGAGTGGATTGTGCTAACCGGCTAAGGTTACTCCATTCTTTGGTTTCATTAGTGAAGAATTGTCTTCATTAGTGAAGAATTGTCAAAGGCTATGGTTTGTGTTATCTTAGTTTCGTCTGTTCTAGAAGGCTTGTTATCCTGAGAGATCAGTTGCTACTGTAGGCAAATATTTGCCTGATTACATAGTCTGATGTTGACACATCAGTTCCTGTGCAAACCGATGCCGTAGAATAGATCATTAATGACCTGAGAAGTCTTCACCATGCAGGCTCTCTTGATCTGATGAATTATTTATGGAGGCCTTATGAGCAAATAAAGTCGTCTTCTCATTGAAAACCATCTTAACAGATACAATTCTATATGTGTTATATGTTTTGTATATTATTTAAAATGTTATAAATTAGGTATTTAAATTAAAGCCTTTTATTAAAAACAGCATGACTTATAGGCGTATCGTGGCTTACGCATCATGTATTATGTAGGCAAATCCGTTGCTCGACCTCTTATTCTTCCTTCGAGAAATGCCTCAAAACTCATTACTTCTCGCTGGCTTTCAAACATATGGATATCTAATTGCTCTTCACCTGGCGGCTGACTAACCGCGCCTCAGATTCGCATTTCTGTGTGACTTTGCGCGCGTTAAAAATGTTTGTAATAATAATAATAATAATGTATGTTTTTTATATGCAGCGAGTTTAGAGTTCTTATATTGTGGCATGTGAGTGTCTTGATACATACAATACGTGCATAACTGCATACATATAGTATACATGTGTGTCTATATGTAACTACATGTCTAATTTGGTGATGGTTAGGGTGGTTTCTGTAGATTTTATCTTGCTTTAATGTTTTTTATGTATGCATTGTAGAAAGAGGCAGGTGGTATAGGAGGTCTTTGCGGCAATGCGTTGCCTCGGCCTTTTTATTCTTCAGGATCTTATATCACCATTCACTTTAGGTTGGTTTTCTGTCAGTTTTATCACAGTTATTTCCTTGAACAGTATCATAATGCCTTCATGTTAGCTCTTGGGTCATTCCATCTCAATTCAACAAATGGCTCCAGGTCGACCATCTCGGATTTCAATGAAAAATTCACAGAATGTTTATTATGGTATTAGAGGAAGTTACGCAAAATTTTAGATCAATCTGATAAGTAGTTTTGAAGATATTGAGTTTCAAAGAGGTGTGGGGTGACCTCGTTTTTGCCGTTTTCGAACTCGCGTCTAAATTTGTAATGACTTTCAGAAGCTCATAACTCCATTAATATCAAAGATAATTTTATGAAATTTTCAGGATATTTAGTCATTGTTGCTCAGATGAAATGCTGAAGAAAAGAATGATGAGTGTTGAAAACTGTTATGTTATGGCACATCTGAAAACGGTAAAAAAAAACTTGTGCATGTCTGCTGATCATACTTTGCAGCCCCGATGTGCCCAAACTGAAGTTGTATTCAAGAATGTTTTAACAACTCATAATGCTAATGTACTTTCTCTACAAAAATATGCAGAAATTTTGTATTTCTGATGCATGTGTGCTACCATATGGCCTTCCAAAAATGGAAAATTGCATTCCGAAGACCATTTTCAAAGCCAAAGATCATCATGTGTGACAGGTCATGGAGCAATGCAAGTTGCATCATTGGAAAGAGCAGCTCAGACACTGTAAGTGCACCAAAAATGGTGATGGTGTTCCTTCTTGTTCATTTTATATTTTTATTTCATTCGTGGCAGTGTTTCCTGCATTCGCGAGTTTATAATGGAGTCAATTTCATAGCAGTATATTGTGAAAAAGCTCTGTAATGAGTCAGTTTACTCAGATTTCAATCTCTTCATCTTCCTCAGTTCTTGGAGTTATTTGGTAGATATCTACCAGAGTGAGTCATTATCATATGAAAGAAAGATATCTAATTAAAATAATAAAAAATGGTGTGTAACATATTTTTGGTTTAATATAAACATCACTGATAGAATCATAAATTTGCACCAGTTGATCACATTTAATCATCTTAGTTCTTTTACAATCTTGTGTACTCTTTATTTATACATGTTCAATCTTCAATCGATGTCACATGATCTTGTTTTGTCACTGGCACTTGAATTTTACACAAAATATGTTCGTTTGCTACCCAACAAACATCTTCTCTCTGTGGCTATTTGAATGCAGCAGCAATACCATGTATGTGGGTGCACGAAGATTACTTCCAAACCAATGTTTTCATCTCACACAGAACGAATGGAACCAATCCACCAAAGACCATCATACAGGCATGCAGCATACTCACAATTTTGAAATAAATTGTTATCGGAACTTGCAACTGATAATTCACTACACATGAAGTGAGTCTTTTCCAAACACCCGGCCGACTTCTAAACCACACGGTCCTGGAATGATCGAGTGATTTTCACGAGTTCCAGGAATCTTGGGAGCAATTAGAAACCAACTTTCCAGTTCTTTGTTGTGCTCTTTAACTTCTTCCTTACCAACCCGTATGAATTTATACCGATATAAATCATCCGATGTAAGCAGAAATCCTCTTGTACTAGCTTAAAGGCTTGCTCTTGCTACTTCTCCTTCCCAGCAACTCTACCACAGCGACTTTCATAATTAATTTTTTCATGCATAAATCTAGTACAAATACTATTCATATAACTTCCAATAAAAATGCTTCTAAAACAATAACACTGATAGCAATGATGACACCATAGAAAAAATTAATTAATTGATGTAGCTGAATATTTCACTTCTACAAAACCTATTTACAAGCCTCCAAAAACACATTATATATATATATATATCGTCTGTTTAGAGTACAAAGGTGCTATCTCCATTTTGTTAATTTTTCAGGAGAGCAAATCTAAACTTTTGATAGTTGCTAGTTGCTACGTCGACATCAAGTTACCATGATTAGGCCTAAATGCAATAATATTTTCAGAATAATAAGTCTAACTAATACAAAATGTTACGAAGATGATTGTTAGAAACTTGCAATTTTCCTTTTGGATTAGTCTTCAGCACGACGCTGTATGTATAGCCTACTAAAGTAAACCATGGAACCTATTTTTTGGTAAACACATAGTACAGTTGCTCTATTGGAGATAGAACCTTTGCACATTTCAAAACTAATTTGTTGGAGATAGCCCCAATATTAAAACAGTTGCTGCGTTTTTATTTACACTGTGAACGATACCACCTTTTCACAGTTCAAACACTACATTGGTAGCAATAGAATAAAACAATAAAAAACAAATTGAAAATTTGGAGATAGCACCTTTGCACTCTAAGCAGACGATATACACATTATCTCTAGAAAAATTAAAGAAATTTAGAATTTTTATTATTTGAATATGTATATAATTAGATATCTTTCTTTCAAATGATATCGATATCTACCAAATAACTCCAAGAACTGAGGAAGATGAAGAGATTGAAATCTGAGTAAACTGACTCATTACAGAGCTTTTTCACAATATACTGCTATGAAATTGACTCCATTATAAACTCGCGAATGCAGGAAACACTGCCACGAATGAAATAAAAATATAAAATGAACAAGAAGGAACACCATCACCATTTTTGGTGCACTTACAGTGTCTGAGCTGCTCTTTCCAATGATGCAACTTGCATTGCTCCATGACCTGTCACACATGATGATCTTTGGCTTTGAAAATGGTCTTCGGAATGCAATTTTCCATTTTTGGAAGGCCATATGGTAGCACACATGCATCAGAAATACAAAATTTCTGCATATTTTTGTAGAGAAAGTACATTAGCATTATGAGTTGTTAAAACATTCTTGAATACAACTTCAGTTTGGGCACATCGGGGCTGCAAAGTATGATCAGTAGACATGCACACGTTTTTTTTACCGTTTTCAGATGTGCCATAACATAACAGTTTTCAACACTCATCATTCTTTTCTTCAGCATTTCATCTAAGCAACAATGACTAAATATCCTGAAAATTTCATAAAATTATCTTTGATATTAATGGAGTTATGAGCTTCTGAAAGTCATTACAAATTTAGACGCACGTTCGAAAACGGCAAAAACGAGGTCACCCCATACCTCTTTGAAACTCAATATCTTCAAAACTACTAATCAGATTGATCTAAAATTTTGCGTAACTTCCTCTAATACCATAATAAACATTCTGTGAAATTTTGATTGAAATCCGAGATGGTCGACCTGGAAAGTTCTGAAAAATATGTTGAATTGAGACGGAATGACCCTCTTCAGTCTTCTTCAGCATTTAATGAAAGTAAGGCCATTTCAGTTTAGCCAATAAGCAGGTAACTTGCTGGAGTGTAGCCACATTTGGCCATTAGGTGTTTATATCTATGCCCTATGTGTATAAGCACTTCCATCATTCACATGAAGTCAACACTCGTTTTCCAACTTCCTTATTCACCAAACCGCTTGTAATCTGATATTTCTGACCTTACTGCTGACTTTTAACTGTGGGTTGCAGTTTCACTCAACAGTATTTTGTCTTACTCGATATGTGCTGTACAGGTGTTCTTGGGAATAACTTGCCTTCTTGTGAACTCCAGAAGGACAAGGCTACAGCCACTTTGGCTTTAAGTCACCAATATCTGTTAAGTGTCTAACTGGTTCTATGTTGCATTACAAAACTGATCAAACATTTTCTCTGTTTACATTATTCTTGAAACATTATTTGTGAAACATTTCTTTTCTACAAACTTAAATTTCTTTTTGCTTATTGTCTCAAATTATGATTTTACATTCAGCATGTATAGGTAGTTATGTCAGACAATAGCTGAAGTTTCTGTAGAAATGTTTAAGTTTGGTGACTGTATTAAGTTAGTGAACCAGCTTACCTTGTTGCTAGGCTGGCTGTCTGACTGTGACATGTCTTAGGAATTTGTTTAACAGGTCTGATGGAGATGGGCCACGTGGAAATGGCTTCCAGTTGATTATAACAGCATTTAATGAAAGTAAGGCCATTTAAGATATCTTGGATTCTGTTAATATGTTTCCAACTGCATACTTAGATTTTATTTGATTTTGTGTGTTATTTATTCTTATTTAGAGACTAATTGTGTTTTATTTCTCGGCTTTACGGACCCACCAACTGCTCTAACTATAGACCTACTTCTAATGTGTCTTCCTTATCTCGCTTGATAGAGGAAGTACTTAGCAATCAGTTGTGCTGCAACATCTCCATAGTTAACCTGACTCCATCTCTCCAGCAGCAATTTAAGTGCACGAAGAACCCATTATGTGCCCTAAGTGTCTGTAAGAGACTTGTTTTTGCTACTGACAAGGGATAAGTGTTGCATATTAATGATGCACAATGGTTTTGCTACTGCTTTTGTCTGTTTCAGTCTTTGTATCCATCTTGAGGTCTTGCAGTGTTCAGTTTGTCTCATGCCCTTTAGTTTGTACTTAGTACAGTGCACAAGAGCAAAATTTATGAGCTGAACTGATTTGACCACTTATAAAGACATTTTCAATCCTCTGTTATCTCTTTGCCTACTTATTTTCATTTAGTTCCCTTTTACGTACTTTTTGATATTTGTAAACCTGCTGCTTAACCACTGCAACTTTTCATATGATTAATGTGACTGGTTTCATTTCTGGTACCCTGTGATAAGGGCTGGTACTTCCTCAGTAGCTCTACTGTCTGTGCAGTTGCAGTGGGTAAGAAAAATTAAGAATGATTTTATGCTAACCGAAAACTTTAGACAGCCATGAGTGTCTGAGTGATGGTAGTGAGCCTAATGTCCATTCAAGGTTGGGGTGCTATTTTGGTTAAATTTAGAGCGCTGAGCTGAGTGATAGCCCTGTGAATTCCAGTGGATTATTTGACTGGTTAGATATGCCAGCTGAGGCCAGACTGTTAGGCCTACATATTCTTGTGAAGGTCAGCAATGACAGGTCTAATGCTTGTTAGTAACCTAAGTGATGCGTCTAAACTTGCAGATTCTAGTCAGATTCATTGGTTATAACATTTCAATGGAGAATATTCCAATAGTAGATCTAAATATTCTGCTGGACTTCACAGTGGCTGTCTGTTGAAGAAATCCATCGTGAGACCTATTGTGAAGCTCCGTCTTGAACTCGGCCTACTACTCTGTTAACAGTTATGACTTTGTTAGTAAGTAATGGATAATTGATTTAGGACAGAACGGTTGAAATCGATCTCCTTCTGTCCATCACATCAATGATGTGGACAGGGCCATCAGATAATGGATTTTGTTGTGACAATGCTGGTCTCACACTGTGTGTTACAATGACTAGCACTGCAGTCCCATTAAAGTCAATTTATTGAGATCATGACTCGATTTATAAGAAAGTCTGTTATATGCTACGACTGGACCATGTGGTTAGCACAGTGGCTGTGTCTGTGACACATGTGGTCATTGGTGGGTTTATTGTCTAACGGTGTTCCATAAATTAGCATTACTACAGGCTAAGTGAATGACCCTGTGCCCATATAATTTCCAGTTTTGCTAAAAGAAGGTGGTTTTGGTGTGGACAGCCGGCATCCAGCTGCACATAACAAGTGCTGCTCTTTGAGCGCTCTGCTGCAGCAGCAGCCTCAAGGACAGTGCTATGTTTCTCTGATTATGGCTGTCTGGGTGGCTGGACATATTAAGGTCTGTCTGTCTAATTGATTGATCTGGCTTGAGTGGCTCTGTGGAAAGCAAAGCAGTCTTAGTAACATGACAGTGAGCTCTGTGATTGCTTTCATTCTTCCGTATACATTCCGGTTATTGTATCTTTTTAACGTCTCTTTTGGGTGTTTGGAGAGAATCTGTTTGACTGTAAAGATTTCTCACCTACCTTATTATAGCCTGTTTTATGCATAAGGTGAAGCTGTCACGTTGTATCTTATGTCTTTTTTGTTATGCTATGATGTTACAGTGCCAGTGTGTAGGCTTTCACTGTGTCTGATAGTGTACTACCAGGTATACTTTTTTACCTGCTTGGCTACTGACATTTATTTCATTTTGATGAGCAGTGATGCCCTGTATTACTTGACCAGCCAGTATAATACAGTGCTTCATTCCTCAATGCAGAGTTGCCTTTGAGTATCGGGCAGATGTACTGTTTTTTCACATTTACTCAAAGGTTTATTCATATGAGCTTATCAGGATTAATCAGCAGCTTCAGCTTATAAGTCTGACTTGCACTGCACAGCATTTTGTAGGCCAGGAAATCTTCTATATAAAATGTATAGCATTATGTGGATTTTCTGTTATATGACAGCACTGCTATGTGAACAGACGTCTCTTAGCTTGCTATTTCACATGATATTGTTTATTTTCTATGCAAATTTTTCATTCTTCTTTGTCTTTCATGAGTGTATGATTTCAAGTAAGCTTTCTTTATTATTTGGTTCCAGTTAAAATCTTGTTCACATGTTAGTAATTGTTGAGGAATAGTAAATTTCTTAAATTCTGTAAAACTAGGCAGTTTTTGGTGTGGGGAGTGGAATGTTAACATCACCATCACTGATGTTCTGTCCAAAGTACCTGAGAGACCCTACCCATGTTTGTCTGGTCGATATACCTCAGTGCTTTTATAAGGTTCTTAAAATGTAATAATGATGTAGTATAATAGAATATAAGTTATCTTTAGTACTACAAGACTAGTGCCCACTTTAAAAAAAACAATGCTTACAGAATTGTAAAAATCATATTGACAGGATAAGGCGCAATTAAATATCAGTTTAGGAACTTTAATGTTTAACACGTTAAAGAGTGTGTGCACTAAAATGTATGGAAACTAATCCCTGTTGTCGTTAAAGGGTTTATAGTTCAGGGTCATTTCATGTCAGCTGAACTATTGATCCCACATAAGAATTTCAGATTTTGATAATTTTCTAACAGCATATGATAAAGGACGTGGTTCATATCTTAATGCCTATTATGCAATGAGATATGAGGCTTACAACACACCTGGGGTAGTGCAAGTTTCAGTGCTACAGCAGATTACGTTTTTTTCTCTTACATTTCCCAATCACAGGATTTGAGCAGCTATTCCACTTACAAGTATGAAAATTTCAGATAGCTTCAGTTTGCAGTGTAGATTTAGGAAATATAAAATATTTAGCTCTGTGTAACAGATTTAAATCCATAATTTTGGACACACATTTAGGTGACTTTCCAATACCCAGAGAGGTACTTGGGCAGTTGTCTAGGATCTTTAACATTTTCACGACGAGTGTGTACTGAAAGTGACTGGGAAACCAATGCAGCTCACCGTTAAAGTGTTAAATCTGACCACAAATAGGAAACCTAAGCCTTAGAAGTTTGTGTGGTTGGAATAAAATTGTTGTGTCTTGTCTCCATCAGTTTGGCTGTATTCTCATGCTGACTAGGCTTACGCGCTACAGGTGTCAGTGTGTGTGGTTAGATATGGTTTGTGTTTGTCACTGGTTGTGTTGCTGACTGTCCGCACCTCAGATTCATATTTCGGTGTGACGCTACAAATTTAATTAATAATAAAAATAATAATGAGGCTTTGCAGCTTCAGATGTCCACAGTTAAACACAGTCTTTGCATTTCACTGGCTGTTGTGATGCTGACAGGTGTGGCAGTTTCAGATTTATAATAATAATTTGCAATTTTTATAGCACCAGAATCAAATGCACAAGGCATCGTCTGATGGAACACCATCAAAACAAGGATGTTGTCTGGTCAATATGCAGAAAGTCAGTCTATTGAGATAGCCACATAGTCAGATGTAGTCTTTACAGCAAGCCCAGTCTGTAGATAACTTTTGACCTTTTTACTCCATTTTTAATATGTAGTATTCAGTTAACACAAGGAACGGAAGAAGGAAGTATTTATCAATGGAGGTGTTGAGTACAAACAGTGTCTGCAGACTCATCAAACAGCATAAATCAGTCTTCACTTGACTGCTGAGTACTTGATTGAGAGTCTTATTGAGGCTCTTTACAAGATGCCCAAGCATCACTTTATTGACAGGGCTTGGTCAAATTACCTCAGGAAGGTTAAAAATGAGCTTCCACTAGCCACAGCTGTTATTCGGTTAGACAGAGAGCTACAGTTTTCTTTAAGATGCAATGCATTGCAGGGCTATCGTTGGAATAATGGCCCTGTTCCATTGTACCCTGCTGTTGTCTACGACAAAGCAGAAGAGGATGCTGAAACATCTGAAATACATCATAATTTTAGGCAGCGTGCAGCGGAGCAAATGCCAGCAGCCGTTTAATGTTAGTCATAGTGGAGAATGTGAAATTAAACTGCCTCTATTCGAAAGTTGATATATTTCAGTGATGGAGCAGCAAGTCAGTATAAGAACTTTCAAAACCTGACTAACCTATACCATCAGCAAAAAGACTGGTATAGAATGGAACCTCTTTGCCACTACTCACAGCAAAAGCCATTGTGATGGAATTGTACTTTGTAATTAATAACTTCTGTTGCGCTGTTGTCTAATGCACAAGGCATCATCCAATGGCACACCAAAACCAAATCATAATCAGGTCAATATCCAGAAGATCAGTTCGTAAGATCAGTCCGTAAGACAAATTCAGTTGGCGACAAAGCAAAGACTAGCAAGCTGCAACGTTGGGTCAATATTGACACCAAAGCACTTGTTTGTTTGGGCCATGACACTTGTTACAGGAATCAGATCATGTCTCAGCTGAAGACACTGATTGACATGAAAAGAAATTTGGATTGCCTGACCAATATACTGATGCAAAAACTGTACATGAAACAAGATCTAATCATGCATTCATTCCTCTGATCAGACATAAGTTGACTACTAACATGTTACTTCAGTATTTCAGTCTAAGCGAGGCTCAAGTGCATTAATGTTATATTATTCAATCCATACAGAAGTGAGCATACTGAAGTGTATTAGTTGAATTATAAATTACTGGCAATATTGTATGTTCGTATCATATGTTCAGCATGTCGTTGTCTTAGTACATTAATATAACTTGCAATGGCATAAATTAGGCACCATACTAAGCTTGTTAGCAACTGATTGTTATTACTATTATTATCATCATTATTACGAAATTGACTTGTGCAAAGTCACAGAAATTAAAATCTGACACCTGTGATGTTGGATGAAATGATGAAGGAGATTGAGACAGATCTATGATATTTCAACCAAACGAACCTCTGAGACTTGCTTGTGTGTAGTAACAATGTGAAGATCATAGAAAAAAGCTTTACAGGTCATAGAAAGTCGCCTAAAATTATGTTTGAATTGATTTAAGACTTTGTACCCAAACTGTGAAGCAGGTAACTAAAATATATTTTTGTGGACAGGCACAAACAGTATGAATAAATTCTGAGTACTCCACATATTGTGATATTATGGCAAAATTGCTGCAGTGATTGAAGTGTAATGCAGAACATGTTTGGCTAAATTTTTATGAAGTAGCATGTTTGTCTTGCCATATATTGACAAATCTGTTAAGTGTTACATTTCCTGCACTAGATTAAAAACTGAGCTATTTGGGAAGTTTCATGCTTGTGTGTGGAACAGCCATTGAGGTGAGGTAAGAAAATGTCCCAAAACTGGATGATTTGAAATGGAATGACCCTTCAAGAGAAAACTTATACCATGTGTAGTAGAGCAGTGTCATAAGAACTACCCTGGCAGCATACTCAAAAACATGAGAGTTGTACTGGTAAATGGATCCCTTATGGAAATATGTGTCCCATATGTCTTAAGTCCCATATTTTCATGCTGGCAAACTGTTTAGTCTCTGATATTTCTTCAGACTTTGATAAATATCGAAGTTGTGGAGAGAGATTCCACTGCCTCAGCAACAACAAATGCATTGACCGAGGTTTGGTCTGCGACTCTGTGGACAACTGCGGTGATTACTCAGATGAACGGGATTCTGACGGCACTACTTGCAAAAGAACAGGTACTGTAATGGCATTCTAAACAGTATTGTCATTAAGTACTGTTACCATATTCATCATCACTCTTATCATAGTCATTTTCATTATCCCTGTGATTATCAGATAAAACTTAATCTTTATAAGGTATGTAGCATCATCATTATGTTGATGTAGGAGTGGCATAATTCTTATTTCCATTGACCAGCTCCAGACATTCGAATGTTGCTGCCCAGTTATGATGCAATTCTCGGGGTTGGTTAGCCTATGAGATGCATTGCACTGGCTTCCTTCCCACAGAGGAATTTCTTCAAATTTTACTTCAGCCAAGCTTTACTTGTTGTGCCCAAGTGTATCTTAGGGAACTTTGCATTTATATCTCCTCTGAGTTAAAGAGTTCTTCCATTTGCTATACAGTGTGGCTTGCTTGTTGCTCAATTTTCAACATCCTCTTTGAAGCGTAGGAGCTTTGAATTGTCACTTTGGATGGATTCCCAAGAAACTTAACACAAGCACTCTACCCTTTTCCTGGCTTCATTTCATTAACAGCTGAAACCCATCTTGTTGAGTGAAGAAATGCAGTTCTTTTGCAAGAAGCTATTTTTCCAGAAGGCCAAGGACTTTGGGTATTGGTCACAGCTGTGGCCATTACCTAAATCAAGTCCAACTTAACTATGAAGTTTGGGCTCGAGGTACCAATTATAATTATATTGTAAAAGCTCCTTACTAGTATTATTATTATTATTATTATAAATTTATTAATCATCACTATCTAATGGCCAAGCAGCATTGATGGCGTTGAGCAATTGTGATTGAAAACTGGCTCAAACTCCCTACAAAGTCTCAGGGGGGGGGGTCGAATCCGTGTTCTCCGGCAAACAAAGGTAGATGTATACACATTGTCAGCTTGATCATCATTATCATCTTCTTCATGTTGTCAATACCATCACTGCCCATCAGTGCCATCATCATCATCATCATCATCATCATCATCATCATCATCATAACCATTGTCATCAGTGATTCTTTTCGCAAATCTTAAAAGGTCGGTATACAAGCATATATGTTTCTGTGTGTTTGTGTCTGATTGCATAATTATGTCTGTGTACTGATACATATGTGTCCAGGTAACTATAGGCATTTATACATTCTTCATTTAGGAGGCTATTTCTGTTTCTGCTCGATCTTCTGCCTTCTTTTCATATGTGTCAATGTCTCCATGTTTGTCTTAACTGATGCCTGTTGCCCCATCTACATCCACTTTGTATTTCTGTCTTTTAATAACTTCTGCTAATATTTCTAGGAACGCAAGCTATTTCGAGAAGCATAAATCCTTCTTTTATTATTTTTCTCACGTGATTTAAGGAATATATCTGATCTTTGCATCACCAAATGCCTTGCAGACGCTTTGGCACCACCGGACGTATCTCGTTCCCTGCGTTCTCTGCTTTTTCCCCTTTGGACCGTAATTACGGCAGCTGCCTGGGTTTCATCAGTCCTGCCAGTCCGTAAACTCTTCTTCCTTGATCCCATGGACAAGACAGACTGAACTAGCAATGAGACTGTTGATCCCTCCACCTCCAACTGATCAATAGTCGACTGAGAGAAATGACCGTGGAACTGTGCCAGACGAGTAATTCACCTGTCATTCGGAATGCCTGTACATCCATTCGTCTGCGCTTCTGTGGCTGAGGGACATCGGACTTTTATTGGGCTTTTGGTTCTTGCCGAATGATTTCTTACTCACTTTACTTCCGCTATCTATTCTGAAAGAAGATTAATTTAAGTTAGGAACAAAAAGTTAATGGATGGACAAGTTTGAAGCAAATGCGCAGATAACTGGAAGGCGATTAGCAAGCAGTGGTGAGATGAAAGGCAGATGTAAAAACATAAAAGAAAACTGACAGATCTGTTGGGAATAAGATGAAAGAGTGGAAGACATGGTGAAAGGCCTTTGTGGAAGCCATTAAAACCAGAGGCTATCAATGCGGAGTTGTTTTACTGAACATAGACGAGAAGCAAGAGAGAGTCATCACAAGAAGAGAGGACAGCAAGAAATCTAAATCAGATGAAGATGTAAGGGCTGGGAAGTTTCCCACCACTTCAGATTCTCTTCCTCTGGATATTCATCACTCATTTAACAATCTATTCATCTCTCCTTTACAAGATGTAGACTTTCTGTTGTTTCTTCTGAGCTACCATAATAAGGGCTTCAGTGAAACTCCAATTTCAGAATTCTTTAAGCATATCCTATCGAAGCTGATATTGTAACTTCTATAGTGCTTTAAAATATATTAATGTACAAGGCATCAGTTGATAGTGTTGTGGCACATTTTCATAATTCTATCAGTTTTTATGTGCTGAGTCTGGGATCACAGAAGGACTGCCTAAGAGGCTGTGGTTAAATTGCTCATCCAAAGGTGGCAGATCTAACGGAGAAGGACTGCCTAAGAGGTAGCACTGTTTAAATTGCTCATCCAGAGGTGGCAGATCTAACACAGAAGGACTGCCTAAGAGGTAGCACTGGTTAAATTGTTCATCCAGAGGTGGCAGATCTCCAAAGTTTTGCAAAGCTAACCACTAAGTCTTTCTGGATTATCTATGACTGATACTCGCTATTTGCTATTCGGATATAGGTAAAACATGTGAAACAAGATGCATATCATCGATTTTTGCAACCAGGCATACATTTAGGTGGTAGATCTCATCTATTAGGTGGTGGATTTCATTGCTCAGGTGGCGGATCTGAGATGTGGCAGGATCCAGCTGAATTTAACCACTGCTAAGGGGGAGTTAGGTTCTAAGCTCAGATCTCAGTGACAAAGAAATCTAAATAGAACAGACGTATTCGAGCGGTGCATACCAGAAAGGAAGCAAATTCCAGAATCTTGCCCTGGCTACTTACATCTGCAATAGAGCAGAGCAATGCTTTGAAAAAAAGCATTGTGGCATGGTTGATCCAGTGAGATAGAAACCTGGTCGACCCCCAATCCCCATGATGACTCGCTCCCTACGTTAGTCCTCATCAAGCAACCTTAATGTTTCGTTGGTCATGCAGTTATTATTTGTATTTGAATTTCAACGTGTGGTCGATTCTCAAAGCATTGCAAAGCAAAGCATTCTAGTCAACGCATATAAAACCTCATTTATCATGTGTGGTTAGCCTTGAAGATGACTTTGATGTCCTAATTGCATTATGCCACTCTCTTTTGCTTTTGAGCTGTTACAAATTTTATGTGTGTTCACAATTTGGAGCAAAACTTCAGTGACTGATTATATGTGACAACAGCTTTTATTGTGCAAGAAACGGGTCCGAAAGAAATAGAGTGCCTAAGCGAATGGAAAACTAGACCCCAAACTTTTTTCGCCGAATGGGCTATGTTTGCCTAAATGCTTTGTTGGCTTAACCTATTCCCGCCTGAATTGTTTTTTTTTTCGTAAAACGAGTAAATTGATGGTACCTATGGTGGAACAACAATAATGCAACAAGGGTTGCAGCTAAGCATAATAAATTATATATTTTCTGAATCAGCAGACTTCTGGCTCTGAAATTTATATTTCATTGTGAATAAAACTTGATTTATATAGCAACCTTAGAATGCCAACGTGCAAAACCGTCACCGATACACAAGTAGACATTGCATTTTTCGCCACAATCCCAAGTCCAAAAGACAAGGTTTGGTATCAGACTTAGCTCCAAATCCCAAACCAGGTCCATCCAAAAATGTGGTCACCGGTGATCTTTAAATCTCCGATGAATTCATCATCAAAAGATGAAAATTCATCGTCAATATCATGACATGACATGCCTCAAAACTTCAGGGCTCGTGATACCTTTACCCATCACTTCAAACTTGTTTTGCCACTGCAATATCTGACTTTTTGTCAACAAATTAGACCATAAAATGCGAGAAATTTTCAGGACATTGATACTGATGCTATTTTTAGGTATGACATACTGATATTATAAATAGTTTCTAGTCTGTTTCAATGCCTCCCATTTCGGGTCCGTACGGACCTGATCCGGCGGGAATGGGTTAAATGCGTAAAATACTTGATGAAGATTACTGATATTTTATTAAATCGTATCTAGTGCTTAAATTTCACTGTAGTTTTTGCGAATCGATTGCATCACAATTTACCTTGGCTGCAATGAAAAATGAGCTTTGGTTGGCCATGTTTGGAATAAATGTGTTAGTGACCTACAACGTTATGGTAGCTTCTTGCCAAGTTCTTGGCCTGCATTTGCCTGGACTCCAACAACAGCTGAAAACTCATTTTGTTTGGTCATTGTTTTGTGCTTAAGAAGTACTCTGTCAGTGCACTAGTATGATTACAAACACCTTGTGTAGATTCTGATGTATTGCACTTTGGATGTGAATGGATGAGAATAGATGACCTAGGCTGAGCACAGTCATCCATCAACTGGACACTTGCACTGGCCCAGGTGGTCTTGCATTCCGTGGATTGTCGCCTATCCAAGTGCTAATTGGTCTCGGGGATAAACTTTGCTGGGCATGTCATCATTGTGTCAAGAGCAGCCACTGCCATCTGTAGGGTAGTCCAAGGTTGTTAGAACTTTCTTCAAAGCATGACAGCAATAGTATGTTTAAATTTCTACACGGCTTAATTTTGTCAATTTTAACATACCGGTATGTCTTGGAATTGAAACCTCTGATGCAGTGACTTTCACACTGACCAGGTTTTAAATCTTCAAGAACTGAACGAGTGTCTTTCAGTGAGACTGAGAGAGGTAGAAACTTTGAACGCAGGTATCTATGTGGAAAAATAGGTAATGTTTACGGTGAAGGTGCCAGGCGAAACAGGCAGTGTTTGATGTAAAGGTGCCAAGGTGGTACATCTGATATGTT
Source organism: Allolobophora icterica (assembly GCA_963556255.1). Lineage (NCBI taxonomy): Eukaryota > Metazoa > Annelida > Clitellata > Crassiclitellata > Lumbricidae > Allolobophora > Allolobophora icterica. The sequence continues at coordinate 72,884,761 of OY744602.1, read as the reverse complement.
TCTGAGTGCCTCGAGTTGAGATCTGTGAAGGTGAAGGTACCAGGTAAAACAGGTAATGTCTAAGGTAAAGGTGCAAGGTGAAACAGGTGATGTCTAAGGTGAAGATGCCAGGTGAAACAGGTAGGACCTAGTGTCTTAGGTAAAGGTATCAGGTTAAATGTTCAGCAGCGTGTGATATGCTGCTTGTATGTGGCCACTTTCCAAGTGGCTTATTTGCCGCTTTTGAAGACCTGTTTCTTGTGCTAAGATGAACACGCTGTGAAATCTCATCATTTGAAGACCGCAGAAGATACCAGAACGTGACATGGTTGGTTTTCAGACACACTCTGAATACAGACGGTGTCAACTGTTACCTCAGGTGGTATTCGTTGGTACATCTGATATGTTTCTGAGTGCCTCGAGTTGAGATCTGTTCCTGCATTATTCAGCTAACTGTGGTGGCCAGATGGTTATTACCATGCTGGGCTGTAGTTCTGTTTTAGCCTTGTTACTGTGTCTTCATTTCCAATAACCAGCTTGCACTGCATTTTGATGTCTTTAGGAGATTTTTTAGATAAGGTTCACATGACTATATTATTACTTTACAGTCCACTACATCAGCGGTTCTCAACCTTTTTAGACTCGAGGACTACTTCTAAATTTTGTGTCTCGGTCGCGGACCACCACTAAAAATTGTGCCAAAAGCAAATTAATACAAAATAATTTGTTGCCATAAATCCTCGCATTATTAGTTTCATGCTGCCATCAAGCCGATTCTAGTGATTGAAATGAAACAGAAATTTTAAAAATTGACAAAATTTGTCTGTTTGCGTGCTTTTAATTGTAAAAATCTAAATTGTAGACCTTGCTCGCGGACCACCAGGCATATGGCCGCAGACCACCAATGGTCCGCGGACCACAGGTTGAGAACCACTGCACTACATAACTCAGTATTTTAATGCAAGACGTGTATAGTGATAAACCTTGAGAGTTACACGTGGCATTCAGATATTCCTGCTTCAGTTTCAGTTTTTCTTCTGTTATCCTTTGATCTTGGTTATTGTTATTTAAAAGTCTGTTTTTTATTAACTGTATCTGTACTAACGTTTCCTTCAGTCAATGAAAGCCTCTGTGATCTGAGAGACTATCCATGTGTCGCCCATCAGCTGAGGCATAAATTGCCGTTGTAAATGTCTCTTTGGGCATTCTTCATTACCCACGCAAGACCAGTTCATCCTTTACTCTGCTTACTAGCCGTGTCCTGCACGTTCAGCCCAAATCAAATCTACATAAATTATATTATGCATCTGGGAGGCCAATTCAATCTCCACACGCCATTTGTCATTTGAGGCGCTTGCTGTGCTATCTTTCCCTGCAGCTGGCAATGGGCTTCTTTCGTTGAAGGTTTGACCTAACGGTGGACAGATAGACGCACAATGTGCACTCACAAACTGGCTGATGGTTGATCGGTTCATTTAGAACCACTTGGGTTGGCGTACATGAAAACTGACTGGCTGACTTAATGGCTGCCAACTGAATTCTAAAGATTCTGAGTGGTTTACGTCCATACATCCATTTATGTCCCTGACTGGCTGGTTTTCTGGCTGGCTGATTTCGTTAACCCTGTGGTGGCATATGCAGCAGTTAGACATCCGATACTTTTGAAAGACCTCTCCAAAACAGTGTTTCATATCTGTTCTGCATATGTTTAGAGGTTAGCAAAATTGTCCTGTTTCAAATTGAATTATGCTGACAGAGCTTGAAAAGTCTCTGGACAAATATTTGCATACATGGGAATAATGGACAAAGTCAGCTTTTTATGGTTACTGCTGAAGCGATATTAAAAGTCTTGGAGTTTTGCTGAAGCGGGCTGCTAGTAGTAATGTTAGTAAAATTCTCCACCTTTAAGCTTACAGACCAATCCCCTGTTGACAGGGAGCTTCTTTAAGAGATCTATTGTAGACTTGTGTTGTGTGCTACACAGAGGATTTTTAGCAGTTGTGACGGACACACACAAACCTCTAGGTAATTCACATTGATTTGAGATAACACCCATGAGTCGCCTGCAATTCATATAGCTAGCATGTGATTCTTTCAGTCCCCAGTTGCACGTGACTGTAGTTTTGGTTTTGTCTGAACCTGTCACTAACATTGTCAGCTGATCACCGTCATGCTGCTGCTGCTGCTGCTGCTGCTGCTGCTGCTGCTGGTGTTGCTGTTGATATGATGATACGATGATAAGGAATTAAATGAAGATGAACAGCTGCTGATAGTTAGATCCGGATTTAAAGACATTACATTTCGATCACTGACGTTGATCTGATCATGGTGATAACAGTCAGATAGTTTACGTATGGACTGTAATGATCAGTTTTAGATGATGAAGGATAGTGCGGTAATGATAATAATAACATGACATTAATGACGGCATAGCAGTGTGTTATTGATATTCATTTTCCGTTAACAGGCGACTCTTTTCTGTCGAAATTCCTTTCGCTTGGCATTGCGGCATCGCTTGCCATCTCCGTTGGTTCTGTAGTCCTTGTGATCGTCTGCATCTCCTGCCTTGTTTGCTGCTGCTGCCAACGCCTCGGCAAATCCCTTCCCGACAGCAGCAGCGCAGTGACCGCGGCTGCTGCAGCAGCTGCTCCAGCCTCTGCAACCGTTGTAACTCACAACGGCTCGGCACCGACTACACAAATCGGGAAGATGGGTAAGTAGTCAGGTTCTGCATGAATGTGTAATGATCTCTGTTGTCAGACAGTGAATTAACACCGCACTGCATGTCTGTACACACGTGATTACATAAATTACACATACCAATGGTCTTTAATGTTTACAAGCCTATTTAAAATTTGACCTTCTCTGACGAAATAAGTCTTAGGTCTCACTACTCAATTTACCAGAAAAGGATGAGAATGGTGCATTAGGCTGAAATTAAATGTATTGACTTGTTAATATAATTCCTAATTTCCTAACCTATATGCTTTCACTTCTGTAAAGCTGAAATCGTTGATACTTATAAATGGTTAACTTAATTAGTTTAATGCATTGATCATGATGAGAGCGATGACAAATATTATTTTGGGGTCAAATTTTGGCAATCTTCTGCTGAATGACAGACATTATTAATCATATGAAAGGTTTGCCCATTTAAAATATTTAATTGGTTCAATTGTTTTCTCAAGTGCTAGCAAATGACTAGGTTTAATTTAAGATTACCGATTGCTAATGAAATAATGCATCCTGCCATCACTGATGAGGTGACCCGTCAAAAGAGCGACCGACAAAAGAGCGCCGACAAATGAGCGTCGACAAAAGAGCGCCGACATAAGAGCGCCAGCGAAACTTTTATATCGAGGGTTCAATACCGAAACTTGTATTGGAATTCAAGGTTGAGGGACAGCTGAGAGATTATCAAATCACTTAAACATTTATCAATGATTGTTACCAATTGCGATGTATCAACTGGTATGGGAAATAAACAAGTATTTAGTTTGTTTTATGTTACATAGTTGAGCGCGACATAACCATAAAATCTCGCGGATGACGCGAACAGAATCATGGTATTCGGAACGGAAGAAAACATGATTTGCTTTGTAATCTTTTTCGCTGCATTCCGTTAATAAATCTTTTATCTTTTTTCAATGCATTCCATTAAATACAATAAATTTGTATTATTACACTTCGGTTCCAAGACAAATGGTTCACCGAACGAATGGTTCACGGACAAATGGTTCACTGACAAATGGTTCACGATAAATAATTAATATTTGAAATAATCATCGAGAATCCAGCTTCTGGTTTCAGCTATATTTTCATCGATCTTCCAGCTTCTAGTTTGAGTTTTTTGTCGATGAAAATATGGCTCAAAATAGAAGCTGGATTATTGAGGAAAATATACCTCAAACTAGAAGCTGGGAGAGCGATGAAAAGCGATGAAAATATAGCTCAAACTAGAAGCTGGATGAGTGATGAAATTGTAGCTGAACCTAGAAGCTGGATCATCGATAAAAACATACTCAAATTAGAAGCTGGATGAGCGATGAAAATATAGCTAAAACTAGAAGCTGGATTATCGATGAAAACATAGTCAAACTAAAAGCTGGATGAGCGATGATAATAGAGCTCACACCAGAAACTGAAAGAGCGTGAACCTTTCGTCAGTGAACCATTTGTCGTGAAACATTTGTCGTGAACCATTTGTTCGTGAACCATTTGCCTGGACACCTTACACTTCCTGTGGGCGCTCTTATGTCGGCGCTCTTATGTCGGCGCTCTTTTGTCGGCGCTCTTTTGTCGGGCGCTCTTTTGACGGGGTGCCCACTGATGATCATCTTGTTTTCCTCATGTGATGGTTATATGTGCATTGTTCAACTGAAAATGACTCTGAAACAACTTAGTATAATTGTTTCAGGAACAGCTTGAAATAAATAATACATCATTTTAAATAGAGTTGAGTACACGTTTCATTAACTAAATATCTGAAAATGTGAAAAAAACTAACTTAATTAAGACACATTTTTCAGGGTTAGTCATATACTGTAATTGTAAGCTCTAACTTTCTAAAATGCTACTCTAAAGCTAAGTTCAGGGCACCAGTTTATTCACGAGCACGCATCGTTTCAGAGTTGCCCAGAGATGTCAAGTGAAGATTCGAATTCGGTTGCCAGAAAGACCAGAGTGGAGGTAGATGAGCTGCTGAAGCAGGCTTCATTGAGGACAGAAAGCTTGGAAGGCAGAGGAATGGATGGAACAGAGTAGGAATTGTGGATGAGGTGGGACTTTAATTTGGAATGGAAAGCCTGTGGGGTGATAAATGGAGGAGCCTAAGGCAAATAATGGTGGGTGAGCAGTGGTATTGGTGGGGGAACAGAATTGCGCAATTTTGGTGGGAAATCATTCCAATGTCGATGTGTTCCTTTGTAGGCATAGAAGCTTAATTTATGGACATGTTTTGTCCAAATCTGGACATGCTATATGTTACGCTTTGGGAAGCATTAGCTATTTCTATAAGGGTCTTTTTGCCTACCTGATTTAAGGTATATTCTTGTTTCATTACAGTGGATTATGGTAGACAATTAGTTAGAGCGTTTGGCTTGCAATGTGGAGAGTATGCGTTTGAGTCTCTTCAAAACGGTTACAGAGTAGGATCTTGAGCAAGTTCTTCTCTCACAGTTGCTTCTTGTCTCAGATTCAGCTGTACTGACCTTGCTTGCATAATAAATGAAATATAATAATAATTATAATTATAATAATAATAATACACCATATACATGTACATGTATAGAAAATATTCACAAATCTGCTTGCACATATTGCACTATAGAAGGATGTATTAAAGCGAGACAAACTGATATCATAGCATTTAACTGAAAAGTAGTAGATATAAATTGTTTGTATGCATTTACTGGTAATATATGGTTTGCTGGTGCTTCTTTGAGTAATGCTTGTTCTTGGCTGAATGATTTTTAACTTTAAATTTTTCATTGAAAGGTCATCTGACAACATATCAGCATAGCTACATGGGTGCCAGTGCAATGTGTTACCCTCTACAGACTGTTCCATCAGTCTTGGCAGCCTATGGTCCGTTTGTCCACCGTAACTCACACTGTGGATCGAGCGTCTGCACTTCTCGTTCACCTCCGCCATTCCGCCATCCGTGCACTCCCCCAAGCAGTCGTTCTGGACGCTCGCATTCGAGCGATAACAACATCAAGTATACATTCGAGCGATATCAGACCGATCAACCAGTACATGTCTAGTCATCCATGACAGGAGAAATTGGTTTGTGATTGGTGCTTGGAATCACTTGTTCTCTGCCAGGGTGCCATTGATGAGCTGTTAGGTTTTGTTCTGCGAGAAGCAGTCAGTATTCGATGTGAACTTACTTGAACACTTGCCAGGTAGCATTGTTTGTTGTTGTGAGCCAAGGAACGCTTTTACCTCGTTTGTGTTAGCAGGGGCTTTCAGAATACAGAGCTCTCCTCACTTGTGAAAAAATCAACCTACAGTGCTGTCCAATGGGTGCTATGCATGACATCTTTGTTTTTGGTGGCATGGCAAAGGCTCAGAACTGCAAAGGGTGCCTGTGGCTACATACTGACGAAAATGATAGCAAAGGCATCACTGGCGACGATTTTGTTTGACAGGTGGGACAGAGGGACACGGGCAGGCCCGGTTCGTCCGTTTGGGAAACTGGGCAGCCGCCCAGGGCCGCCGATTTTTAGGGGCCGCCAATTTTCCATTTTTCAAAAATTATTTAATTATTATTCGCTAGATGGAAGTATTATAGTGTTGGTTGATGGTGTTGGTGTCATAAATTGCCCAGGTGTAACCGCGAATTCCTAAAAAAAGGTCATGACATTCATTTGTGAGGCGAATTCATAAAAAAAAAACAGGTCATCAACTTTTTTTGGGCTTAGGGCTGCCGGTTTGCCTAGGGCCGCCGATTTGCCCAGGGCCGCCAAATGTTTTGAGCCGGGCCTGGACACGGGACACTTTTGAACTGATCTGGTCACAAAAAGAGATGAAAAAATTTGTTGACCTTTTTGTTGTTTCTTCAAAATTTGGGGGGCAACTCTATAGCGTTGCCCCCCTCCCATTGTTAAAGGTGGGGTGTTGTCCCCCTCAGCCCCTGGATCGTCGCCTTTCATGGCTTCATGTGACAAGTTGGACTGCTGTCCTGCAGTAACAGAGTGTAATGTAATGACTTGGCAAAACTGTCAGGCTAAGAAGTATATCTTTTCTGAGTTGTCAGTTACAGCTGATGTTAAGATCGTGTGTCATTGTGTCTTTTGTGTGGTTTGTGTTAAATTCTTGTCTTGTGACATGTGTCAGAGAAACCACCAGTCCTGCTTTTATACGTATGTCCCATGGCCCTAGTTTTCTCCCCATTCTTTTTTAGATAAAGGAAATGCCCTGCACGGGTCGTACAGTTTTTGTATCTCTGTCTTAGTGTTTAGTTTCCTTACTGGTTGCAAAATTAATAAGCCAGTAAGTGAATGTCGTAGCTTGAGGAAATGGGTAAACAAAGATGGTATCCTGTGATAGACAACAGATAAATAACGTTTGTTAAAGTAAGTGAATTGATAGTGTTGCTTAAGAGTTGCCAGAGCTGCATGAGAGTAATAATTTTGTTTAAATCTCTTCCTAAACTAAGGTATTTCCCAGAATAATAACTTTCTTGGTGCTGTCATCCAGGCCAGTGCTTCTCAGACTTTCTGATGCTGTGGACCGGTAATTGCTTCACCAGCTTTACCGCAGACTGGAGAAGCTGTTCAACATCAGCTTACATTACATGTGGGCTGTATATGATATGTTAAATTAAAATTTAGATTTCATAATTTTGTCACTGTTTATGACAAAAATGTTTTTGTTACTGTTGCATGTTTTAAACCGTTTATTATGTATGAACATTGCGTTGTGTTTAAGTTTTTATGTTTTACACTGTATACAATCAAATAGTTTATTCGAATACAATCAAAATTGTGATTCCTGTTATCATTCTGCGGCTTGGTAACCAGTCACTAGCGTATCTGCACCGGGCCGCGGACCACAGTTTGAGAAGCACTGATCTAGTCATATATGCAGTGCAAATCCATCAAGACTATGTTATGCATCAGTTTTATAAGTTCAAGTTCACTGCAAATACGGTGGCTTCTGGAGATATGGTGTAGGAACTTGAGTTGGCACCTGGCACAAGACTTCATGATGTTGCAGTTCTGACAGATTTGAAATTCTATTTGAATTGAAAGAAAAATAGAAAAATTGGATGCAGCACTTAACAGTCTTGAAGACTTCTGCTCTTACTTTTGGTTGCTAGTAAAGAGGTTGTTTAACTGTACTGCAGATTTTGTTGGGATGATCAAATTCTTATTGCATCAGCATTGTAATCCTAGTTAAAGTTGATTGACATAATACTGCAGCAGTTTTCTTGTTTTGTGCTTTTCTGTTGCAGGTTACTTCTATTCAGATATTAAACTGTGTCAGTAGATGAAGTCGTCTGAAAGCATCACTTCAGTACATTGTTGTTCGTTTAAACACAGTCTGTACTGTGTCCTGTTGTTTTTTTACTTACAGGTGTAAAATAAAAATGTAAATGTATATGTTTTTCTATGGCCTCGGCCGTGCTCATGTTTCACTGAACTGATCAGGTGAGATCCTTCACCAACACTGCCCATTTGAGTGGGTTTCATGCCATTTAAGGTCCCCATGTATGGACTGTGCTAGCCCTAGATTTAAATCTTGAAATAAGCCACCATCAGTATATGAACCGGCATCCTCTGACACAGAGTTCAGTGGGACATGCACTCTAACCAATGTAGCTATATCTGGAACAGTTGTATTTTGTTAGCAATGCTATGACCAGTACTGTAGTGTTTTTACTATCAATATCAGTGTTATTCATGATTGTCACTAATGATATTACCAGTTAAAAGTTTCCATCAACATTGTTACTGGTGCAATATTGCTGACAGATGTATTTTTGTTAATACACTGTTAATTATTAATACTAATATGTTTATTATAATAGCATGTTGCAGCTAAATACATATGAATGTGTACATAGCAAGTACATATAACTAATATTTTCAGTTAATTGTCAAAAAAAGTTGTGTATGCTGTACTGTAATTTCCAGACTGTGTCACAGTTTTTAACATGAACTTCTAGTGTCATCTCGGGATTTCTACAGCGCCCAAAAACTAAGTCATGGGAACCAGTTCTAGGATGTGGCTTCTTGAAATGGGTGACTTACGTATCAGCTTATAAACTGTTCTTCACAGGGACAGGGACCTATAACGTAGATTCCTTGGGTTTCTAGTTTATAACATTACCGTCCAAACCAAAGACTTTAAGAAGGGAACAAGATGGGTCACTGATGAAGAATTTGCATAACTAGGGTGTATGAAGCATTCTGGTCTTTCTGCAGAAGTAACATTAATGTGTATCAATAATGCTTGAAACCTAAAACAATAACCCAGGTTTTTTACCTTACCCTGCCACAATTAATGGCTGCACAAAAGTGCAGCATGCTTTCAGGTTGACTAAAATGTTAAATTTTACTAATAGGCTTTGAATAAAACTACTAAATTATTAAATTCCTTAGATTTAAGCTAATGTACGTTGTCATGCTCAAGTGGACGGAATTTACTTGTTCTGATTCCATCTCAAATCTCATTACTTATACTTGCACATAACCTAGTTACATACTGCCTAAGACAATATTTTACAGTCACTAATCTTGTCCCCATCTTAAAATCTTTTGTCCAAACTATTGAACAAGAAGGCATTAAACATCTTGTCTTGAACCTTCCTCGATCCGAGGGTTGGTTGCTTCATGGACAAACTTCCTCCATCTCCTCCTGTCCTTCATCTCCGACAACATCGAACGGCAGCTCCATCCATGTTCTGATGTTGATGATCCATCCCATCCTCGGCCTCCCCTGTGCTCTTGCTCCTGGTACTGTGCCCTGCACTATATCCTTTTCCAGGCAGTCTCCCTTCTTCCTCATCAGGTGACCAAAGTAAGAAAGTTTCCTTCATTTGATCAAGTTGAACAAACTTCTGTTCCCGTCGTCTCCAGTACCCATTCATTTGTTCTTTTTTCCATCCATGATACTCTCAGAATCGGTCTTAGGCATTTCATTTCGATTGCCTCAATTCTTTCTTCATCTCTTTTCTCAATAGTCCAGCTTTCACAACCATATGTTGCCACTGGCCAGACAAGGGCCTTCATGAGTCGTATCTTAGTAGCCAATTTTGTGCTGTGACTCCTCCATATTTGCCTCAGTGCTGCGCCTGTGCTCAGTCCCCTTGCCAATTTCTCTCTTATATCTCTGGTGCATTCCGCATCTTCGGTTATCAGTGATCCCAGATACCGAAAAGCGTCTACCTGTTCAAGCTTAATTCCTCCAACCTCTATGTTGCATGTCTTGCCTTTTAGCGCCATCACCTTGGTTTTATCCATATTTATCAGTAATCTCCTTCTCTCCCCACTTGCTCTAAGCGAGTGACTAACTTCTGCAGTTCCAGTTCTGATCCCGCTAGGAGTACGATGTGGTCATCAAATCTCAGGTTTGTAATTTTCCTGCCACCTATCTGCACCCTCCCTCCCATCCATCCAGCACCTCCCTCATGACCACCTCTGCCATAATAGATGCCATAATAACATTAAACATCAGGTGTTGGAAATCTTTAATTTAAAAGTGCAACAAGTTTATTTCAGCAGAATTTTACCATGTGACCGTGTCTAAAAATGATACATGTAATTTCGCAAGTACAGTAATTTTGACCAGACGGAAACGTTCGAGCCACAACTCCATATGTGACAGTGCAATGTGACTAATGTATTTACTTTGCATAAAATTGTTGTGTGTTACTGCATTACTTGTAACGCGCTACTAGTTGTTATTTTGCGGTAACTTTCGGGTAAATAGTTATGTTTTACTAAAAGTAACACAGAGCTTTAATTAAATTAAAGACTTACTTGTTTATGTACGTCATCTGACTAAGCCAAGCTACTACTAAAGCCAAGCTACTACTAAAGCCAAGTTACTACTAGCGCATATGGATGTATTGGTTATATTAACTTGCGCTTTATAAATCTTCATATAATAAGGTTACTGATTATTTTTATGAGGTAATTGTAATGCCAAAAATATAGTTTGAGTTATTTTTAAAGCAGAATATTTTCACATTATCTAGGTCAGTTACGGCACTATAAATATTATTAAAGGTGTTCTTTAAAGGGTTCTTATCCAGTTCACTGCAAACTTTATGAACAATGTTTACTGTTGAGTTTGTAATTTCTAAGGTTGTTTCCTGTGGTTTTTCTTTAACGGCACATGCTTACCATTGCAGCTAGTGGTATGCTACATACAAGCTAGTATTAGTGAAATATGCAAACAGAAATGAAGATGCATTACACTAAGCAATTCGTACAGTACGATATACCCAAGTTTTTAAATTTTATATTAAAATCATGCATTGTAGTCATTTTCCAAGATTACATCTTGACACTGAAGTCTGCCTAAATGCCTGGTAATCATATGAGATGTCTATAGAGCTAAAAAAAATCAAAGTCACGGGAACCAGCTTATCACAGGTCTGTGCTGCTCAGTCAAAAAAATCGATTAGCAAGTAAGGTCGAAATCGGTGCCATTTCAAGATTCAGAGTCAGGCAGGCAGACAGTCAGACGATTACAGTGGATGATGCTTAGAATTGAAGTGGCAAGAGAGAGAGAGAGATAAGGAAAAGAGGTGCTGTTCTTTGATATGTGCCTCTGTTGAAAATAGTTCTCACAGCAGTTAGAAAGCAGAAGATTTTTTGTATGTGTAGAGAACTAAATATCTGTGTGTATGTTTTAGACAACAAATAATTATAACAATTCGGCACATTTGCAAGGTACTTAGAAGCTGCTATATTACGGTGTTTTGATAAATACATGTACAATAAACCAATTCAGTGAAAAATCTCCAAATTTTTGTAAATATAGTGCCAAAGGAATTGATATCAGAACATGTACAAAACTTTGTACACCTAGCTGCAAATTATTCTGTTTTATGACAAAATTTCACCAAGAGCTGACGAAATAACAAAAAGAAAGATTAAGTAGATGATGTTGTCAAGGAGCTGACGAAATAACAAAAAGAAAGATTAAGTAGATGATGTTGTCAAGTCATAGATTTGAACGGTCTCATTGTTGTTGCTGTCCTTGCCCCTGTTGTTGCCCCTGTTGTTTCTGTCTTCCTTGGTTGTTGTTGCTGTTGCTGCAACTGCAGAATTTGACGTAATCTATCCCTAAATTAACTAGAAGATCCTTCAGAAACTCTTGATGAATTGCATCCTTGCGAGCTAATAAATATTATTACAACAATGACTTCCAATCGCCATTTTCATCTTTCGCAATGAATGCTTTGTAGACTGGATGATTTGGCTCTTGCTGCAGAAAGTTAAGGGGCCATCCACATATTACGTACGCACTTAGGGGGGTCGGGGGGTCGGATTTTGGCGATTTTGCGTACGGGTGCGAACGGGGGGGGAGGGGGTAACAAAATGTGTACGTACCCAAAATAAATTTCTAATTATGACGTCCACATTAACCTATTTATAACTCTGTATTATCCTATAGTCGTCCCATGGCATTTTATTACATTATATAAAAGCCATGTGCAGTTATTCTGTGCTGTGAACGACACCTATAATTTGTCTATATTGGCCCTTCAATAATCTGGCCTAAAGTGCAGACAGGCTGCCTGGAGACACTTTCTGCAGCTGGTCATCGGGGGGGGGGTGCGTCAAACGTACGTACTCAGGGGGGGGGGTGGTGGAAGAAAGTACGCTTGCGAACAGGGGGGGGGAGGGGGTCCAATTTTCCCGGATTTTTGTGTACGTAATATATGGATGGCCCCTAAACACAACACAAACAAAATACTGTGTCAAGTAGCTTTACATTACAAAGTTATGCAGCACCTTACTTTACTAAGCAAAGTTATGCTGCTTTACTGAGTGAATTAAGTGAAGTTACATTGTGTTTCAGGCAAAAGGCATGTACATGTAGCTTTACTGCATTACTGTGGCTAAGCATCACAAAGATGTTTTCCTCATGCATGCAGATGGACAATAAGCTCACATGGCAGCATTGCTTCGCTGCTCACATTTACTGACTGAAAGGTGCTACATAGCCTACATATTGCACATATATGCGTACATTCATGTACATTCAGGAAGGAATGTAGGAAAGAGAGCAGCAGAAGTGCAAATCGAGGAAAGAAGAGAGATGAATACGTGTATTAAAGTGGAGCAGAAATCTAGAAACGTATGTGCACCTATTTGGGGCTGGGAACCCCTTCCGACCGTTGGCTTTACGATCCAGAGCAGGAACCACTAGACTATAATACCACTGTGACCGTCGTTCCTCAATACAACACATACCAGAAGTTCATGTCAAGTTTTAACTCTGGATGGATCCTTTGTTTCTCGGGCTCTACGTGTGTTCAAGAGCCTGTCAATGGTGAAATATCCAGAGCATTTATTTGTTTACATATGTACTTTTATTTTTAATAAGCTTAAGCATTTATTTGACTGACGCTTCTGTGAGGGAGTGCTCGATAGTGTAGTGGTTAGCATGCTGGACTGTCAATCGAGAGGTCGGGTATTCAAATCCCGTCAAGGCAGAAATTTGAGATTTCTCTTCCACCTGCACCTCCTAGCCAACTCAGCTATAATGAGTACACTAACCGTACACTGTTAATGGGAAGATGAGACAGCGAGGGAGAGGACTGGCCACCAGGCCTCATATGCTGAGACTAAGAAAATGAAATCGCTAACACTTCATACCCAGAGCTGCCTCAGTTCTTGCTTAAGGGACTGCACTTCTTTTTCTGTGAGGTACTTAAAGGGATCTGTATTAAGTGGCCTATACAAGTACATACACACACCCTAAGTACATGAAAACTATAGAAAGAAACTCGATCGTTACTTTTGAAATTTCCGCCAGTCCATAAAGGAGCCACATTCATTGGGTCGCGGCATTGCCTTCTCGATACTGTCAGTATCTAGAGAGACTGAACATGATGTCGACTTGTGAATCCATTGGTTGGACCGCGCTTTTTTCGCAATTGGCCTGCCACTGTTTTGCATAGGCCTACTGATATTTCTGTGCTTTATAATTATTAGTTGACAGCATTTAGGCTAGCACAGAGAGCACCTCTGAATATCTGAGTGGCACCATGAAAATTATCTTAATAGATAAATGAATCCCGGCCGGTGATAGGCTGCAGGGATATCTCCGACAAACCACTAATGTATGGCCTGCAAAGGAAAGTTAGCCCGGTAAAGGTTGGGTGTACATATAGCCCATGCGAGGCCTCAAACTTCAAATGAAAATGAAATCGCTAACACTAACACTGGTGGAGCGCTGGGGAATTTAATTTTTTGCATGGTTGTCGGTTTAGAGACTGAGGCTGGTGAACATGGTGACAAGCGTCGATTTGGATTGAATATGCATGCTATCAAACGATATAAGTTAGAATGTTCCGTCACGTAACTTTGGGCTATACGCTGAAGCGGGCGAGGTCCGCCCACCCCCGCCAGCGGTCCGCTGGCAGAATGCCTGGCTGACTGCCTGCTCATACTTGCTAGTCGCCAGAAGGCGCTGCGGTGTATAGGCGATTTTGAAACGTCACATGACGTTTACATAGAGTTTCCAGCCTTGTGAACATCGGTCTTTGGTTAGGCGTATAAAGCACGTCTGCGCAACGGGTTATTTGCGGTACGGTATGTTGTTTTTATTCATGTTCAGCTTATTGATCTAAAAATTAATTTTCAAGTAATAGAAACTTCGAAGACTTACTTCCAGCAGAATAATAAAAGTACTCTTCTTAAATTTTGTTAGTCAAGGTTGTCAGTGCATATTATACAGAAAATTTCTGAGCCAGTTGTGTTGTATCCTGTAGGTTCAAAGTTACTTATTTTTTTTCTTTAAAGATTACTTTCGGAGCCGCCGGATCTTTAGGAAATCATTTAATCATCTAAGAACTGCTATAGCGCCAATGTTATAATGTTCAAGGCATCAGTCGATGGTCGCTACTATGCAAATTCGTTGTGCAAGCCAAAATCCAGGGTGAGTGAAGTCGAAAGCCAGTAAAAAGACGAGACGGCAACAGCCTATAGATATGAACGAAATGAGTCCAGGAAAACATGAATTTTTAGTTGAGGTCTGAAGGTCAGAACAGACCCGTCCCAACCCCCAATTCGTTTTTCTCTGGATTTTAGCCCTTTATAATTGTTCAGTTCCATTTTTTTTATAGAAAAAAGCACTGTGTAAATCTGTGGATATCACTGATGTGGTAGTTGGGAGGTCTACTTATAGGGTTAATAAAATTATGTGCATTAAAAGAGATGTTTGAGTCAAACACAATGCCCAAATTTCAGGCTGAACAGCTGCATTGTATGACATAAGTCCCCAGATGAATAGAATTCAAGGAATTAAATTTATTCAGTTGTTGTGGAGTTCCAAAGAGAAGAAACTCCGTTTTCAATGGATTTAAGAGGAATCTGTTTTCTGCCATTCAAGACTGGGTTTAGTGAAAGACCTTGCCATGGATAATAGTAACAGTATAATAATGATTCTTATGTAATCAGGAGGGGCTTTGTGAAATGAAATTTAAAAGATTTCAAGGATGTGATTTTTTAATTTTTAGTATTTTTACGGAAATCAGTGTTCATCTACAGGTGCAAAATGTAGTTGGTCTGCAGTGGCAGAAATTTATAGGTCTGCTTGGTACATCTGTATCAGGTTGATGTATAGTCACAATTAGATGGCTGTTAATTGTTTCTTCGTATTCGTATACACACTTGTGTATAACTATACACTGTATACTAAGAAATACACACATTTTAATGAGATTCTATGCCTTCAACAGTACTTCTCTGTATGTCTCTAATTGGTGTTATATTAGTGCATACATGCTAAGAGGTATTGTAACAGTTTTAACTTTAGTTGTAGTTTAATTTCATTTGGCAAGTTTTTTCATTCAGTTAGTGTACACAACTTCACTTGAAGAGATCTGTAAAGAAGTTTTTCCAACCCAGTAAGCTTTCAGATGTTTATTATCCCTGACCATTAGAAGCTACTTATCTAGAGGAAAGACTTTCGTTGTAGAGGAGCCACTGATTTCAACCACTGAAATGGTGCGTTGCTACATTGTCAGATTGTGTTTTAAGCAGACAGCAGTTTGCCCTGCATTTGTGGAGCAAAGCATTTTCAGAGCTGAGGCAGGCAACAAAGCTACTTTAATCAAGAATGTGCAATCTATTTACCAAGATGCCACTGCCAGATCAACACCAAAATCTTCCACTGCTGTGCACATAAAATCTTCCATTGCTGCATTTTGGGTAGGGACTAGGGACCCAATGAATTTATCATTCACATAAACAGAAGTGTGACTAAACTATGAAAACCACAGCACAGAAGTTCCAGCTACCATCCTTGTTCCAAGGGAAGTCCTGAATGGATGTTGGCACTGTTTGCATATGCAAACCTAAGTCAGTGTTGTACTTCAGTTTCTACATATGCATAGCTATGTCAGATTATATTTCAGTTTCCTAAGTAGGCTACAGAACTAGAGAAGAAGAGAATAGCTGGTCTGAAAGGCAGTCATGGGCATGAAGTATTAGCAACTTCATGTTTCTTAGCCTCAGCATATGATGACGTTAGGCCAGTCCTCTGCTTCATCGCCTGATCTTCCAACTGACTGTGTATGGTCACTGTAGTCATTATAGATCAGTTGGCTAGGGGGCACAAGTGACACATAAATCTTGAAACAAATTTCTGCCCTGGTGGGGTTTGAACACCCAACCTCTTGAAAGTCCAGCACGCTAACCACTTGACTCGTACACCAAAGGCATAGGACTAGACAGACACAAATTATTAATGTTAGAAGAAAACCTACTCATGTTTATGCTTTTCTTGCATTTCTTTTTTACATTGTGTTGTATTGTATCTCAAAACTCGTAAAGCACATCTACCGAGTGCCCACCAATCAGAGGCGCTTCCAGTGCAAAAGTCCCCTGGAATAAAGGCAAGTTTTAAGAGAGCGAGAAAATTGGCTGGACTGTCAGATAACAGTGCAACCCGGACCAAAGGGGAAGCTGATTCCATATGTAGTGAAGGGCCAATACTAACAAAGGCACCGGACTGGGCCATGGCAGCTCACTCACGGTACAAATAGATCAAGACGCCTGTCATCTTTAACGTGACGGTGTTGTTAAATAAACCCTATCAAGAGCGGAGTGGGCGCCGGGCTGAGGCGGGTGACATATGGAGTCACAGAAGTATTTAGGGGCAAGTCCCAGGTAAGATGGGCAAATAATGATAAGTACCTTTAGAGGAATGCAGGCAGTAAGAGGAAGTCAATGGAGATGTTTAAGCATGCATGTGGACATATGGCAGAAACGCAGGAGATGGGCATTTAGATTGCAGAGATTGCAGGGAGAAGAGGCAGACGCTTTCCATTTTCAGATTTTCTACCATTGTCTGCTTAATGTAACATATTTTAATGTTTGGGCTTTTGGATCTGTCAATTGGGTCTTTCCAAATCATGATCATGGAATTCAGCTTGACTTTGTTGACATTGCCCTTAACTGATGCTTGGTGTGTTGATGATAATGTTTCCAGATTAGGTCTATTGGACTATTTATTATCGCTTCTGTTACGAGAGATCCTTACTGTGTAATTAATGCATACTGTATAATTAATGCATCAAAATATCTTATTTTTGTTCTAATGTTAAATGATAGAATATCTAATGTTTTGATTGTAGTGTCTTTTTCTGTTAAGTAAATCTCCTAAATTTCTCAGCACCACACAAAAGCCATATCAGTCAGATCGTTAATTATGGTGGTCTTGGGGTGGCGCAGGAGTAGAACGCGACTTAATAAGTTGCAGTTGTGCAAAGCAAGCCTTTAAGAAACTTCAGAAGACAACTCCATTTCTAGAAAGAAACATGACTGCATTGTAGGTGTTGAGTGTGTCCTGCTGGGTTGAGCAATAATATTTTTATGTTTTATGTATACATGTAACTATGTATGTATGTAGACATGATGGTGTGTTAAATACTCGAGCACCATTTAAGTATCTCACAAAAGCACTACCCACACCACTCTGAGTGATGTTAAAGTCATTAAGAACAAAAAGTTAAAATTGTGCTCAGACAACTTGGAGTCACAACTGGCAAGCTCCTGCTGACAGAGTCAGAGCCCAACCAGGAAGAAGAGGAGCTATGATGGGTGATGAGGCTCGATCAACTGAGCTGCAAGTTTGCAACACGAGTCCCTCGCCGATTATAGGAGATGCTTTGGCCCGGTGTCCCTCTGCCATGGGTCTATGGATGGTAGTTTGTTGTTAAGCCATTTATATTTGCAACTTGTAAGGAAAGTTTGTTAAGTTTCGTGAATTGCCGATAAAAATGTTGGTTCTTTGATTTCCTTGATGACTATTCTGTGTATTTTTGTTTCAAACAGACCGAAAAATAGAGATGTTTAGTATCTTGTCTTCTGCAATGTTGCAACTGGCTGCTAAACTGTCCACCCCAACTTTCGGTTTTGCAGTGCTGATGATTCATTTAACAGTTGTTGCTGGTGCTGATATGTGAGTCTTTATCATTCATAATCCTAATCTTGAGATTTCTACTATAATCAAAGAAAGCTGAGTTATGGGAACCAGTATATTCAGTCTTCACAGGCACTTAGCCTGATTAGGGTGACAGTTTTGGCTTTGATGTTACAGAAAAGAAGTTGGGGTTGATATTGAAATGGTAATGCTTGTGTTGTGCAAATTTAATAAGTTCATAGTGGTGTAAAATGTAAAATCTGTAAACGTACATATTTTCTTGAGCAACTATATGGCCTTGGTCCTGCACACTTGTCAATGAATTTGTCAGATGTGATCCTTTACCACCGCTGTTCATTTGAATGGGCATTTTGGTGTTAAATGCCTTTTGTATGGACTGTGCTAGCCTGAGATTAAAGTCTCTGAAATGTAGCTGTAATCGATATACGACCTGACATCCTCACTCACAGAGGGTCATTTACCAGCTAGGCAAACAAGATGTCATTCAGCACAATAGTTCACTGACTCGATCATTTGGTCCAAAACCTACTCTTGTATTATGGAGTTGATTCCAGAATTTATTATAAATTGATTATCAGTGGCTAATTAATGAAATAATGATAATTTGTTTTTTAGATGCAGTGTAAAGGAATTTTTGGATATTCTTATTTTTATGCTGATATTGCAATTTACAGGTTTTACTTTCTGTTTCACAATTTCAACTTTCAAAATTGACATTGTGGAAGAAATAATGGGAAGACAGTGTAAAAGTAACATGTCGCGATGCCTGTACTTGAATAAAACTCTCGGTAAATTCCATACTTACCCATAGTAAATCCTGCTTATTTATCCAAGTTGTTAATTATGAGATGTAATGTAATGTAACAGGTAATGTAATTTAAACAGTAATTTAAGTATAATGTTATGTGATCATGTACGGTATGTAATTTATCTAATGGTTTTGGTGTTTATATTGAACACACCCTATCAGCCACAATACTACAATGGGAGGAGTTTAGATTGTTTTGTGACAACTGTTCGATCTTCCAATACAGGTCCTACTTTTGTCTTTTCCCACGACACATTCGTTCTGGAGTCGATTTCAATGTGAGCGTGACTCTGTACAAAACTTGTCTTGTCAACCTGAGTATTGCAATTGTTGGGGAATCTTCTGGCTCTCTACTGGTCTCCAAGACAATGCCTGTTGATGGTAGCCAGCAACAAGGAAGTATGATAAATCATTATATAGATTTTCTTGCTTTATGTTTTCTTACCTAGCATTTAACACGTTAACGACGAGCATGCACTAAGATGTATGGAAAACTAACCCCTTTAGTCGTTAAAGGATTAAATTGTAAATTAGGATTTATTACAAATAGCAGTTTGATTTCCTTTGATTGAAATGTTTGTAATTGTTTAAGGCAATTCAGTGATAACTTTGAGATAAAGAATTTCTCATCTGCTTACCAGTGCCACAATGTGATGCAAATGTCAATATATTGATTTATGTACCTGCAATATAATTATGTTGTCACTACCAGGTAAAGGACAATGATGACTAAACTGTTTGTTTGACCTTGTTTGATTATACTTCAAGCTGATATGGAACCTTTCAGTTTAGTTGTGTTTGATGTTTTCTTTATTTACAGATTTAGGTCTGACCACCTTGATAACATTACCGGTAAGGCTTTGATTTGGTTGTATCCACACTTTCTGAACTTGTTATGGTAAAACATTTTGAGGACACTGAAACCTCATTATAACACTCAACTATATTTTGGGGGACCATTTGTACCCATAGTATTGTGTTATGACAAATGTGCTACTGTCTGAGCACTGGTTTATCTACTGACTTTCAAGTGAGAGTCGGAGGTCATATCCCTGCCAGGACAGAAACATTTTAGGATTTCTTTCCACTGTTGTCACATATTTAGGAGAGAGGAGAGCAGTCCCTTAAGCTAGCCCGGCGCAGCCATGGGTATGAAGTATTAGCGACTTCATTTTTCTTAGCCTCGGCATATGAGGGCTGTTGGTCAGTCCTCTTCCTTGCTGTCTCATCTTCCCACTGACAGTGTACGGTCAATGTACTCATTATAGTTGAGTTGACTAGTGGGTGCAGGTGGAACAGAAATCTTGACACAAATTTCTGCTCTGGTGGGCATTTGAACCCCAACCTCTAGATTGACTGTCCAGTATGCTAACCACTAGACTATTGTGCACCCCATTGTCATATACTAAACTCCACTATAGACTGGGTATATCAATCATAAGCTGTGTTTGTGGATTATATAAGGTGGTGAGGGAGAGGACATGCCCCCACACTTATATGCAGGGCTCAGAAAATGAAGTTGCTAACACTTCTGCCTATAGAGGTTAGCTTAAAGGGTTTCTCTTCGTTATACTGAGGTTCCATTATATCATTATCACTACACCTTTGAAGTATGAAGATATATGATCTGTAACTTATTGCATTGTCTGCCCATGGAATAGCTAGTAACTTTAATTGTGTCCAAAGCTGTATATTTCAACCATCTTCACTACCTTCACTCTATGCTGACTCTCAAGAACTGTTTTTACTTTGACTTTTATTTGGACTAATCTGGATTAGAACAGCTCTCTGTGTGTTTTGCCTCTTCTTGTACGGCCACAGAATCTGGTGACTCTCTATTCCGGCGAACATTTGCTTCTCTGAAGCAGTGATATTTTCGTTAACGAAAACTAAAATTAGAAGTAAAAATAAATGATTTCGTTAATGAAAACTAGAAGTAAAATTAGGAATTATTTCAGCAGCAAAAACGAAATTAGGAATTGAATTAGGAATTATTTGCCGAAATAAAATTGTGAACGAAATTAGGAATTATTTTCAGAACTAAAATCATTTTACTTCTTGTGGCGCTTAAGTTGAGACAAAGGCATGCACATCCAAACAATTCATTGGAAAACTTCGGTTGAGATGAAGACGCTGCGCATACCATTCTCGAAGTAGCCCCTACTCTACTGTCTTTGGTCTTCGTAGTCTAATAGCCTAATTGTCCCACTTAATTGCATACCAATGACCTCAATTTCATATGCCATTTTATTTCGGGTTTGATCATTAAATTGCAAAATTAGGCAAAATTATGAGTTTATCGAGAATGTTGGCCGGAAGGAAGCGAGATGGCCCGATTTTGGGTTTATCATTTTGACGAAGTTACAGGCAGATCTATATGCCAAATAGGCCTACTAAACGGGGAAAATGATGGAATTTGTGGAACATCACTTGCTAGAGAAATACAATTAGCAATAAAAGTCTTGGGAGGGGGATAGACGAATGGTAACACGCTGGCATAAGAGCATTAATCACTATACATTGTTAGACAAATGGTTTTTTCTTTATTTAGACAAGTTCGGTGTGCTTCTCTATGCAAGCATTGCATACAGTACTTTTACAGTGCGGAAATTAATAATTATTTGGAAAACTAAAATAAGAAGTAAAATTATTTGAGAACTAAAAGAGGAATGAGAAGTAAAATTATTTGAGAAGTAAAATTAGAATTAGAAGTAAAATTCAAGAGCTCAGAACTGAATTAAAACTGAATTAGGAATTATTTTCAGAAGTAAAATATCACTGCTCTGAAGTCTTAGTTGACTTCAGATCTTGACTTAAAAACTCATCTCTTCTGGATTCTTCTGCTGTAATCTGTTTCTGTGTCTTCAGAATGGCATCTTTCTTGGCCTGTGACTGGACCGGACCTGGAATTTGGCATGAACATCAAGTTTGGTGTAGCAGCAACCACAGACTGGAGAAAAATTTTAATAGCACTGACTAAAATTTGGGATCTCTGTACTCGTCTGCTTTATGTAAGATTTTGTGTTATTAAAACTTATTATTGATACATGTTATGCGGAGTGTATTTGAAATTACGTAAAATAGGATTTTTTTGTTTTGCACTTTACTGACTAATTTGAGTGAATGATGGATCATTCTGCTACCATTTTGTTTAGACTCCTGCCATTCTGTTGGAACCGCGTTACAAGATTGAAGTTACTGGATCTGGAGATCTAAATTTTTCTGATTCAGGCTCAGTGAAAGTTCATCAGAAATCAATTTCCATCTTTGTACAGACAGACAAAGCTTTATACAAACCAGGACAGAAAGGTATGTGTAGATTTGAATTGAGGTTGATGAAGTTTTGTGATTACAGATATATTTCATATAAAATTGTTTGTTATTACTAGCGTCATGTTTACATTATATGGCATAAACGTGGACAAAACTGGTATTCTGCAATGAGACTTGTCTCCTTGCCAAATTATACCATTTAGACATGGAAATAAAATTGCAAAGTGAGGCGATTGAAAATGTTAATGAATTTTTTACTTAGGTACCTGGTAGTATACTAACATAGAACAGTGATTGCACAAAGGACTAAGGCAAGAATAGCAAAGGCAAGGGAGTCATGGCAGGACTAAATTAGCAAGCAAATCAGTTACAAAGCTAATGTAGGCCTAAATGTCTTAAAACGTGTGTTTAGCACAGCTCTTTATGCCTGTGAGCCATGAACAATTAAAAAGACAATCTTGAATAATATACTAGCATTTGAAATGTACTGTTATAGAAGAATATTGCACCTGAATTGGACAATAAAGGTGACAAATGAGGAGGTCCAAAGAAGACTGAAAATAAAGGAAGATTTAATGCAACTAATAATATGAAAGAAATTGAGTCTATTTGGGCATAAATTTAGAATGGACAACATTAGAAAAATGTAAAATGTAATGATGGGAATTATGGATGGAAATGGGCGACAAGGAAGACCTAACAGGTAATGGACGGATGATATCAAGGATTGGTGCAAACAAAATCTGCACAGCTTGAGAATAGCAGCGCAGGATCAGGGAATGGAAACAAGTGTTGATGCATGCATCACACCTTCAGCCCCTGGATCATAATGATGATTATGACATCACTGGTTTATATACCAGTACACATATACAATCAAACTGACAGATGATTCAAAACAGGTGTTTGTTAAGGGCTTGCTCGGGGTCCTTACACAGTTACCATAATGAGGTCATTTGAACTTCATGCTACTGGTCAGTCAGCTTCTATGATAAACAGCATGCATTACCAGGTTCAACAGAGAGAAACTGTCATCAACACTGAAGTCGACATGTTCAGTTACTAATTACATCTTTCAACTTGAAGTTCTAAAGAAGACGTTCCAGTAGTTGCAAATATTAACCATTGTAAATTGAGCAGACCTAAAGTTCCATATGCAGGCCTAACCTGGTTGTGCACAGTGCATTGGGAGCCAAAGTGACGATGACTGCCTGCTAATGCACCGCCAGTTAAAAGGACCATGTTGAAGTACAATAGTATATGATCAGCGTTCCTGTACTGCGTTTTAATGCAGGTTACTTATCAAATAGGTATCGTTGGGAGTCCTAATGTATTTTTCTTCATAAGCAGATTTGGTCATAAACAGACTTTGCATTAGGGCATAGCCGGGTACTGACCCGGATACCCGGAAATTCCGGGTATTCAACACCCGGAAGACACCCGGAGCTGAAAGGTCTTCCGGGTCCGGGTGGGTAAATGTCAACTAACAGTAACATAATGTAATGACATCAAGAACAGTAAGTTGCCTTGGCGACGGTCTTTGGCTGTCCATGATCTGCTGGCATTTTCTTTTTATTATAGAGAACTCCAGCAAGTCCCTCTCCCCCCTCCTTTCGCCTAGACACCGACAATTTCCTTTGATGTTGAGAACTCCATCAAGTCCCTCTCCCCTCCTCCTTTCGCCTAGACACAGACAATTTCCTTTGATGTTGAGAACTCCATGAAGTCCCTCTCCCCTCCTCCTTTCGCCTATGCACCTTTGATTATAGAGAGCTCCAGCAAGTTCCTCTCCCCTCCTCCTTTCACCTATTCGTTGTTTATTAAAATGTTCTGAAGTTGATTCGTAGAGGGTAGAGTAGAGTTATTTTTCGCGATATTGTGTTCGGATTAGAGATTTTAGATTACTTTTAGTTTTAATACCCGGACCCGGTACCCGGACCTGGCAGGTTTTTATTCAAACTACCCGGACCCGGTACCCGGTTGAAAAACGGCACCCGGCTATGCCCTACTTTGCATAAATGGGTTTCCTGTGTGAGGTGAGTTTAATTATTTTCCATGTATTTCAGTGTTGTTTAGAGTAGTGGCCATGTATCCTAATATGAAACCATACAAGGATTGGATGGACATCTTCATATGTGTAAGTACTCTTTGTTGTTACAGAACCGTATATTCTGTAAGCAGACAGTTTTATGCACACTGTGTAGATGTGGTTATTTTCAGCCTTTGAGCTTCACATCAGTCCTTAATTTATTTATTTATTCCGGATATTTCTATAGCGCCTCTCGAAGTCAACTATTACTCAGAGGCACTCCCGACTACAGCATTTGATACTGTGCCGGAATTTCACGCCGAAGCGCCACGAGCAATTGCGAGTGAAGGACTTGCCCAAGGTCCGTACGCAGTGGCTAGAGTGGGATTCGAACCTGCAACCCTCCGGTCACAAGGCGCCGGGTTTTGCCTTTGCATCAAAACTGGCCAGTACTAAAACAGTTGCTGCTGCTGCTGCTGCTGCTTAAGGAACAGCATAGTATGATCAAAGTAGAGTGCTTCGCCAAAAATTTAATAACTTTTAATTGTACTATGTACTGAACTAGGAGTCGATACTGGTGTTTTTTTAATTCACCTTAGTTTAAGCCTTAGTCCAGCGTTCTTAATGAAACAAGTCAATAATAAAATATAACAACACAAGAGTATAGTTTATTGTTTTAGGATGTTTATAACTGCTTTGTTAATTGACATGCTCCTTAATTGCAGAAAATTTCATAAGATAAATGTACATGTTTGTGGCAGTTAAGCAACATTGCTAGATCTTTGAAATACAGGACTTTAGAACTGAATATTTTTTTATTTTAAATAATTATCAGATATTTTTACTGAAATTCAAATAATTTTTACAACACAGAATGGTTTTAATCTGCTGTGTCATAATTGTCTTTATGTAGCTGTTGCACATCAGCTTTAATGTTGCTTTTAACTTCTCGATGCTGTTTTTGGGATAATGCATTGTTAGATGTTTGCTTGTACAGTATTTTGTTTTCACAATTTTAGGATAGAGATGGCAACAGAATTGCCCAATGGTTGAAGCAAAAAAATAACAAAGGTAGATTTTATATTTTGTATGATCGTCTGCTGTTGCAGTGCCTATTTATTCCTTTGAAATATAGAATATTTATTATTATATATTAATATTATTATATAGGCATTAAGTTTTATGACCCTTGCAGCCTGGCTATCATGCACTTGCTTAATCACTTGGTTATGCTTCAAAGGAATGTTGTTGTCTTAAGCCCTATTCTAAATTGATCAACTGACTGCAGGTGGTTGCTCATGTCAGAGGGTAGGCTATTCCAGACAGATCTTCCAGCAATGGGGAACTCCTAGTTCTTGTTGCTGGAATGTGGAGGTTGCCTTGATTTGCGAACTGCACTTGATGCCGGTTGTAGAATGAATTTATCAGTGTGAACAATATGATGAAGTCATCTGGGCTAAATGTTGAAGGCAGTTGTAGGAGAGTAACCCCGTCTTGTACTGTATTGTATAGCTTATAGGTAGACAATGGAGTTCGTTGTGTGTAGTTTCTGTGATTTGGCTGTACTTCTGCTGACAGGTGATTATGCACACAGCAGCATTCAGTTTGTGTTCTGACAGCTTCACAAACTAGCTTTTGCAGGTGTGATGTGGCAATGCCAGTAGAACAAGTACAGTGGTCAAAGTGACTCATGATGAAGGCATGGATGAGCTCCTTGGCAGCATTTATTCAGTTTTTAGTTTAAGTGTATACCAATCATTACACAGCTGATGTATGTGGTTGAAGCAGCTTTCAGGCTGTTTACTGATGTGCAGCATGAATTTCAGTTCATGATCAAGTAGAATTCAAGACATGTAGCTTCTTTAGACAACTTTGTGATCAAATCGTCATCAAGTTCGGTCTCTACATGGAAGTTTGTGAAACTGTCAGAAAACAAACTGGATCAGCTTCAGACAATTTGAATGAATGAATGAATGAATGAATGAATGAATGAATGAATGCATAATATGAGATTTACATGACAGAATCAGAGGCACACGGTCTGTCACTAAGGGGAGGGGAGATAACATACAGCAGAGGGACCAAAATGACAGATTCTCAAAATAGAAACTTTTAAGTCGTTACTTGAAGGGGTGCGATTGTTGGGACTGACCGTATAAGTAAAGGAACGTTATTCAAGATACTGAAATCAATGTCAATGGAAGCAGTGGCAGCTGAAAGCTCTTTCACTGATGGCCTTGCCAACTAGAAGTTGAGGATGCTTCTCAAGATCACTAGATCGCGCAATATGGGAAATTGGGCATGGACATGAGAGCTAATTGTGGATCAGTTGCTGAGTGTGAAGGGGGTGATAGGTCATAGTAGCTACTTTAAAACTGATGCAGCTTGAGATAGGTAGTCAGTGGATCCTAGCAGATGAGTATTATGCACAGAACCATTTCAGACGTATACCATTCCCAATTGTGTTCTGGGCGCTTATCTCGCATTTTGATTTTTCAGACTCTGGGCGGATTTTTAATTCACTGTCACATGCATATATAACTTCAAGGTTACTGCTGGTCTATGTGTATGCTGTGCATGTGTTACCAGAGTTTTTCCTGGGCTGATTTATTTATGGTCTTTTGGATCAGGCGTTTTCAGTGGTGAACTATGTTTATCAAATCAAACTCCTCTGGGTACATGGAAAATTGATGTCATCACTCAAGTCAGTACAAATTTGCTCTAGGTCAATGTCATATGTTTAGCATTCAAATGGTTTTATAGCGCTGATTTTAACGCTTCTGACTTCACGTTTGCATTATATGGGCACGCAGAACTTCACCTGAGTATTATACATAGGTACTAAGATATTTACATTAGGATAAATTTTGCAACTTGGGTGCGCATTATTCTTGAGATAATATGGTATCTGGATCAACGTACTACCTTTTCATAGAATAACTTGCGCATTAAATGCAATTTTGCCTACCATGCATCAATTCTGAATGCTGCTTGTGCATTGCCATGTTGTACCTGTTCAACATTTTTTTATGTGCATGCTTAAAAGTTCATGCCAAGGGAATTTCTTCTTTTGGTAGTTCAATCATGATGTTTTACACTGATTAAAATTCAATTCAGTTGATTCAGTCAGTACTAACGAAGATTTGCATTACATTACATTACATGAAAATGTTAGTCTGTTAAAATTGTGAACTTCATCTTTGAGTGGCATGACTTAAATGTGTCGGCTACAAAATAAATGTCAGTGAATCTGCTTAATTATGATGCATGTTAACTTTATTTAATGCACACATAAAATAAAGCAAAGTGCAACATTACACTGAAATTATGAATAATTTTTCAGTCAGTACTAGTGGCATAGAGTCAAGACTGCCATAAAGGGACGAAGCAGTTTTGCTCTAAACTTTTATCTTTATCAAACTTAGTGTAAGAGTATCGGTTATTTTAAAGATTTAGCTGTTGATTTGGATATTAAGAAGAACTTCATGTAGTGAAGTATTAGTACAAGTGTATTGTAGTGCATTGATGCAAACAATTTTGAAGCCCTCACTGATGGCTTCCATTACAATATTGGAGCCTATTTGTGGATGCTCTTATTGTAATGGGATATTATTCTAATCTGGATGTTATATCCTGCTTTAATTGCTAACATGTAACTTTTTGATTTTTTCAAGGTTGATGTAGCTTTCAAAACCTTTGAAGTTGCTGAATACGGTAAATTTAACTAAATGTGAACTTCAGTTTGTTCTTTCAGACACAGTGTTTAATGGTTACAAATGTTAAAATGTTAATTTAGTTTAAGCAGTAAGTCACTATATCGTCTGCTTGCATATTTTGGTTATGTTATTCACCATCTGAAAATCTTTTGGGGGGTTCTTGACTTATTAATTCATTATTATTTTCTGCATTTGGCAAAATCTGATGTTTCACTAAACATTGCATAGCATCTTTCATTCTGTCATGAAGCCAATGCCATTAAAGGCCCATTATGCTTACTTTTGTATGTGTTGCATTTAGTTCTTCCAAAATTTGAAGTGAATGTCATCTTGCCTTCCTACTATCTTCTCTACGTTAACAAACCCGATTCACAGCCATCGTTATTCTTTACCATAACTGCCAAGTGAGTTGTCAATTTTTTGGACAGGTGATTTTATACATATTCAGTCGCATGAACATTATTAAATGTACACTTGTGCATCTTGAAGTCACAGATGATTTAGTGATGTTAATGGTGGTTTGTCAGTTAGTGTATTGGAATGTGAATGGGTGGGTTCAGGTGCTTTAAGCAGGCTCCATGCAATGACCCTGGGCAAGTTGTGCCCACATATGCCTCTGTCATCAGGCAGTATTATTATTTTTATTATTATTGTTGTTGTTGTTACTATTATTGTTATGCGTTTATTAAGTACCACTATCTAATGAAAAGCATCAGTCGATGGTGCTGAGCAATTGTGAGTGATGGACTTGCTCAGGTTCCCTACACAGTAACCTTCTCAGAGGAGGTTTGAACCTGTACTGTCTGCATTACAAGGGCAAGTGCTCTAATCACTCAGCCACCATGTCCCACCGGTTACCAGTGTGAGCTGGGTTGTAAAAGGCAACATTCATCCATTGCAAGCTCAAGGGCCTAAGAAAAGAACATCTCCCATAAGTCCCACTATGGGACAAGGGACCTTTCCTTGACTAGATTCACTGGTCATACCAGGCTGTAGCTAAGTGGACTTTGATGATTGTGAATTATGCAGTTCAGATGTGCTTTATTTGATCTTACATTCAGGTGCTGCATGAGATGATAAGATAAGGTGAATGAAGTACTCTGCAGTCAATTGTTACATGCTCTTACTCTCAGTGGAAATTAGATTTAAAGCGCTAGCATTTAAACCTTTACTGTACAAACAGTCCATAAGTACAGAAAAACTGTAAATTATAAATACTGTACTGAACAATTCAATTCTTGTTTTAAGAGATTTCCATTTGTGAACTGAATTTTAGGTACACCTATGGCCAACCAGTTAAAGGAATAGCCAAATTAACAGCTAAGGCAGTCAGTCCATGGGAAAATGATGAAAAATCTGAATTTCTGTGGACTAAGACAATTGATGCAAGTACCAGACTACTATATCTACAAGATCAAGATTTCAGATAATGGAACTGTTTTCTTTTAACTGCTGCAGCTTCCTGAACTTTGATGCTTATGAATGAATTTAGTGTGTATTTAACGTTTAATTTCATTAAACATGTACCGGGGTACTTGAATTTATTGGCTTGAATTATATTTAGCAAACTGTCCAGTTGTTTTAGGATGCATTGAATTGTTTTGCATTTTTTTTATAGTTGTCTGTGTTTTTCATTTTCAGTTGGAAAGAGGGGAAGCTGTGGTCGAGATTACCCCAAGTGAGTTATCAGACATGGTTCCTTACTCATGGAAAAACGATTTTCACAGAGTCATCGTTCCAGGCTGGATTGCACTGAAGTGGCAGGGTATCTTCATTACAGCACATGTGACAGAAACGGTGACAGGAGTGACGCTGTCGTCCAACAACACTGTTACGTGCTATGATAAAAAGTATGACTTGAAATTCCTGGAAATCACACCTGACAGCTACAAGCCAGGACTTGTTTTCACTGGCTATGTAAGTTCAGTGACTACTGTTGGTCCAGCTCCACCTAATTTTGTTATTTGTGCATAGTAAATGGAAGAGTGGAATGGAAAGAGAGTAAATGGAAAACAAGTGCTCATATATTATCTTCACTTCAATCGTCTTGTTCCTCTTGGTCTTCACTGACTGTTTGTATTGAAAAGAGAATTTTGCATGAAAGTAGGCTTTGCAGAGGATTATTATACCTATAGTCTTAACTTGTTATATATAAGTTTTCTTGAACTTTGTTTTTATTGTAGGAAAAAGTAAGGTTATGTGGTTGTAGAACATTTCATCTAAACTGTAAATACCAGTTTTTTTTATCAATCCAAAATGTAAACTACATGTGCCTACAGAAATTACCGTCTGTCCAGCTTCAATTAAAATGACACTAAATCCATGACATATCAATGAAAATCTACACATTTACCATTTGGCAACTGCACAGACTTGGAAATGTTTTATTTTGGTTGGTGTTATGTTCACAAAGATGTGTATGATATGTAGGGCTGATAGTTTTTGTGGAATAATGATTAAAGGTTGTTTTCTCTAATAGTGCCTCATGGCATTTGATAAGATTGCTTGGATGCATATACATTTGGACTTGCATTCACTGTCTGTCTAGCAACACCTTTCTGTTTTAGCTACTTGCCATTTGTATATTTAATTTCAATGTTGTTGTTTCATCTGGTATCAAAAGGTGGTACTGAAACAGAAAGATGGCTCAGCGCCTATTCATTCGGACATACAGTTGCCAGATGGTCAGTTCAGACAGATAACAATTACTGTGACACCTGTTGAGAGATGCTCTATGAGTAGCTTCAAGAAGAATATCACAGTCACGTTGTCTGGCTATGTCCGGTTTGACTTTGAGATCAGTGCCAACTGCAGTCTACTTATAGAGGTTTGTGTCTTGCCTACAGTGCTCATAAAATTTGCTCTTTTTAATGTTTTTACTGACTCCCTGAGTCATTGGTTGTCAGCTTTCTGTTTGCTACAATGTAAGGGTTTGCCTGACAATTTTTTCCTGAGGCTTTGCAGGAAGACATCGGTAAAGGAGTTAATATTGTGTAATAACCTTCTTTAAATTGTATAATAGCTATGCATCCAGTGTCAGCATGTAGTGTTCAAGTCTATAAATAAACATTGGTAAAACTAGACCCCATGATATTTATTTGACACAGGTAGGCAATGCATACTGGTGTTGCCAAAATCGTCTTGGAAATGTATTCTTAGTTGTTAAATGGGAAACTTTGAGAGCTGCTGCAAAAGATTTACTGTAAAGATTTGCTCTTAGATTTACTTTAAATATTTTTATTAATATGTTATCAATTCTTGACATGTGGTCATGCCAACAGAAAAGATCCATCCTGTCATTTAATCTATTTCATTTTAAATTTGTCTTGACTGAGAGCCCAGTGTTTTACTCTAGGTAAAACTTATGATGGAAGTAATGAAGTTGCCATTGATTTGATTTTAATAATGTGTGAATGTGTCTGAGAAAACCCTCACATAGTTCGAAAATTTTAAAATTAATTCAGTATTCTTATCTAATGAATCTAATATGATGAATTCTGTAGTGATATTATCATAAACATGATCTTATCATTATCATGTTTCCATCATGTATAAAACATCAATTGATGGCCGCAAGCTGGAATGGATGGGCTGGAAATGCTGAATATTGTGATGAAAACCGAAAATTTGTATCACATTCGAGTAAAAATGTTACAACTATTTACTGTGTTCATATCTGTGCCAGAAGTTTGAAAACGTGCAAGTGAAACTTAGTTACATTTTAGATGGCAGCTGTAAATTAAATAGATTTTTGACGTATAAATTTAGCCATACAGCATGAAAGTTTAACATGAGACCTTTTGAGTGACATAGCACATCTTAATTGAAATTATGCACAGAACTGCTTTGGACGTGTTGCATACGTAGCAGCCTTCTGATTTCATTTGTAGCAGCCTTCTGAGTTGATTTCTCACTTATTGATTTTTCCATCTTTATGAGGGTTTGCAGTCACATTTGCTGTGTGTGTCTGTGGTACTTTATTTTAAGCTGAACACAGATGTTTTTTCTTTCTGAAGGCTTCATTTTACGACATTTTTACAAACACTGCACAG
The DNA here is from genome assembly GCA_963556255.1 of Allolobophora icterica. NCBI lineage: Eukaryota > Metazoa > Annelida > Clitellata > Crassiclitellata > Lumbricidae > Allolobophora > Allolobophora icterica. The sequence goes on along the minus strand of OY744602.1, from coordinate 72,852,766 downwards.
TTTGATTACAAGAATGTTGCTCCATTTGAGTCGAGAGCACATCGTGGCATTCAGATTTTCCTAGCAAAAACAGATTCCTTCAAGGTATTTGGGCTAAGTTTTGATTTTGTGAGTACTGACTGATTGGACATTGATTGTATATTCTGAAAAATCATGAGTTATATTTTAATACTAGTTGGCTGTCTGGTGTAAATTAATCAGAGTTGTAAGGTATATAGCCTAAGCTTCAACATGAAATCATGTGAGTTAGGAGTTTGACACCTCTGTAAATATTATGCACAGAACCATTTTGGACCTATTGCAAGCCTAATCACCTGCTGAGTGCATTGCTTGCAGTTTGAGTTTTACTGTTTTATAGTGTACAGTCACATTTATTTGAACCATGTTGTTAAATGTTTACATGCTGCATTTAGGTTGGCGATCAAGCCCTGTTCCAGATCAGAGCAACTAAACCGATCCAAGGCTTTAATTATGTTGTAAGTATACACTTCCTAGATAACAAATCACCTTATGTGTGCACTTTGGTAGAACTTTTTGTTATTGCAGTTTGACATACCTGTCTTTATGTGTATTAGACCTATTCTGTTTCTAGTTTTGTCCTTGGAGGTTTTATAGAAATTTATTTCTTGGTGTGAGAAATTTTTTCGTGCTTTATCCCTTTATTTATACTATAGAATTTTTTTTATTAAATTTGAGAATCTCTTATAAAACGAGAATAATTTAAAAAAATAAAATACCCCTTATAAGCATATTTAATGTATACTTTACATAGGGCATGTGTAAAGGATTGTGAAATTTTATCAAATATTTTTATGTTGATAAACTGATATTATGAAATACGAGGTACGAGAATTGATGGTGATGGTTGAATTATATGCTTTACTTTCCTCATGTTTTAGATTGTAAATAAGGGAACAATTGTCACTGCACAAACATTTCGTGCTGTTGAGAAAGACTCTCATCAGTTACAGTTTTACATCGACCATCAGCTGGCTCAGAAACTAGCACCAGTTGCATGCCTTGTAGTGTGGTTTGTAGCTGGCAATTCAGAGATCATCAGTGATGCATACGAATTCAGTGTCAGAAGAGACTTTGCCAATAACGTATGGGTTTTTTAACGTTATATGTAAGATTGGCGTCGCTTGTCACACAATGTTTATATTGATAAATAAATAAATAAATATATATATATATATCTAAACTGGTCTCATCTCTTATATATAATTATATGTAAAATCTTTACCTCTGGGTTTTCTGTTTTCTGTCTTTGGGTTATTTATTCGGGTTTTGGAGAATAATATTTCAAGAGTGTAAGTCAGTCTGTGTATAATTTTGGAAGATTAATTTTGCATCATTATGTGACAATTAGTTGTAGCTACAATTGTTTCTTTTAAGGTATCATTTGATTGTTACATTTCTTATAAACAGTACATTTGGTGTCTGTCATGCAACATGCTATTCGAACTCGTTATTATTGGTGTTGTTTGTTTGATTATTAGTATTATTACTATTATTATTATTGTGATTACTGTTATTATTATTGTTATTATTACTACTGGTATACTGGTAATGTTCCTTTTCTTCTTCTTATTATTATTATTATTGTCATTATTATTGTTATCATCATTGATATTGTCTTAGCAGCGCACATTTAAACGGGCAGACCAAGTTACTGAATGATTGACTATGTAGGTATCCTTAACTTTTGACAAAGAGGAAGTGGAACCAGCAGAGAATGTATCTTTGACAGTGCGTGGTAGCCCTGGTTCTGTCGCTTATGTGTTGGCTGTCGACCAAAGTGTTATGCTACTCAAAAGTGGCAACGACATCACACAGAATGTGGTAACACAAGATTTTACCTCAACTAACTTAAACATGTGTTAATGTATTGTTTTACTAACTAAGTTTTACTATACGATTTTATGAAGTCAACTAAAGTGTTGTAATGTAATTCTTTTCAGTTATTACTGTGAACCATACATTGGGCCCCCTACACAAAAATGCAAAAGGAAACTACTTAGTATCTTGCTGAGGTTGAATTATAGCTTAAGAGCCAGCACTGCAAAGTAAAATCTAAATTTACAGATGGTGAGATCACAAGATGGCCCTGATATCAAGATATCAACTCAACATTGCAACAGATGGAGTCAGGAACATAATGCTTTTCTTTTTTTAAGTTTTAAGCAAATTAACTGAGAAGTTATATGCAGTGACAGCGGGTACCAGTTTCAAAACTTTTTGCATGTTGGTTTCACGACAAGTTACTAAATAGCTTAACAGTTTATTGAATTTCCTAACTACAACAGTTTATTGAATTTCCTTACTACCATTTTGCATGCACCTAAGTTGACTTAGAAAGAATTTTAAGTTGTCTTCTAGAGTCTTTCATGCTATCTATAGGATGTTGACTGTCATTAAGAACAGCAATTACATGAATATGCAAAACAATGCACAGAAAAACTAGAAGAAACTGGTAATTGTAATTATAAATTTGAAAAGCAAGTACTATATTGCCATTTTTATTTCTGACATTAATTACTAGTTGTAGCAACAGTTAAATCTGTTGTATCAGTAATATGGCCTTTCAAATTGCTGCAGGCTACTCATGTCTCTTTTCTTTGCCGTGAGGTTTGGTGTGATTAATTAATTATCCATCGCAAACTTTCACAATTCATGGTGCAGTGTAATTTTTTTGCTGAGCCGAATAGTTCTAATAACTCGATTTAGGTTGACGATCGATTGTTTATTGTTACATAAGCATTCCTTAGCGTTTTCTTGTCAGTTGTTGGAAAATGTTCTTAAGAGTGGTGAGCTGAGATCCTAAGCACCTGCCAGCAGTTTCTTACAGTATCACTAGTATGTAATTGCTTGATGAGAAAAATCTCTGGCACATGTTTTTTATGTATAATGTGCAGGTGTTTGATGATCTCAAAAAGTATGATACAGGTTACACATCTGATGTCTTGTGGATGGGCTGTTTTTGGCCAACATTTCCAAGTGGAAAAGACTCTGCTGATGTATTTAAAGTAAGTTTACTGCCTATTCATAGTTTTACTTTAACGACCAACTGCACTGGTTTTCCAGTCACTTGTAGTACACTCTCATCATTAAGTGTTAATCATTCAAGTAGTCTATCAGCTTGCATTCAACTGGATTATAGATTTGTTAATTTGTGCTGTCAGTTCATGCAACCCTGTAGTATTGTATGGGCAATACATCTTAAAATGCACCCTACAACATAAGCAATGTATAACCTTAAAAAGGCTTAGAAAGTTTACAGTGTATAACCTTAAAAGACCTCAAAAAGTTTATAGTTTATAACCGTAGAAAGGCCTTTATGTAGACAGTTTGATGTTTCCCAGAGACCCAGAGTGTTTCCCAGCAGGGAAATAGGCTGTCTTCTTGAACTGTGTACTTCTTAATCTGATTTGTTTGTATTGCTTAAGGATTAAATGTTTTGAGATTTAGTTGAATAACTAATTATTTAGTAAAAACTATTACCCAATGTCTTACATATACTTAAGTCCCAGGATATTAGTAATGAAGAAGTAATATCTACAAATCTTCTAGCTGGATGATGGTTGTTTTCAGAATGCTGTTCTGCAGATTCTGACTGATGGTTATCTTCACCAAAGCGAAGATAAAACAGGTGAGTTTCAGCAACAGAGAACATCATTGCCACCAGATGTAATCATCACATTTTTCATCGTTCTCTCTTTTCCGAGTTCTCATTGTAGTGTTTTGCAAATTATTGAAGACTTGCGTATTTCAGGGTTGCTGTGCTTTTGAGGGGAAAATTAGTTAATTAACTTGTAGTATATTTTGATTAACAGTATTTACAACTGGCCTGTTATATATGTTATCTTTGCCATCTTGTTAAAAGGAAAACACAAAGTCTTCAAACTGATTTGATTCTTGATATTGGCTGATGTGCATTTTTTACATCCTCTCTCCTTTTCAACTCATTTTAATTGTTATTCCTTTATCATCTGAATAATTTATACTGTTAGAAATTGATTGCTGTTGGGTAGACATCCTCTCTCATGCCTGGTTAAACTTTCAGTTGTTTGGTTTGCATAGATTTCTTTTGGCATGTGAATTGCATTGTTTTGGAGATTAGCTTTAACAAGCATGTTACAGAGCTCAAAAGATTTTTTAGCTATTTTGCACAGGAATAGATGGTAAGTGTTGGCATGCCGAATGAAGCAAGGACAGCAAATTTTATTACTCTGTGGTAGTTATTTGATTCCACTGATTCCATCAATGATGAAATCTGACCAGAAACTTGCATTTTATAGTGACAACCCACATTTGCTTTATTTTCTTTCAAATCATATTTAGTTGCCATTGGATGTATCTGCAGAAAATATATTTAGTATTTAATCTGCTGGTGAATGCTTCAAATCAAGTATATTAATTCATTAGCAAAATACCACCATGGTGACAAAGTGATGTGTGAATTGGTAATATGGTGCCAGGTTACTGTCAGTAGATGAGTACATTAACATTCAAACACAATTGTTACATATGTAAAGCTGTAGACTTGATGTGCTTTGTCATCTGCCCACTTGTCTTTGGTATCTTTCACTGAGCACCCTAACCAATCACCCTACTCGGAAAACCTGCTAACATAGCATGCCGCATTTAGTGGAAAGTGTCATAAGTCACTTAACAAGTAATGAGTACTACGGAAAACATTAATGTGTCATATTATGCTTTATCAATGGACCACAGGTTCAAGCTGCTGTAAGACAACTATTTTCAAGCACAACATACTGACTTCTAAATCTATTAATTTAGATCTTGGGTTACTTTTTTGATGTGTCCTTCAGGCCAAGTAATGTTTTTTGTCGACAACGGACCTCCTATTCAACCTCGTTCACACATCTCCTTTCCTGAAACTTGGCTGTGGAAAAATGTGACTATAGGGTAGCTTGTACTTTTGCTGCTGTTTTCCTTCCTCCGTAGAACAGCTTATCTTTAAGAGATGCGTGTTTGTTTATTTTGATGTCCTTTATGACAGCATTTATAGTATGGTGATTGTCTATTAAATTTGCTCTATACGTACATTGTAATTGTAATCAAGAACTTATGTAGCGCCACTCAAAGTCTGACCCTGGTCAGCTGACGAAAAGAAAGGTGCTATGTATCTCGTGAACAGTAAACTTAACCACGGAATCATTTGAAACACAAGGTTTCATGCCAGCTGACCAAAGGAGATTTACCAGGATTCAGCAGAACTTTATTATAAAAGATCTTGAATGCATTAAATCATCAGTATCTATTACGAACTTCTCTGATACATAAAGGAACCTCTGGCTAATCCTTTTACAATAGTGAAAAGCTATTTCATGATTTGAACGTGGTTGAAGTTAACTTGCTACAGCATAGCATAATAAAGTGAATAGCAGTTGACTCCAGTTTGAGAATACACGACTCTTTTAACAGCAGTTCCATATGGCTTGGCTGCAGATGCAGTAATGATGGCATCAACTTCGGGAAGTGGTTACAGCTGGTCAACGTCAGGGACGGTCCGAACTTTGTTTCCAGAAACCTGGATGTGGAATGATATTTTGATAGGGTACCTTCTGTGTCAGAGATAATCTTTAGAATGGATGGTGTTCTGAAGTTATTTGGTTGTTTTTTCTCTGGTTAAAAATTGTTCTAAGCTACCTTTCATTGGTTTTTGTTAGTGTTGAATTTGAGTTCTTTAGCATAAATTTAGTATGAAATCCCTCCAGGAATTATTATGTTTACAAGTTGTCTTGAGTAGAATGACACCTCTGCCATGTTAGTGAATGCTAATCCTCATTTTGCTAGTTAAGTTAACATTTTTGTTTTAAACTTATAATTGTCTATACGTGATAAGCTGAGCAATGCCTTTTTTTACGATAGTCCCCTCATTTAAAAAAATTTTAAGTTGTAACTGGTACTTGCTTTTACCTTTTACGCTGATATTATAATAAGGAATTAAGTTTTGCAAAAAAGTTAATACTGCTTCTTACACAGGTTTGCATACTGATAGTTGCCAGTAATTTCCCTTATATAATGCAGTCCAGCTAGGCATTTACTTAACCCTTTCAGAGCCTTGGCTGTTATTACTTGGCATTTGCAGACAAGTTTGTTAATTAGACTTTTCTTTGGTAAATAACTTTCTGCATTGTTTATTATTTAAGCTTGAGATCTTGGGTTCATAACTTCAGAAATACTATTACTTCATTACTGTCCAAATTGACTAATTTCATTTTATTTCCATTTACCCAATCTGGCATATGATGGACTGTGTTAGGTATTTCATTCCTTTTAATTATGGTGAAATAGTGAATAAGTTGTTGAAGCCAATGACAATCTTGACATTTTAAGTATGCTAGTTGTATGTGTGCATCTGTGTGATTGTATGAGTAGCAATACTAGTATGTATTTTTGTCTGGACACTTAAGAAATCACAAAATTTATTACAGAAATTTTGAACAATTTTTGCACAAAAGTTAAAAAGAGATGCAAAACTGTCCTAGATACCTTACTGACAAATAAGTTTAAAGAACATGGAACTGTTTTTAGCAAGGTGTTTATTTAGTGACATCTTCTTGTTCTCAAAACGTAAGAAAAGCAAAAAGTGATAAGGTCGCTATAAAATGGCATTGTATAAAAATATTTTTAAAAAAAAATATTTTCCTACCTACCTACCCACTTTTTTAAAACTCCGTTACCGGAAACACACCATTATTTTTTTTTGGCCTAATGCAATCTTTAAAATCCCCATATATTTGCTGAACAGTGTCCTATATTGCCAAATATTTTAACATGTGTCCCATATTTTGGAAATTTATAAATCAACAGGATTGTGAATGCTTTTCTTCAATTTTTTAAATACTTTTTGCATCTTTGATCAACTAAAAATAGCAGAACATCATGGCCAATAGCTAAAGAAAAACAAGTAATAATGATACACTATAACACTGCTTAGACAATGTATGGTAACCTCAGCAAATCGTCGCCTGAGAATTATCTTGGCGTATCTCCATTTTCCAAAATTCCGAGATAAACGAGGTAGAAGTTTGGGCCGCATTTTGCTGAAAAATGAGAAATTCAATGCAATAAGTAGGGCATTGTCAAATTACAGTTCACACACAGACGTCATATTAAAACATCAACATTGCATAAAGATTTTGCATTTAAAAAATTAACAATTATAGTTGTTATTCTGAAATTTGTGAAAATTTTGTATAAACTGGATTTACAAATATTACAAACCATCTTTCTGAAAACAAAGACATGAAATGATTAAATTAAGCAACGACCAATTATTACAGAGTGTTTTCGTTAAAATATTCATTTACATAGTCCGGATTTTTAAAAGAAAAACTTTTAATTGTCTGGATATGCGACACTATAGGCCAGCTAAGCGCACAGGTTTATACTGCTGTATCTCCTGCGCGTCCAATCAGCGACGAGCTTTCTGTGGACATACAACAACAGAGACTGCTTCACTATGAATGCTGTATGGAGATACGATAAAATGTTTCTGAAAACAGGACATACGACAGTATAGTTTGTTGAATATCTTTAAAACGACCTATCGTATCTCCTAGCCATTGAAACTGAAGAAAGATCAAAATGACTCTGCTACAAATCAACTCTGAACTACTTTTCGAAAAAAAGTGGAGATACGACAAGATAATTCTCAGGCGACGAAATATTGCATGGCCCATAATACTGATACATCACAATACAGTACTTTAAGAATCATTAGTAATTAGTCATTTTATTAGTCACTACTTATTAGAAATTAGTGACTGTGCCGGGGGGAACTTTCCCCCGCTGGCACAAATTGGAAGCAGTCTGCTTCCTTCTCCCCCCCCCTACGTAGTAGGCCCTGCTGACTTGTGTTGTGTTTCACTGAGTGCTTTAAAATGGAACATGGATATTTTGTTTGTGTTAAGATTGAAATTAAATGCAATTTCTTTTGTAGATTGGATGGCACTGGGAGTATTGACGCTGTAGCTCCAGATAGTATAACATCATGGGTGGCAAGTGCCTTTGCTGTTAGTGATGAGGATGGCTTAGGAGTGACACTTTTAACCCCTAAGGTCTGGTTAAAGCTAATCACCAGCATTTGTTTTAGTTGCTTATTCTGAGTATTGATGGTGTTGCCAGATCAGTATAGTTTAGGTATATGTTGAGGTCACTGAGAGTATTAAACTACTATGAGTAAATAAAATTAAAATAAACTGTGATCTGCAGTGTATTACTACTTTAGCGGTTCCTAGAAATTCTGTCCTAGCCAGTGGATGGAGATCTGGAGCTTGTAATTGGGTGTGAAGAATAAAAATTATGGTGTTAAGACTGAGATATCATATACACTGATGTTAGCATGTCACAGCTTAACTTTCAACTGGTGTTGATGAATCGCACAGTTGAACTGGTGTTCATGAGTCGTAACATTGATACACCTGTTATGTGCATGATAGACTGGCAAATGTGACTGTCATAGGCAACAGTTTGTCTCTAAGAATTGACACAGTATATAAGTCAACAAGTGTGAGACCCAGCAATGGGCTGTCTTATGCCAAAATAATTTAGGCCTTTGTTGCCATAAGATGTCTTTAAACTCTGGATCCTCCTCCACCCGGCCAATGGAGACCAGAAATAAAATGGAGACCATCGCTAATGAATAAACATATCCTTATCAAGCTGTAATCGAACTCTTACAATTCCATCTTAGGCCAGTGAGGAACATCTTTGAAAAGTTCTTAGATAGCACTATCATATTCTCAGATGTATTTCTGAACTGGGTCTGTCATGTGTATCGACAGATATACAGTTTATACACTTAACAAAATCTTCACTGTGTTTATCTAAAAGATTTTACTATTTATCCAAATCTGCAAATGACTTCTTTGCAGGGACCCTTATTTGTGCTATGCAAATGTCCTGTTAAATTCTGTACATAATCGAAAATGCGTTTGTTTAGCTGACTGTTTTTCGGCCATTTTTCATCTCTACGATGCTTCCCTATTCAGTCTGTCGTGGAGAAGAATTCGTTTTGCGAGCTTCAGTGTTCAACTATTTAAATTCAACTTTAAAGGTGAGAAGTTTAATCTTTATTGGGTTTAGTTACAGCTAGAACAATGTCTTTGTACTTTGAGCTCTTTGTAGTTGCAATCACATAAGGCTGAAGTAATGGAAAACAATGTTTTAATTACTTGTGCTGTTAGGCTTTTGCTTTAATGAATGGTAGGAAAATCTTACAATTCCATCTTTATCATTTTGTTTGTCATACTTTGAAATAATTAGATAAGGTATTTAAGATTTAGATGGATACTGTATTTATATTAAATTGATATTCAGAGCCACGTATAAAATTGTATGTATAATTGCATTCCTGTATTGCATATTAAGGAGTTTGGATGTTTGTTTAGAATCTTTAAGCTCCTCATAGTCTTTGTGCTCTAGACATTTTTATATCACCATTTACGTACTTCTCAAAATGGCCATGAAAAGAGCATTCACAGTTTGCAAGCTTTCAATTCCATTATGCAACCCAAATACAGAGAAACCAATTGATAAAGAAATCCAACAAATTTGGAAAGCTGTGTTGTTGTGTTACTGATTGTTGATTAGGTTAAAGTGACGTTAAAAGGATCTCACTTGTTTCGCATTCGATTGGAATCGGGAACTGTGGAAAATTTTGATGTGACCAAAGTCATTGAGGTAGGCAATATGCTGTTGTTGCAATGAACAGGTTTGGGTTGGAAATTGGTAAGTAGTATGTTTGTCCTATTGGAAAACTTTTTGAGAGTTTACAGTTTTTACATTTTGGGGTTACTTCACTCAGTTATGATATATAGAACATCAACTTATTTTGAGTATCACTTATTGCTCATATTTTTGTTTAGCAGTCAGTCGATCAGTCAGAGTAGGAATTAAAACAACATCCTTTGAAGCATATCCATGTGACTGAGCGAATCTGTGCCTTTGACCCCATACAAGCAAGCAAACCTGCCACCCCATGCTGTACAGGCTTGCCTATACAATAATAATAAAAATAAAAATAACCGATGATCTCTTATCTTTATACGGGTATACTATACCGAATACATTTTCCCACTTATTTGAGAATACATCCCTTATTTATGAATAAATTTCATTTGAAGATGTTGTTAACACTTTAACAACGAGCTGCGTAGGTTTCCCAGTCACTTTAGTACATGCTCGACTTTACAGTGTTGAGGCACGGTTGTATCCATATTCTATTTTCTGGAGCACTGCTTGAAGATTGGAAAGACCACTTGGCTAACCTAAGACTACTTAGCCTAATACAGCATGGAAGAAGGGTAGGACAGAACAGCTTGATGCTGCATGGTTATGCTTGGCTGAGTTTGTCACCAAAGAGAAAGCCCATGACCACAAAACCATGAAACACTATAAATAAAATACCATAACATATTCTAACCGAATGCTTGTACATAACATTTCTAGTACTAGTTATCCTCCTTAATTAATTGTATTTGATACATTTAGAAAGTATTTCTGTTTACAGGTACCTGGAAATGATGCTGTAGCAGTTAACTTCTGGATTGTCACCGTGAAGCTTGGACAGGTTGCCATTGAGGTCCAGGCTAATGCAGGTGTGGCTGGTGATGCCGAGCGAAGGACGCTTCTTGTTGTGGTCAGTTCACTTGTGTCTAATGTTGTAAAAATTGCAAACTCTTGTAAATTGCTTGCATTGAAAAGTGTCAAGGGGCATCGTGCTCTGTATATGATGTCAAATTATTATTGCTATATTGTAGTGGAACATTCTTGCATATTAGTTCTTCTTAAGAGACTCTCTCTCATTGCTGTTGTTATTATTATTATTTTGATCATTTATAATTTTGACTATTGTTAGCTTTGACAGAAATTGACCTATGGCAGATGACGATACCATTTGAGTTTTAACAAGTATATGAGTGTAGTATAATTTAACCGCGTCTGCTTCCTGACAACTTTATATCCCTCTTTCAGGATATGGAGTTTCCTACTTGTGGTGCATAACAGCCGAATGGTTCAGACACTCACTCGGTTTGTAACATCGAGAATATGAGTTCAAGCCTCCTCTAAGGCCATTATATGTAGGGACTTTGAGCAAGTCCTTCATTCACAGTTGCTCAGCTTTATCGATTGATGCTTAGTTATAAGATGGTGGTGCTTAATAAATGCAAAAATAATAATTTCAGAAACGGCTGTTGACTATGAATGAATACAAGGTTCTAGCTAGACGCTAAGGTTTTGTAAGTGTTTTGAGTCATTCATATAAAAATGTGCTATATAAATATCCAGTTGCATATGGTATGTACACAACAGCTCAACCTTGTTAATATTTAGAGACCTTCTGAAGGTGTTTGCTTTCCAGGTACAAATTCTATAAGTAAGTAGTTGTTGAAGGAAACATACAAGGAATCTGTAAATTTTTTAGCCAGAAGGAGTAGAACAGCAGTACAGTACATCGGTGTTGGTTGACCATTCGAAAGCATTCAGTAACTTCATAACAACTCTCAAGGTCACGCTGCCATATGGTAACCTGGTAACAGATTCAGCTCGTCTTCAGATTACGGTTATTGGTAAATTTTATTGCAAGATGTTTCCTTGGGTATTTTTGTGCACAATTCATCTTTCAGTGTGTCATGGACTTTTGTCCTGTTTAATTTTGTTCACATCCTCAAGGCCAGATGATTAGAAACTTTCTATATGCATTTTGTCATTTTGTGGCCTCACCCATTGCAAAGAAATAAATTTAGTTCACTGTGAATTGTGAGAAATTGGCCAGCTTTGTGGCCAGCTTTGTGGCAAGCATGTTGGGGTGCCAGAGTATCATCATGTTAAAGTTTTTAAAATTTTTAATCCAGAATTGTATGTGCCTCTGCTATTGTCTGCGTTCATGAATTTTGGTACTTCCATCATGCATTTTGTGTAACAACTGGAAGCTTCCATTTAAAAAGTTTCAAGATTTCAGATTTTTAACAAAGAGTCACTACGACTGCAACATATAAGACTTGTATCAGAGTTGTTGCACAGTCTTATTCCATACATTACCAATGTATGAGTGTACTTACAGTAAACTACCTCCTGTTAATCACTCTGTCTTTGTTTCATCATCTGTTGTTTACCTGTTGCTCTTGATTTTTGAGCATCTACTGTGTTCACATTAGACATTTGAACTTATGGATCATGTTTTTTGTTCCTGCTTGAAAAGGTAACCAGATACAGTTATGCTATAAAGCAGTAATGCTTTAAAATCTGTGAAAAAGAACAAGATTCTGATTGAACTTATACATGCATTTGCTTTGTTTGATTGTAGAAACTATAATTTGATTTGATTCTGTTAATCCAGGAAATATTCTTGGTGCCTCCTTGAATGGACTGGACCAACTCATTCAAATTCCTAACGGTTGTGGTGAACAGACAATGTTGAACTTTGCACCAGTTGTTTACATACTTACCTACTTTCGTGCAACGGAGTCCCTGACTGCAAAAATTGAATCCAAGTGCAAGGATTACATGCTGTCTGGTAAGATTCAATGCACCTTTGCTTCACTCAATGTTGCCCCAATGTTTTCATCAAATTTCATTTCCATCGTGTTCATTACACTTTCAGATATGCTCTACTAAGTTTAAGTATTCTGTTTCTTATGTACAATTTTTCTGAGTTTCATTTTCTACTCTAAATGAAGTATTTTACCTTTGATGCAATTCGCACGAATTCTGTTCATTTGTGCAGCTGATTCTTTGTTTCTTTTGATGCACTGCTTTTGTGCTTATTTGTTAATTAGCTCATTCGCTCTTAAATTTATACAGTAATTAAATTTAAAATTGATTCTTCAACAATGCTGTCACCTCCAACACCGATTGATTATTTTTGTAAATTTGTTTGTGTAATTTGGTGTTGCTCAATGTGCCCAAATAGCATTGTCATGTTGGTCCTAAGGTGATGTATTCAGATTCTAACAGCTTCTTTTTGCAAAAAATCTTTTTTTTGATGTTTCAGCTTCTTCTGAGTCTTATGCACTAATTTCAGATAGTTTGATTACTTATCATTTTGCTCTGTTTACAAGAATTCTTTACTGATAGAACTTAAGGCTAAATTATGGTTGATTATTTAACAGTTTTATTTCTGCTGGAACTTGTAAGTTAATTATAATTAGGTTTTTACTAACTTAACTGATGTTTTGAATAGACTGCTTGTTTATTGAACCCACTGATGTTAGGCTATCAAAAAGAACTGACGTTCCAGAGAAATGATGGATCATACAGTGCTTTTGGTAACAACGACCTAGCAGGCAGCATCTGGTGAGATGATTATACCACTATTGTTTGATATTCCAATTGTTGAACTGTAAAATGTTTGAATGAATTCTGGCCAAACTGATACCAGAATTGTCCATTGACTCAGTAATGCTGTGAAGAAGATGTTGAAAACATAAGATGGTGATTATTGTAGATGGTGAAAATAACTATGAAGATGACATTGATGATGATAAATATCAGGGGTCTCCAAAGTTTTCCAGCGGGGGGCCACATTGCTGACTTTCTAAAGCTCCACGGGCCAAAACTCCGAAAAAAAAAATGCGAATGAATAACTGTTAACAGACTATTTATTCCTGAGGTCTGATGCAGTGCAGAATTTCAATGCAGATATCAATAACAATTAAGATGGTTTTTCGTTAGTCCTGATTAGTGTGAGAAGCATGAAATTGATGCATTTCTGAAATAATTCTATCCAACTGCGGTTCAAAGTGAGTGGTTCCAATCATAAGTAAGGCATTCAAATGTTCATCAGACAAAATGCTATCTGTAGCAGGATTTCATGTACTTCATCTTGGAAAAAGTCTTCTCACACAAATACGTAGTGCCAAAAACTGAAACGAATTCACGAGCAAGGTTTCTTAAATGAACATATTGGTCAGATGGAAGGCACTTGTAGAATTCAATCAAATTTCCTTCCTTAAATTTGTCCCTCAGGATGTCATTGGATTGCAAATCGATAACTTCCATTTGTAAGTCAGGAGGTAAGTCTTCAATGACAGTCAAAAGGATTTTCGAAGGTTCTTATTTTCGAAGAGCATGCATGTCAGAGTACAGCGGCGTTAAAATTATCAATTTTCCCAATTTATTTTGTTTTTTCAAGGAGAGTTCCGCGGGCCAGAATAGAGATCTTAGCGGGCCGGATGTGACCCGCGGGCCGTACTTTGGAGACCCCTGATATATATAAATGACAATGAAAACAAGTTCAAACAACTGATTAGTAGCAATGTAAAAACTATTAATTCTGAGATTACCAGTAAATAGAAGAACAGATGAGAAGAGCTGCAAGAAAAATCTGTGCTTTGACTGCAGGTTGAGTGCATTCGTTACTCGTACTTTTCATCAAGCTATGGTTGACATTCCAGTAGAACATGCAAAGATCACTAAAACGCTGAATTGGATCATCCAACTTCAAAGTCAAAATGGATCCTTCAGTGAACCACCAAATGGAAGAGTCCTTCATACAGACATGCAGGTCCTGATGTAACAAATATCTACATTTCTTGCTAATGCATTCATTTTACCAAGGCATTTTCCAACTGCTGTTTACAATCATGTGAGCTAGTTAGGATATCGTGTGAGGGTTTTGCTACAGTTTTAAGTTTCAAAGTGCTTTTTTATAGTTAATTGGATAAGCAGGCACATTTTATGATGGCCCAAGAGCTGGCTGAGTATACTGCAAGCAACTTCTGGAGCACGGGTGAGTGACTTAAAGAATACTTGATGAGTGAGTGTACTTGTACCCATAAATGAGCGTGAGGTGTAGGATTCAAGCGCAATTGATAAATCATTTATCACAGATGTAAAAGAATGCCATTTAGTGAAACATCCAACTGTAACTTCTAGGTTTCTTTGTTTTCCACTGAGGCCTGGTACAAATTTAAGTCTGAGCTGTACTGATATGTGTCTGTTGCTAGATTTTGGTTCTTTTAAGCTGTTTTTCACCTCATTTTGTATGCAGTTATGTGATAGTTTTCCTTTGGCCTGTTTAAACTTTCAGGGTGGATCGTCGAAAGGTGTAACTCTGACAGCATATGTACTTATCTCATTATTGGAAAGCAGAAATAACAGTGTGGTAAGTTATGCAATGTATAGTGAAACTGTCTGAAAAGAAATGATTTGTACGTCATTTTATTTGGCTGGTTGGTCTGTTGGTGAGTGACTTGCTAATAGTTTGGTTGAGTGTATTATGTTGAGTCTTTTGGCTTTCTTTCATTATTCATATGTACTGGTATGTATATTGTTACATTTGTTACATGTCCTGGTTGTAAATAGCTCGTGGTGTTTTGCTTCCCAGGTTTAGGAACATGTAGATAGAAAAGTTAGCACTGGAATGAGTAGTCAACTTTATACTCAACTGTATTTTACTGAGATATTCAACAGTGAATTAAAGAATGGGAGATGTCATTATATTATGTACATTAAATATTTTTCTGTGCATTCTGCACAGAGTCTCCCATTACATTTACATGTATGTACTGGTGCATTTGACTCTGTGCTGCTTGCAATTTCACACTGTTTTAAAACACACTTGTCTATACTAGTTAAATAGTCATTTGTGCAGTGGCTTTTTGAGGTGTTTGAAGTGCTATACTGAGTTTCTTGATACATGGATCATGCATACATTCATGCACATATGTTGTGTGTTTCTGATTGCGTATTAAGCCTTTATCTTCTCGTCTTCTGCATCACGTGGTAATCAGACCTGTGGATTTGTGTGCATACAATCTGTGTGCATACAACTGACCAGTTGCATTTTATTTCTAGATTGACAAAGTCCTTCTGAGTGACAGCATTTCCAAGGCTCTTTTGTTCCTGGAGCAGCAGCTGAACTCCGTCAGTGATGCTTATTCGCTGTGCATCATCTCATATGCTCTCCTTCTTGCCAAGAGCCAGAAATTTAACAAGGCTATATCAAAACGAGATGCTCTGGCTGTTAGTGCAAGTACGTATGACAAGTTCATGAAGTTTTGATGGTGTAATGTAAAGCATTTCAGGTTTT
Source organism: Allolobophora icterica (assembly GCA_963556255.1). Lineage (NCBI taxonomy): Eukaryota > Metazoa > Annelida > Clitellata > Crassiclitellata > Lumbricidae > Allolobophora > Allolobophora icterica. The sequence goes on along the minus strand of OY744602.1, from coordinate 72,836,700 downwards.
ATATATGTCTTTTACAGACAGGTCTGCATACTGTATTGGCTTTTATCTGCAGGCTTAAATATTACCGATTAGTAATACAAATTTTATTCTCAAATAACTGACCAAAGCTGAATGCAAAACTGGAAGTTATCACTTAAATTTAGGATGTTATGTTTATTCAGTCATTAGTCTACATTTTACTAAGTTTGAGCTTCTGAAAAGGTTGCAAATTTACTGAAGTATTGGTTTCATAGCATAATTTCTGATAAAGGACGAGTCTTCAGTTTGAGCCGATAAAACATGATGAAGCATTAAACTTGTTGAGGCTGTATTAAGATATATTATGGTACTGATTTTAATTTTACAGATGATTTAAAGCACTGGGAGAAGATTGAATCAGTTGAAAATGTTGAGTCATTCATTCCACCCTACAAGCAGTCAGCTGCCATCAACATAGAGATGACATCATATGCTTTACTAACATACATTGCTCTGGATGATGTTGCCGGAGCGTTACCTGTTGCCAAATGGCTTCTTGCTCAAAGAAATCACAATGGTGGATTTACTTCCACACAAGTACCAAGATTTAAATAATCCTGTTAAAAAATATTAATTGTGGTGTTAAGTTAATTATCGAGTATGCTGCACTATTTTATATGTGTTTTTATGTGTGCACTATTTATTTTGTATACATATTTTAATTTTTAAGGTTAATTGAAGTAAGAACGTTTCCTTGAGGAATTATGTTCTAAAATCATGCGTATGATTAAATTCATTAGAATTATGTTGTTACATTTGCTTGTCCATTGCTAAGGCTCGAGTAGCTGATTCCTTTAGTTAATCAGCTTTGAACAGTCTATCCTGTATAAACCAAAGAAGTTAGCTGTTTTAAAATCTCCAAACACAATTTGTTGCATGGCGTGGACACTGATTGGGATTGGGGTAGGTTGTGGTGAGTATCCCCAATGCATCCAGTGATTATGTGTACCTGTTACGTATTTTTCTGGGGCACCACCGCATTCCAGTGGCAACTTGCTGTGTCTTGGTTTCTTCTGTTACATGCTCCTAGCCTCCTACTGCATTTCTGTTCTGTTCCACTTGGTGGCCTACAGTTTCAGCTCATCAGAAGTCACACCATTTTGATCTGTTAGTCAGCAATTTGTTCAGTAAACGTATATCTCGTAAATTGCTCAGCGCCTTACAAAAGTTGTGCTAGGGAGATCAGATTATTCACCGGCGTTGTATCAAATCATGTCCACAAAAGCCAGGTTATTTGATCACTTTCGGAGTCAGGTCAAAATCTGAGGGTCAGACCAAGGGGACAGGGTGGTGCTACAGTGGAAAATATTGGTGCTGGTGGTCATGGGGTAATGCAGAGACTTTTTAAAATGCACTGTGTAACTTGACAATGCATGCAAATGTGTAGCTCTGTCTCACTGTGTAGGATACTATCATGGCTCTTCAAGCTCTGGCTTCCTTTGCTTCCCGAATTCGTGGTCCACAGAGTTCATACAATCTTCGCGTAAAATCAAAAGCTGGTCTTCAGAGCCATGTGTTCGAGCCTGTTACTGCAGATAACATGATGACTCTGCAGATCTGGGAGGTAAAGCACACAGTTAAATGTCTTTGCTATTGTTTTTTGTAACAGAATTTGTCAAGTTCTTTTAAATTATTTGTAGTCTAAAGGAAAATAAAATTTTGGTATTGATTTTATGCTAAAGACATGTCTTTCTACTGTATTGTCATTTCGCAGCCTTAATTCTGAAATACTGATATCGATCTATGTATGCTTGAAACTTTAAAATTATTTCTGTCTTTTTTAATTTATACCAGCACAACCTGTTGATGAGCGATGGTTGAACTAAACTTATCTTATCTTATCTTATCTTATATGATTATTTATAAAGCGCCTCTCACAGCATAGACTATTCAGAGGCGCTCCCAGCGTGTCAGCCCCGAGGGAAAAGAAAGGTCTTTAGGCAGCGGAGAGAAGAAGGCGAGATCCCAAGCAATATCTTGCTACGGAGAGAGGGGGGCAGGTCAATCCAAAGGGAAGGGCCAAGGATGGCAAAAGCACGATGCTGAGCCATCGAAGTCCTTGCGCGAGGGACAAGCAGATCAAAGCGGTCAGCAGACCGAAGAGGGCGGGAAGACAGAGCAGATAGAGGTTTGCGCATTAGGTCACAGAGGTATTTAGGAGCTTTCCCAGTTGAGTCCTAAAGACCAGGAGAAGAACCTTGTATTGGATGCAGGAAGCAACAGGAAGCCAGTGAAGTACATCAGTCATAACTAGCTTATTATAAACTTTATTTCACCATAACCTGGCAGCAGCACATACCAATTATAGAGAGAGGCGAGTAGGGTACCAGCTGAGTGATATTTGATAAAACCAGAGTGGTTTAGGCTATGAAGTTAGTTGGAAGTCAGATCGTCATTGATCCCAGACAGGATAACGTGTTCATTTAATTTGGAGGTTAGAAACCGGTTGCTAGGCAGGAAGGATTCTTTATCAGGTGATGGTTTATTGAGAAGAGGAGTTACTTAAAGCATTTGAAAAGGATGAGGAGGTTAGCAGTAGACAAGAAGAATTAGAAGAGGTTAATTATTTTGGTAATGTTGGGAACAAGGACAGATGCACATTATTTTAATACAGGGGGTGGGGTAGGTATACGATCAAGTTTGCACTGTTTGTGTGGAAGAGATTGTAAGAGGTGGAACATTTCAGTCTCTTATATGGGTAGAAAGACAGATTATGAGGACTGAGATGGAAAGCGTGGACCACTATGAGTGGAAGAAGGTGCATCAACAGATAGATTATTGGTGGCGTTGGAGTAACTGTAATTAGTAACTTCTATTGCACCGGTGTCTAATGCTCAAGGCATCAACCGATGGCACACCAAAACCAACCCTTAATCGGTCAATATCTAGAAGGTCAGTCCAACTGATTGAAGAGAAGGCAGAAGATAGTACCAGTAATTCGTCCAGAAAAAAGAACAGCTGTTGAAGAAGATGAAAGAGAAGTTTAAAGTTAACTGGAGAATTCGGATGAAGGAGTTGGTTTATGATTTTCTAGAGAAGGCAAGGGATAGAAGATTAGGAATGATCTGTTGAGGAGTAAGATCTCTTAAGCTAGAGAGCTTTAGCTAGAAGGTGTGTGATGGTATTTATTTGTGGCAGATTTAAGAGCTGAGAGGAGTTGTGGTCATGTCTACTGCTTGTTGTTGCTCTACACTATCCATGTAACTTGGTCCAGAGATCTATACATGATGTCCTCTGTCAACCATGGATGGGAATCCATTGGTTGGGTTACACGTGTGTGAGTCCCCCACCAGTGGTGACACTTCTAGTTTCTGTGTACTGTTTTGCTTACTGATGGCATTCAGCATCATATAGAGACTAGCATAGAGAGCACCCCTCATTATTTTTTTCTAGAAGAGGTTCTATATAAATTTCTAATTACAGTACCAGCATATTTCCTTTTCATTATTCTGGTGATTCATCAACTATTTCTGCCGTTTATTGACAGCCGATTTTAAGACCTGGCTCGGTTTCTTTAAGTGCAAGTGGCCGGGGCATAGCGCTTATACAGGTGAGGTATTTCACTAGTATTGCTTTTTGTAATTTGACATAATCTCAGAATAGATGACTAAAAATTGTTGCTCTGAAGCAGTAACATATTGTAGTGGCTGACTTATCGTACATTCAGTAAGTGGTTTCATTAACTGGTTTTTAGTGCTTCTGAACGTGGGTTCTGTATATTGATTGGTTTACTGAGGACACATTTGTACACTCACAGTGTGTAAATATTAATGATGATGAAGAGATTGTGACGATGATGAGATAATGATGATGAGACTTTGATGACAATGATATGGGAATGAAAACAAGAATTTAAAGAGAACTGAGATTTAAAAGTATATTTACATTATCAAAGATAAATCTGAGCTGAGTGATATTATATTTTAAAGCAACATTGTTTTACATTTAAGTTCATACTGAATAATGTAGTAAAGTATATTATAGTCTGTGAAATAATATTTCCATTTTGCATCTTGATTTTATCAGTTTCTAGAATAATTGTTGCACTGAATAGCAGAGTAATTTGAATAAAATTCATTGCCAATTACCTGATTGTCACATTTTAGTCATTTGAGTATTTGCCATATAAAGCTGATTTTTGTGAGTTTGAGCCTTCTCTGAGGTGGTTACTGGTTCACAAAGTCTTAAGAGAAAAAGTAATAAGTACTAGTCTTGCCTTTACAAAATGTCACAATAGCTTATTGCCCTCTACTGTCATTAGCTATTGACAGTATATAAATATTCAAAATTGTGTCAATAATATTGACTGATTAAAATTATGTTACTCATGCTTTGGTAAGACAATGAATGGATTCATTCTAAGTCCTATTTCTGCGAATTGTGAGAAGTTTATTTGCTCGTTTATTTCAGCTGAATGTCAAGTACAATATATACAGTCTGAAGAAAAGCCATGGTCTTGCTCTGACAGTAGAAATGTTTGCCACGGATGAGGAAAGCACAGTCAATGTAACAACCTGTACAAGGTGATCATCAAATCTCTCAGTTGTGGCAAAAAAATGATACAACCATGTCAACAGTGTCTCTGTCTACCTACCTCCCTACATAGGAGTTGAGAAAGCTATTCTTCCCTCATTTTTTTCATTCCCAGTTTGCATGCTGTCTCACTGATCTGCACATTATGGGTTGAAACAAGATTAGTTTCTGCTTCTGGTGGATCTGTCCAGGATGTCGTACTTCTCCCAGTCTCTGCAAGATTTGAAACTCGTTGTCTCTATACGAGCTGTCTGCAATGTTTTATACCATTATAAGTGTTGAAGGGCTGTATAAACATGGATGTTATGAAAAAGCTGTTGCAAAATTTGTTTCATCATATGAGCTGTCACTTACTCGATATTACAGATTTCAATTTGACATCTAGAATGCTGTTATTATTACAGCAGTTTTATATAGTGCCCCTTCAAGATTGCCTGCTCAAGACGGATTTGATTTTCTTTTTTGTCTTTTGTGGCTCAACTCTTCTTGTTTTCACCCACTGAGGCACTTCTGTGATTTGTTACTTGTATATACATGAGGATATGTGGAAAAGATTAAGCAGTGTCACAAGACGCAGTCTTGATGCGGTTCATTTGATGCAATCTGTAACATCGTTTTAGAGTTTCAAGCCTACACCACACTTTCTGTCTTTAGAAAGTTCTGTACAGTAAAAGCTCTTTGTAACTTTCATGCTTCATAAATATAAATATTTGCAATGTTAATGATGCATTGTCTCTTGTTTTATGGTTTATTCTGTTGCAGATGGATGATAAAAGACAGGAAGAGTGGAATGGCGCTTCAGACTGTTAAGCTGCTGTCTGGCTATGAATTTGTCAGCTTAGAGGAAGTTAGTATGAGCAGAGGACTGATTAAGAACATAGAGACAAATTCTCAGACAGTCAGCATTTACTATGACACAGTGAGTATTCTCTTGAATGCTGCTTGTAGGTAGTTAGATGTTAGCCAATATAGTTCTTGTTAAGTTCCTTACGAAGTGCTGATATTGTTTAGAAGCATACTTACTTGCTGTAATGATTCAATTCATAAGCTTACTAACTTGTTTTGGAACATTTTCATTGACAGTACAAATTCTGGTGTGTCTGTATATTATGTGCAACATGTTGGTCAGCATTGAGAAAGTCACGAATAAATGTATGCTATAAATGTGCTATATAATTGGAACATTAATATATATATATGTATGTCAATGAAAATGCATATATATTTACATGTGTGCACTGGTTGGCATTTGGGGTTTTGCACCAGCAATATTCACAAAACAACTTTCAACAATCGTGTAGTTGTAGGCCGTATCTGACTTCGATTTAGCTAACCTAGTGACGTAATTATAAGTGTTAAATTAGATGTCTACTTTGATTAATAATCGTTGACCACTAAAGTTATGATAGTTTATGTACTCTCTAATGATAAGAGCTTGCTTTAGCAATATTTTAACAATATCGACAAAGATGCCTATGAAAACTACAGTTTAATTGATCTTATGAATATCATGACGTACACCAGAGACTCGATATAACACACTTCATTATAACATGAGTTCTGGTATATTATGGTTGGGGACATGGATACCAAAGTAACGCACCTATAGAAAATAAACTCATTATAACAGGATCTTATTATAAGACAGTTCTTCTTATGGCTCCCGTAGTTCTAATGCATATGGTCATCAGTGCTGTAGGAAAAATATTAATACATTGGGTAAGACTCTGACAGCATTGTGTCAATTTGTTTTGCATACAAGCTTGATGAAACTCCAACATGTGTCTCAGTATTATTGAAAAGAGACATTCTGGTAGACAACCTCAAGGATGCATCCATAAAGGTTTTTGAATATTACAATCCAGGTAACTACCGGAATTAAAGTTGCTGAACAACACTTGCAGACTTTATCCTTTAATTTACGCTTTTTGAATCACCTAATCCCATCTCATATAATCGCTACTTAACAGTTTCCACCCCATTTTGTTCTAAAATTCTCAATATTACAAGCTTTCACACACTAGAGAAGCAGCAGAATGCATAGAATGTATTGCAATAATACTACTCAACAATACAACTAAGCAAAGTAAGCAAGCAAAGTAAGCTTAGTTGTATTGATGAGTGGTATTATTGCATGCTTGTAACCGGTGTATGGATATTACTTCTGTATTTTTACTGTGGTTTGACATTTCATTTTGTTTAACAGATAACTTTGCAACAGCAATGTATGGATTGAAGTTGCTAGACACATCGTGGCTTGAAAAGTGTCCAAACTGCAGGGGTGAGACGATGGTTCTTAAAGGCTACAGAAGTGGTGCAGGGCTATTACTGGTGTTTCTTGTGTTTTCTGAGTTGTTGCTGTGTTTCTGACTAGTAGTTTTTGTTGCTACTGATCGTCTGCCACTGTTTCTTTTCACATAACAGGATTGTCCTTCCTGTCACAAATTTATTAAATCTCTAATCTTGATACCATCAACTGTAGATGTGACAGTGATTTGAGTTAAATGTTTAAGTTAAACTTCATTATTTTAGTTTCGTTGCATTGTTATTGATCAACAAACTGTCTAGCACAGAAATTGTTGATACTATTAAAATCTCAGGTTCTTTTGTATTTGCCAACAATAAATATTGAATTGCATAGGAGGCAACTTTGCACTAATGTGCATTGTGCTAACAACTGTTTAATGTTTTGCAATCAGTCTGGTATGCATGATTTGTCAAAAATGATCAGTCAAAAAATTACTTTTCAACACTGAAAGGTCTATGGGAAAAATTAGTCTGAATATCTAGTTAATAGTCTGTTTGCAAGTTTAAAAGTGCCTTAATTGTGCCTTGTTTAATACCTTTACAATACAGTACAATACAATTTGGTAATGCCTTCTTTACAAATTTTAAGCCAGGCAAATATTAAGAACAATTGCATAAGTGCTTGTTAGAAAATCAGTACTTCCTCAATTTCAAAGCTCTTCGTAATTGTTATTATTAATGTCAATATGTGTGCTTATAACTGTGAGTATACGGTTTTATTCTGTGCTTATTGACAGCATTAATGTGCTATATGGTTTTATTATGTGCTTATTGACAGCATTAATGTGCATGTAAGTTTGCTATTATTTCAGATTAATGTGTTTAGATTTGCCTGAAGTGGTTGTAACGTATTGTTGTGAAGGTACTTTAGTCACCATGTGATATGTTTTTAGATTTGCCTATGTAGTTGTAACATGTTGTATTGAAGGTCCTTTAGGCACTGTAGTATTCTGTTTTATTTAGGCCTACTTTGATATATAAATTTGACTGTGTCCCAAAGGCAAGGATAGATGGTAGAATGAAGTATTAACAATTTCATAATTCTTGTTTGTAATAACTGTCTAAACTGTTTTAAATAAGATCCATTTACAACAAAACGTAAAGAATGGAAAGGTGGAGGACTGAGATCTAGGTAAACGTGTTTCAAATGACGTTAGTATGATGAACAACCGTCTTGAGTCATGAAAATGTTGATATAGTGCAGATGTATTACCGTACTTTGCAAGATATGAAATTCCAGTTTGATGTCTGAGCGAATGGAGACCAGTCTATTGTTCACTTCAGAATTACAGACATATGTAATTGTGTAATATTTGTGTATGTATTCATTTGTATGCAATTGGTGAGAAGATGTTTCATGTAAAGTTATTTTCTATTATTTATATACTTTTTTCATAAGATTTTTACTGGAAGCTTTGGTAGACATAATCTTTAAGGCTAAAGGTAATTTATGTATATGCCTTGCTTGTCATTGGTTAGCACATAAATTTCTTTAAAGCTTTAATACATGCATGTCAGTGTTTGAATTCATCAGCAAAATTTACAACTTGAGACCATAAAACAGAATAGGACAAGACTCACAGGAGAGAAAAGGGTGGGAAAGAAATCGAAGACAGAGACTTTGTGGATAATGGAGCTTTGGGAATGGGAAAAGTACTGGGTAGGAAGCAGAAGGAAAGCGTAATGAATAAAAGTTAATGCCAATTTTATAGCTTCATAAATTTGCCAGTAATGTGTCAATTCATTCAGTTTCACTTGGTCACGTGTTCAGTAAGCAGCTTAATCAATCATTGCAATTGATATAATGTGATTATCAAATAATATTTTCAACTTTTATTGGTATAAGAAAGAATATAATTGATGTAAGAAGGAATACTATGAAATTAAATTTATGAAATATTTTAGTTTCATATTCTGAATTTGAGAATTTAATGCTTTTATGTTTGCATTTCATGCTGTTTTATATTCTTACATTTTCTGGTTTCTGTAACCTCTGTGAATTTAGTTTTGTCTCATTAGCTTCTGTCAAATATTTGGGCATATGAATGTACACTTTTACCTTTGTATGTTGCATAATTGAGCATTTACTAATGTTTGAATTTCATCTTCATTTGGTTTATTTGTTGTTTACTGACTTTGTTACTTGCAGTCTAAAGTGTTTGATCAAATTCAGAGTTTCATTGGTGGTGAAGATACTGCTAAGAAATTGTGATGAAGAAGCATTCACTGCGTCATGGATTTAAGCATATTCTTCTTATGTACTTGTTAAAATTAAAGAAATTATTCATATTACTGTTTTTGGTTTCTCTTAAATTGAATTGCAATAAATTCATTTACTGAAGACAGTTTAATTTTTTTTAGTTTTTAATGTTTGTGTTGGCTAAATTATGACTTAACAAACACTGAAGTAGTCTGAATGAAACTGAGATAAAAAAAACCAAAGCAATAGTTTTCATTAAGTAAGCAAATTTATACGATACATTGAACTACTGAAAGCTGTGCTTGGGGGTTTAACTTAACCCCCAAGGTAATTTTTGGGGATTAACTGGAGGGGTTGAAAAGTGAATTGGGGTTATTTTAACCCTCATTTTGGCGCCCAGGGACACTTGACCCCTCTGCATCCCCTAGCTACGCCTCTGGTAAACCATTTGAGGCATGACATGCAAAACATATTTTACTTCCCAGCTTACGCCAGTAGGCCCAACCAAATTACACTGCATGCTTGGTGACAGACACACGTGGACAAACTATTAACTTGCCCACGGCAATTAAATATGGAGTCGAACTGTCGAACCCACAACCGCAACATAATCGACCAATTAAGCGTGTTGCCGATCTATACAAAGTAGATCCCTATGTACAGAGGCGTCTACCTTGGAGCAAATGCTCCATCCAAGAAATGGGCGGATCTGTCAGTGACTCTGTGTGCCATCATTAATTAAGTTCATTAACGGGAGGGAAGGGAAGGAGGGGAAGAGGATATGTTACCGTTATTATTCCAACGTTTAACGACATCTTATGGCTACAAAGGCCGTTGACGTCTGTACAGTTTTTATATAGGCCTACTTCAGTTCATTTTCATATAACTATAATCATCAGTTTCTTTCGCTTTTCGCGTCGTTGATTCTGTGTTTGGCAGGTTATTGAGATGCCTATGATTGTCTGATTGACATGCGGTTGTCGTCGATCTTTTATAATAGGCCTATATAGATTAGGGTGACCATACGTCCCGGTTTTCCGGGACATGTCCCGGTTTTATGTGGTGTGTCCCGGTGTCCCGACGACTTGTGTGAAAGAGCAAAATTGTCCCGGTTTCTGAGAAGTAAAAGAAATTGTCAACTTTCTTGGAAACTCAGTTCTTTGTAAATGACAAAACTAATAGTTAACAGTAAACAGTTTGTAACCCAAACGAAATCGTAACCAAAGAGAAGTTTATAATTTATATATTACATGTTTAGGAAGTTTAGTTAAGGTTATATGAAATATTAAAGCATAACGTGAAAGTTTTCATATTAAATTTCATTTCAATACAACGGGAATGATTTTTGAAAATGCGTAAAGCTCGGGTTATGCGGAAAGTACAGAAAACGCAAAGGAATATTTATTAAAGGGAGTACTTCGTCAGATGCTCAAAATCAAATAATGCTTGATCACACTAGAACAACTGAGGGGGTTGGAAACGAACCCCAGAGGTGTGCAACGAAGACTTAACTGTGGGGTCCTAGGAAAGACTGGAGGTTGAACCCCTACACCCCGACAATTACCACCCTGGATCTATTGACTCTACTACTCTAATAGTCTATACTCTACTGAGTCTACTCTACTCTAACGGCCCTAACTGAAACCCTACAGGGAACACTTGATTTAACCCATATCTGATAACCACATATCGAAGACATTCAGTCTATTACTCCATTCGACTCTACTGTACTCTATAATACTCTATCTGAGTCTACTCTAGGCCTATCAGTCTCTCGTCTATCTATCTCCTGAACGATTCAAAATTTAACAGCAATATTTATAGGTTAGTTCTCGAATCTGTTATTATTCTTTCCTTTATGCTAACTTTCAATCAGTGTAACTTGTCCACGGTTACTGTTTGTCAACCGGTACATGATCAATAATAAAAACGAATATGATGATGATATCTGATTGTATCAATTTCTTCCTTCCTAATGTTCCACGTTTCACATGCATACATGTGAAACGTGGTAATAATTCTAAGAATATAAGTAATATGGATACATAATATTAAAATATCGGATATGGTATGGTAACTAGCTATAGTATGCAAGTTCTCATTTGTATTGATCAATTTGTTTTCTCTTGCCCAGCCGATAAAAGATGCCGAAAAAAGCGTTACAAAAAGTGTCCCGGTTTTTGAAGGCCAATAAATGGTCACCCTAATATAGATTAATATTTAATATATATTTTTTATATAAGGGCATACACACATATGCGCCATTATTCTTTTGGCCACTTGTCTTCTTTTCCTTTCAGGCCTACTCTTTGGCTCAAAGGCTCTTTATATGTTACCGTGTAACTGTAGATGTGCTTTATCTAATACCTATAGGCGACAGGCCTTCTTCATTAAAACCATACCATAGAAGCTTTTGTGGAGAACGTTACACTTGAAGCTTCGTGTACGGTACTTTAGGCTATTCTGAACTGGGTGAGCTTGAGGCATAATGCCTGTGTAGATCTGTGAATGACTGAAGGGACCGATATTGCACTGTATGGGCTGATATTGCACAAGTCAACCAAACAACTGTGATTCAACTTTCTTCGAAAACTTGAACAAACGTCCAGAACATAGTAAAACATTAAAATGTTTTGATCATGAGAAATTAAATAATTTATGCGTTAATTACTAGTAGCTCAGTCTGAAATGCAGTTTATCGAGTTCATGATATTTACATCTCCATCACCTCTTGCAAAGATTCGGCCTTGCGGAAAATGTCCCCTGATGTTGGGGCTCTGCCCCAGACCCTCAACTGGAGCTTTGACGGCGCACCCTCTTGCCGACAGTTCGAGGAAGTGTGCAGTTGACATTCTGAGTATTTCAGGCGCTGATTCCACATCCATCTCTTCTTCCTTCTAATCTAGTCTTCTGTCATCCTCCTTCTTATCCCTCGGCTCATTTACAGGACAAAGACAAAATACACAACACAAAACACATACATTCATACAAAGAATGGGCTTACGGGAGTTTAAGCCGCGCCAGGGGCCCTCCTGCCAAAACAATGGGCTTACGGGAGTTTAAGCCACGCCAGAGGCCCAGCAGGTCACAAACAACAAACAATCACACACACACAAACACACACACACACACACACACACACACACACACACACACACACACACAAACAACCCAACGACACAGCCATAGTGCAACCGTATCATTCATCACGGTCAATCCCATCTCGTGAAAATCATCGCCGCCAGCCACAGGTACCTATAGAAACACAGTAAAATTACGAAGATTTGTATTACACGTAACTTATGACAGGTATGTAGGCAGTTGTATCAATATAGGAAAAAACAAGGGCCGTCCATATATTACGTACGCAAAAATCCGAGAAAATTGGACCCCTCTCCCCTCCCTGTATGCACACATACTTTTTTCCACCCCCACCTGCGTACGTACGGTTGACGCACCCCCCAAGACCAGCTGCAGAATGTGTCTGTACCACAGGTCCAGGCAGCGACTGCCTGCTCTTTAGGCCAGATTGAAGGATGAGTAATCCATGGACTCATGGACTGTGATAGTTTAATATCATCGCGTTCAGAGGTAAGGTGGCATACAAGAGACACCTTTCCCACAGTCCTACTTCCTCTGGTAGGCCTAGTACCGGATAGCTGGAAAGACTTAACTCTAGCTCACTTGAAGGCCAATCACTTTGAAGACCCCGTTTCCTAAGCGTACGTACATTATCAGTAGACCCCCATACGCAAGCATACGCAAGCACATGCATTTCGGTTACCCCTTCCCCTCCATGCGTACATAATATATGGATGGCCCAAAATAAAATATTATCCTGCGGAGGAGGTCCTCTTTTCTCGGTACCGAACCCACATACACCAGGAAGTTTCATGTAGGCCTATCAGTCTCAATAATAACAATAATAATATTATTCCATTATTTGGTTAAAAATCCCAGAGCGAATCCACTACAAAGTCCTGTCACTAACCTACAACTCCCTACAATATTCCCAGCCCAAGTACCTTCGTGATCTCTTCACCATTCAGACAACCCGCTCCACCCGATCATCGTCCTATCTCAGTCTTTCTCGACCCCCAGTCACTACTCACCTCAAGTTCTCCAACCGAGCCATTTCCATCACAGCACCACGCCTCTGGAATGATCTTCCCCCCTGCATTTCGCAGTTTCTCAGTGCCTCCACCATCATTGCAACCCGTCCTTCATCCTCATCCTCATGTTCCTCTCTCTATCACCCCCGGGCTTTCCACTCAGAACTGAAGTCTCACCTTTTCAAATACTCCTACCCTGGCTCCTCTGATACTCCGCCTTCCAATAATTCTCGCCGTAAACGACACCCGCTTTGACAGCTGCTCTGCTTCTCCTGATCTGGTATACCCTGGAAATCGGACTTGGACCTCTTTTAGACTACTCTCTGGAAACCCCTTTGATTTGGTTTGCCCTCCTGGAAATCGGACTTGGACCTCTTTTGGACCACTCTCTGGAAACCCTCTGATCTGGTACCCTGGAAATCGGACTTGGACCCCTTTTGGACTACTCTCTGGAAACCCCCTCTGATCTGACGTAGCGCTCGTGAATAGGCTAGTGTCCTGCGCTTGGTCTTCGAGTGGCGCTTTAGAAGTTTGGAGATTACGATTACGATTACGATCTGCATCCAGCGCTACAACGTCATCGCATTTCGTGGCACTTTCACTAATGTTGCGGAGGACGAGGATCTGATTTTTCAGACATTCCATAACAGCTTCAAGCATAACTTTTTAGACTCCTGAGGGATTGCATGTACCTCGGGGGAAAAAGTAATAAAATACGCATCGCTACCCGCCATTCACGATTTAGTCCCGATGGCCCTCGAATCGCTAGGCCCCGTCAACCGCTCTGGCCGGGAATTTTTTATGGAGCTGGGGCGCCGCATGACAGCCGTCTCCGGCTACCCTATGGAGACCAAACACCTTTTCAACGTTTGTCTATAAGCACGCAGCGATATATAACAGGGATATAACGCTGTAGCCTTTAGGTGCACGTTTGCGCAGCTGCCTTGGAACGAGGACCACTAACTCCTGCACGGTGATAGTATCTAAGAGCATGAAGGATTTTTTACCTCGGGCGAAAAAAAAAAATCTAACATTTGTAGAGCACCTAAACAAAATGTCATCTTGCACGAAAGCGCGTAACACGTAGGCCTATAGGCTACCTCTCCTAAACTTATCTTACATCTACTTTACTTTAACTAGTGTAGTGTTTCCTAATTAGATATGTTACCTTACTTTGTTCTAATCTATCTTACTGAACCTTACCTTGATATACTTTACATATCACGCCTTATAACTTCCACTGGCTATCTTAGTCCAACTTACCCATCCTAGATTAGGGGAAGGTTGCCTGAGATGGAACGATTTTAAGTTTTTTGAACTTTTCATTTGACTGCCCTAACTAAAACAACTGCTATGTGGAGGATCTTGTAAATCAGTATCTTAGGAACAAATTTATTTCTTCTGCATTTCTTCACATTGGACAAAACACGTGGGAATAAATATTTTGTCTGACCCCCAAATCATTCCATCTTAGGCAACCAGTGTCCTGAGATGGAATTTATTCAGAATATGTCATTTTGCTTCATTAACATGTGCTACATGCTTGAAAATTCCTCAAAATACCAAACTCACTGGTAGTCAACCGGAAGTTAACTGTGCTGCTTACAAAGTTAAATACCGTACTCCATTGTTGTGGTCGTCAGTGAACAAAAAAGCTGTTTTCAACTACCCTATTTTTCAATATTGAACTGTCAAAAATGTAGCCTAGCCTAAACCATGTTAACAGGTGCAAGAAAAAGTTAGGCCTAGGCTACATCTGAAGCCAGATATCATTAGTCACTAGCATTTGCACAGGAATCACATTTATAGTCAATCTGCTCACATTCAACACCAGCACACAGCTCGTGAGACCACTGCATGCAATTGGTGCATTGTATCCAATCTTCACCACTGTTGCTCTCTGCAAACGACTCACCACATACAAGGCATTGACAATGATCTTCAGTTGGATCGTATTGTTCCAAACGGTTATTCTGTAACTTCTTCTGCAACTTCTTGACCACCTGTTTCCCTTTCCCCTTCTTAGTGGACATAGGCCTAGGCCTACGTCTAGTCAGAGTTTGATTTGGTTCTTTTGTGTCTTTTTTCCACAGTTTTTCTTTTAGCTGTTCTGGTTTCTTCTTTAGTCTATGTTCTTCTGAATCCTTTTTGGGTTTCTGTTTCTTCTTCGTTATCTGTTTCTTTTTACCTTCGTTTTCCAATGTTGTTTTTGCAAACTTCAGACTTAGGCCTACTCGTCGACGTTTGTCCTTATCTTCACTAAGCTTATTTTTATATGGTGAACTCGTGAGAACAGTCGAGCACTGTCCTACCCTTTTTCGTGTCTTCGCCAGTGGTGCACTTGGTAGTGGATATAGAGCCTCTATTTTCTGACGACCTGGAGATAGGCCTATGCCTGCAACAGACTTCAGATAGAAGGTAGCAGGAGCAATGCCAGAGGTCGACGTAGTTGCTTCAGATTCAGCAAGAGGCACTGTGCTCTGTTCGACAGTGGTGCTCTGCTCGACAGTTGTGCTCTGCTCGACAGTTGTGCTCTGCTCGACAGTTGTGCTCGGCTCGACAGTTGTGCTCTGCTCGACAGTTGTGCTCGGCTCGACAGTTGTGCTCGGCTCGACAGTTGTGCTCTGCTCGACAGTTGTGCTCGGCTCGACAGTTGTGCTCGGCTCGACAGTTGTGCTCTGCTCGACAGTTGTGCTCGGCTCGACAGTTGTGCTCTGCTCGACAGTTGTGCTCGGCTCGATCGTGGATAGTGCTGAATAGTTCTGATGCAATGGTCGATCCGTTGTTTCTGCAGCTGCAAAGTCTGCATCCGAAAACAAGTCGGGATTGAATGGCCAAATTCCACACTTTCGAAATGCATTGGTAACCGTCTCCATTGTTGCCGCTTTGCCATAGGCATCTGTGAATGCCTCTGCAACTTGGTATTCTGAAAAAAACTCTACCAGGGTGGGTCTTTAACCATCGATCTATAAACCGATCGTAATAAGTCTGCAGGGGTTTAAAGAAACCCACATCTAATGGCTGAAGACGGTGCGTCGTATGTGGAGGCAGAGACAACATAATCACACCGCTAGCACGTGCCATGTCAATTACCTCCAGACTTTTTGTATGAGAAGCATGTCCATCCAGGATTAAAAGACATGGTTTCTCTGCTGTTGGCTTCACATGTTCAATGAAGTGATTCATATATTTGACAAACATGTCTCCATTCATCCACCCAGTCTCCTGAAAGAAACCTTTGGCTGATGCCGGCGCATGATCCATCAGGACTGGATTCTCACGTTTTCTTGGAAAGATGAAACAAGGTGGAACAAACTGACCACAACCATTGCAGGTACAAATAACAGTCACATTCTTGCCCCTCTCAGAGCTCGTTAGGGCACCAACCTGCTTCACACCGGTGTTTGCAAGAATTTTTGCTTGCTGCTGTTGCACAGTTTTCATACCGCTCTCGTCGCAATTATATATTCGAGAGCCATCCAGTCGATGCTTTTCTATCAACTCGCCCAGTAGGTTGTAGAACTTGAGCACTGACGGTTTATTGAATCCAGTTGCTCTGGCATACGACGTTGCTTCTGGTTTTCGCAGGCTCAGAGTAGGGTGTCGCCTTCTAAATGAGTACAGCCACTTCTTACCAGCACACTTTTTGGTTCTGTTGAAGCTGTGATGGATAGAGTTGCGTTCAGCGAGTTCATATGCCATTACTCTCAGTTCAGTGTTGGTTATTCCAAACAACCTACTTGACATGTCTAGTACATATTGTTCGAGATCTTTTTCAAAAGCAGCATCAAATACGTTTCTGTGACCACCGAGATATTTTTCCTCGTTTCTCACAACTTTATTTTTCAAGTTCACTCTGCGGAAAAGAGTCGTCTTGCTAACCCCGTAGGCCTTACTAGCCTGGCCAAGTGTCAACTCTTTACTTCTCACTTTGTCTATTGCGAACCGCATGGATTCTATTGCCCATTCTCCACGTGATGACTTCCGCTTGAATGATGACATCTAAAAATTGCATAGGCTAAACATAAATAAAATAGTTGCACACCAGGTCGTGGCCTACCTATAACACCTCGTCAACCAGAGGGGTTGTCAGGGTTTATATTGTGATTGTTTATTACATGGTCATTTCTAAGATGGGCCACTGGAAGTTCGTCCTGAAATGATAAGTCATACTTTTAAAATGAGTTGCCTGAGATGGAATGCGTTTCATCTCAGGCAACTCAGTACTGTTCCATCTCGTGCACCTCGCACGTAACTTGTTTTTACGATCCCCAGTGGCAAATGCGTTGGATTATCGCTCATTTTTTAGTGCGTAATGAATCACAATTATTTACATTACAAAGTGACTATTCCGAAAAACTTGCAATTTTTAATAATCCTGACTGAAACTACAATAAGAACAAACCAAAATATAGTAACAGATCTTCATGAAATTTAACAAACTCTCCACTAACCGTTGCATGCACGGAAAATATTCCAAATCACACCCACAAGACCGCAGAGACAGAATGCATCGGGTAAAAGGAGATCCATGTCTGAAACCGAACGTTTACTACCGGAAATCGATAGATTCCATCTCAGGCGTCGTTCCGTCTCGGGCAACCTTCCCCTACCTTACCGTTATTCGCGTTAAATTCAACGGCGCTTACCACACATGTAGCTTTATGCAGATGCTGAGGCCGTTCGTACTCTGGTAATACCACTTGAATCGGACGCTTCGCGGCAATTTAATACGTTTGACGTGGTTGGCCAAAATGTTGACATCATATTTTTTGGCAAGAGTTTCACGTAATGCGATTTGACCGATGTTGATTTCATGTGGTTGGCTAGTTGTTGACGTGATGTAGGCCTAGTTGGCCATAATATAGCGTGATGTAGTTCTATAGATGTTGACGAGACGTGGTTGGTCAGATGCTGAGGTATTCTACCGTAGTTGGCCAAATGCTGACGTGGCGAAGTCGATCAGGTGATGACGTCTTTCGTATATATAACCTGCATTGAACGGTTTTAATTGGTTGTAATAATATAGATCAAATTAATGAATAAACGAACAAATGAACGGCTAGGAAACACAACTCAATGAACGAATGAACGAACGAACGAACGAATGACATGGATGGATGAATGGACAGATAAAAGGATGGCTGAATTGATGGATAGATAGAGGGATAGTTGGGTGCAGGCCTATACATGGATAAATAATTATATTCATGAATTAACTGAAGAATCGATCGATCGATCGATCGATCTATGACTCAATGGATTAATTGATGAAGAATACCAACCTCCATAGGATCTGTATTGCTAGATTCTGACGAAACTTCTGTTAACTAAGTTTCGTTTTCGACGTCGCTGCATAATTAGGTTTCCAGCTTCGTAGTTGGTTTCATATCAGTTCTGCACAGTAGGCTAACTGTTATGGTTCCTGCTTCTTCTTTGGTTTAATATGAGTTCTGCAAAGTTAGGTTTTAGCCTCGTCTTTGGTTTGGTATGAGTTCCGCACAGTTAGGTTTCTAGCATGGTCGTTGGTTTGATTTGAGTTCTGCACTGTGTCTGCACAGCTAGGTTTCCTTGATGAAGAGGCGAACGAATCTTTCGATAAGTTCTCTGTGGTGAAGAGGTAATCGAATCTTTCGTTCATTTTTTGTGGTGAAGGGTAAGCCTAAATGAATCTTACGAAAGTTCTGTGTGGTGAAGGGTAAATGAATCTTTCGATAAGTTCTGTACGGTGAAGAGGTTATCGAATCTTTCGTTAAGTTCTCTGTAGGAAAGATCTGGTGAACGAATCTTTCAATAATTTCTCAAAGGTGCAGTGATAAGTGAATCGTTCGATAAGTTCCCTGTAGTGAAGAGCTAACTGGATCTTTCGATAAGTTCTTTGTGGTGGAGGGGTAAACGAATCTTTCGATATATGTTTTCTGTGGTGAAGAGGCAAACGAATCTTTCGTTGAGATCTTTATGGTGATGAGGCAAACGAATCTTTCGTTGAGTTCCCAGAGGCGAAGGGGTAGGCGAATCTTTCGTTCAGTTCTCTGTAGTGAAGAGGTTATCGAATCTTTCGTGAATTCTCTGTCGTGAAGAGGTAGGCGAATTTTTCTTTAAGTTCTCTGTGGCGAAAAGAGGTAACCGAATCTTTCGTTGAGTTCTCGTAGGTGAAGTGGTAGAGTAGACGAATCTTTCATTTAGTTCTGCGAGGTGAAGTGTTTGCCCTTGGTTGGAGATTCTTCGAACCTTTCGCAAAGTTCTGCCAGGCGAAGAGGCTTTGCGAGTCACGAAATGACAATGGGAGCGTTACGTCATCCACAAAATAATAGTTGTTATCAGCAACCAAAAATGACGTTAATTACAAACATCTATAATTATACATTAGTGCAAATGTGTATAAATTTTAAATTAAGTAGGCCCTACTCAAATCAATATCATGTATCTAAAGAATATTTATAAATTTAAATAAGAAATGAATAATAATTAATAATTAATATAATAATGATCATGATGTACGATGATGTTACGGATGATAGCTTAATGTGAAATGCTGTTTAAAAGATCGATGTATACATGCATGATGCATGTAGCCTAAATAGGCCCTATGCAGTCTTGTTGTCCTCGAGACCAAGGTCTTGGTCTCGAGTGCACTCGAGTTCGTTTTCAAAAGTCTTGGTCTTGGTCTTGGTCTTGAGGTTCAAGGTCTTGGTCTTGGTCTTGGTCTTGAGGTTCAAGGTCTTGGTCTTGGTCTTGAGGTTCAAAGTCTTGGTCTTGGTCTCGCAAGACCACGACCAAGACCGGCTGTTAATATGAACAGTCATTTAACAGAACTCAAGAATTCTGTGTCAAGCCTGCTTGCATCATACGACCAATATCTATGGATGGATAGGGCCTACAAGTCATGTTAATTGGTCAGGAAAACCCATTGGCAGCAGCAACAGTTATTCTGTATCAGACGGTATGATAAACCATGGGAAGATTTCAAAACGATTCACTACCTGTAGGCCTACATTTACATCCAGTGCTTGAAAAGCTACTCTGTGTGTGTCAGCGACTTCAGCACCTGTAGAACGTATTTTTTCACATGGCGGAATTTTTATGAGGCCCACCAGGTACGTCTTGGTCAGAAAATTCTGAGCGAATTGGTTTTTATAAATACAAAAGGCATTTTGTATAAGAGTTTGCATGAAGGACTTTGAATACAAATTCGGATTTCTCTGCAGTTTGCATTTAAAGTTAATTTGCTTGAATAAAATAAAACTCATGTTTTCATTAAAATAGCGAATATTCCGACTTTACAATTTTTAGAAGTCTTGACCTGATTTCGATTTTTTGGGTCTTGGTCTTGGTCTTGAGGTTCAAGGTCTTGGTCTTGGTCTTGGTCTCGAGGTTCAAAGTCTTGGTCTTGGTCTTGGTCTCGAGGTTCAAGGTCTTGGTCTTGGTCTTGGTCTTGGTCTTGAGGTTCAAGGTCTTGGTCTTGGTCTTGGTCTTGACGTTTAAGGTCTTGACAACAAGACTGGCCCTATGCGCCATCCACTAACAGATTACTATACGGTTCTTAAGCCTTGCAAAAAACAAACCAGATCATATAGAGGGTTGCTCATTCTATTCCGCATTTATAAAATTACACAGAAAAATGATCTGCCAGCAAAAAGCGTGATGTTGACGAAAGTCACCTTGTGGTTGAGAGAGCCAAGTTTGGGAAGCACGTCGTGGTTTCGGCTGGCGTGTATAACTTCATCGCAGACAAGGCTAAAGTTAGTAAAGTAAACGCTAAACTTTACGTTTCAACTCTGTTACCCAGACTCATTGAAAACTGCAAGTCTTTTCTACCGTCTCGTTTCATTTTTCAGCAGGACGGTGCGCCTGGTCACTCGGCAAAGTTGAATCAAGACTGTATAGCTAGACCTTAATCCTCTTGATTATCACATCTGGGGAGCTATGCTTGAACGCTTCAAGACATTTCATCCCAAGCCGAAAAACATTGATGAGCTGAAGAAAGTCTTGCAGTTATTATGGAACCAGCTACCGTAGGACTCAATCAACGAGGCCATACTGAGCTTCATTAAAGTCTTCGAGCTTGTGTGAAAGCTGGGGGTGGACACTTCGAACATGCTTTGAGATAAACTGTTTAAAGGCGATGTTTTTTACATTGAAAATTACAATTGATTGTCCATCTTTCTGCGTTTTCTTGAAAATACGGAATAGAATATTCAAACAGCTGTAATTTTTGAAGCAATGAAAACTTTCTAGTGAAATTTTCATGATTGATAGAAAATCTCCCCCTGTAAATTCTAAAATTTTGGTTAAAATATCTCTATCGGTTGTTGAGATATTGCATTTTGTCCGGTGGGACATTTTTTAGCCATCCTGTTGACAGTCAGCAGCGACAACAAAATAATAACAGTGATAACGATAGGCCCTAATAATAATGATTAGGGTTACCATACGTCCGGGTTTCCCCGGACATGTCCTCTTTTTAAGCCTCTGTCCGGGCGGTTTTCCAGAAGTTGGGCATTTGTCCGGGTTTTCCACTCTACAATTTTTTGCATGGAACCCTGGACGGTGAACCCGTACTTTGTTACTGACTTACTTGCAGCCTAGAACAGCGACATAACCAGAAACGCGCCAACTTGTATTTGTTAGCTGTATGCCATTGAATCCAGCACCTCGTTCCGTTCAGATCTTTGTAGAAGAAGTAAGTCATGTACGTTACTGTGGTGTTGCTACAAACGGTAGCAATCATGGGTCTGTGAAGTTGTTTCCTATCTATTCTAATTCAATACTTTGATTGGAAGAATGGTGATTTACGGTCGAAACACTTTGACGTGCACAGCACTCCAGATGAAACTGCACACCATTTCGAGATGCATAAAGGACAGCTTGGACATGTATCACTTATTTCAGAAGTGCATAGCCTTTGCCAGAGACAATTGCAATTCTAATTTTCGAAGGTGTTCAACGTAGAGCTGATGGCAATAATGTGTTTGCTAATTCATAGAAGATGAAAAGGCAAAGCAGTGGAGCTTTGTTGGGTATTGGTTGCCCAGCTCATGTTTTAATAACGCCCTGCACCATGGCGTTGACACACTTGATCTTGACATTGAGTCAATTACATTGAAAATTTACAACTATTTCTCAATTTACACGGTTGGAATTGAACAACTGAAGGAGTAGGCCCTACAGCGAATTTGTTGCAGTTGAGTATCGCAAGCTACTTTATCACAGTAAAACTCGACAGCTGTCTCTATTTCCTGGTATTCTGCGGTTGCTGCAGATGTTTCCAGTCTTGAAGTTGTTTTTCTTGTCTCAAGAAAAACCACCTACTGTAAGTCTGTTTTGTGTTGTGTGCGTGCTCATTGACTAAAAGTCTTAAGCCATTTACATTACTTTTCTGCAGTTCAAATTTAGACAGTATAAAATAAATCATAGCCAGGTAGCGTACACCGTAGGCCTATACGCCAATACGATTTTGATTTTTGTCCTCTTTTTCCTCTGCGGAAATATGGTAACCCTAATAATGATGATGTTGATGATGATGATAATAATAATAATAATAATAATAATAATAATAATAATAATAATAATAATAATAATAATAATAGGCCTAATAATAATAATAATAATAATAATAATAATAATAATAATAATAATAATAATAACACTTGATAACCAATGCAACCATTATAGCAAGAACAATGTATGCTGCTCCTGCCTGGTGGGGCCTAGCTGACGAAAAAGACAAATCTCGCCTGGAACGCCTAATGAACTAACTTAAACGATCGGGCTATATTCACGCTAATTCTCCCTCTATCGCAGAGCTTGCAAACAAAGCTGAAACTGCATTATTTAAAGCTGTCCTGTGTAATGAAAACCATTCATTAAGATGCCTCTTTCCTAACCATCATTTAACTCCCTATTTTCTTACAGACAGACCTCATAACTTTAACCTCCCTGATAAAGACTCACGAACTTTATTTCTCGTATGTTATTTGCCAACTCATACTAAGCTATTACTTCCTCATGTTTCATTTTTCATGTACACCTACCAGTGCTTTTTGTCTAGAAAAAAAGGTTCCGGAACGGAACAATAGGTGCCGGAACGCAACAATTATGGGCGGGCTAAAATCACGAGAAAAACGGCATTGGGGTTGGTAGGGGTCTCAATAAACACTGAAAAAAGTTCAAAAACACTTAAATTAAATTAAAATAACTAAATTATTGTTTTAATTATTAAAATAAATACATCAGTTTTTAGTAGCTGAAAAAGATGCCGGAACGCCGTACCGGCGCGTTCCGGCTGAAAAAAAGCCCTGACACCTACGTACAGCGTTTTGCCTGTTGTTTTACGTAATAAACGAATAGGCTATAAACATAAACATAAACATAAAAGCATAGGTGGCCAAATTCGCTTTTAGGGTTGTTTCATGTTGGGGAGGGGTGATTTTCTGCATTATGGCGTCACAGAATAGCTCTGGTCCTATGGACGTTTTAACGTTGTGACGTCATCGGATTGCTCCACAAATCATACAGATTTTTGGCTAATTTCATATTGTTTTATTTTTATTATTAAAGTGTCTCTGTTGGAAATGTGAAAAAGTAAGTTTCTGGATCATTGCCATCTAGTTTTATATAGATGACAACACTGACACCTTATTTTATTTACGGCTTTTGTTGAACAGATTGAAATTACTTGTCTCATACAGCAATTCATGTGGAAATGTTTGACTGGCTGTTATAAATAATATGTAATTACCATCCATGGTTGTTTTCATCATTACCACCCGTATGTATCAGAATTCTGCGATTTTCTCATTACAGTCTCATCTTGTCAGGGATGGAGTATGACGCAAGAGTGAATTCATGTATTTTTTAAAGGTCATTACCGTCTCTGCGTGAATTATTTGATATAAAAATAAATTGCAAGTAATTTGCAACTCTTAAAATGTTTTCAACTTGTATCTAATGCATATGATATACAGTTATAGTTAATGCTGAATTTAGTTCTTTCTGTAGCTGAAAATACTATAGCGGTTTCTTAATAATTTCGACAAAATTAATGTCTTAATTTCTCGACACCAGACCAATATAAAATTGTGTTAAGGAAAGGTATACTGTATTCTACTTACTGCTGTTATCATCTAGTTTTAATAAACTACCATTTTCTAAGCACCAGATGAATATTTCAGGTCCGTGTGATTAAACATGATTAAACAAAAAATGGATGGTAATGACAAAGCAGGCGTTTTCACTGTATCAAATCTGAAAAAATTAACTTACGATTACGAATATAGTTTATTTCTTTCAAATAAGTTAAATTTAACTATCTAGAATTCTACATGACTAAATAAAACAGTTGCAGTAAATTTTGGGGGAAAATTTTTCATTTTCTTGACCAAATTTGACACATTTGGGATAATGACCAAATGCGTCGAAATTTTACCATTGTCTACGTCATCCGTTTGTTCGGCCCATTTCTTATTTTAGGAGAGATCTTGGCGTAAATTTGTATGAACATGAACTGCTATCATGGACCCATGTATAATAGGCTATGCGAAGAAGGAAGTTTCCTGGTGGAATAGGTAAGCTTAACACGAACATAAGTAATCTTTTATTAGTACAAGACAAACGCTCATACTTTACTTTACATACCTATTTGATGTGTAGCATATGCGAGCCAAACACCACTGTTTTGGATATATCTATCACTATGTAAATAAATATAAATAAATATCTATGCAAATAGACAATACATAGTGATCTATTGTACTAGTTGGAATTGAGTAATGAAAGGGCGACCCTGTTAGCGGAACTTGATGTTCCTTTGGTTTACCCATTGTCACGGAACTTCATTCCTGTTATGACATTATGTTTAATCTGTTATGGTGAACAACAAAGTTGACTGATCTATTGATTGACTCGTCAGTCTATTGATTGATTGATTGATTGATTGACTTAGCTACTATAGTTTCCAAGGGAAAACCATGTTCATTACTTAAAATGTTAAGCGTTATCGTAATCGCATTATCGTAGCCTCGGAATTTCTAAAGCCTTAGGCCTACTTAAAAGCTAAGCGCAAGACACGCGTTATTCACGATCACTGCGTCAATGCAGGTCGTTCAAAGATATCAAGTAAAGAAAAGAATCCCTTTTCCAGAAAATCAGAGAAAGAAGGAGAAAGAGAAGCTGTTAGGCCTATATACGGTGGGTTGAGTTTAGGATGAAGGAAACAGGATGGCGGCGGAGTGGGTGAATCAGGGTAAGATTTCTTGAAAAGTCGAAACTTTAGTTTATGATAGAAAGCCCGAGGAGTGATAGATAGAAGAACATGAGGAGGATAGTGGTGGGCGAGCGATGACATTGTGGGGAGAGAATTTGCGGAATTCAGAAGGGAGATCGTTCCAGAGTCGAGGTGTATTGTGGTTAATGGATAGGTTAGAGGGAACTTAACATGAGTAGGTCTATAGTCAGTGTGTGACGTGCAAAAGCGAAGCGAAAGATCGGATGACGACTGGGTGATTAGATGGTGAAGAGTTCATACAGATAATGGGTGATTAGATGGTGAAGAGTTTATAGAGATACGAAGATAATAAAATTCACATTAATTCTAAAATAAAAACAATGTATCAGTTGAAAATATGTTTTAGGTCTATGCATGGGGAGTAATGAACAACGCAGAGGTAATGACATGTAACGGCCCGCCTGATTGGCTCGCAATTGACGACTACAAGATACAGTGTGACGTCACTCTTTGTGTCTAATTGACGTCACACTGATATTTCTGCCGCTGGTGAAAGACAGAACATTATATATGAAATCGAATCCATATTAGGGATCGAAGCCCTACTTAAAGAGTGAAACCCAACTTGAAGATCGAAGTATGTAAGTATGCATACACTTACCTAACTACCTATTCTAACCTAATCTAATGACTTATGTAGCGCCATTATCATAATGGCCAAGACATCAGTTGATGGTCGATTGCCTGCCTGCCTGCCTGCCTGCCTGCCTGCCTGCCTGCCTGCCTGCCTGCCTGCCTGCCTGCCTGCCTGCCTGCCTGCCTGCCTGCCTGCCTGCCTGCCTGCCTGCCTGCCTGCCTGCCTGCCTGCCTGCCTGCCTGCCTGCCTGCCTGCCTGCCTGCCTGCCTGCGACATTCCTATGTTAACCTATTTCACAGTTGATGATTGCATAAGGTCTGTAGGCTTAAATGAGTAGCTGGGGATCTCAGTGTTGGATCGTTTTGATAACATATCGCCCAATAAAAAAGTGTGTATGATTTAAAGTCGACAGAGGTCCATCTTTTTAGTTTCTATGCTCTATGATAGTCTAATCATTAACACGATTACTATCTGTAGTGCCTATGGGTGACTGGTGTCTTCGTGCAGATGGTCTAAGTGTTGTTCTTGGTGGCCAAGGTGTAACAGTAAAAAAGGGAATCAGGAAATGTGAAAAGCAGTTTCGAAACCTGTTCAGTGAAACCGCAATATCCAAAGTAAAACGTAAAAATCGTTCAACTATATGTTTATGTTTTCCTGTTTTATAGTTTCCAGGTGTTAGGCCTACACTGTTGAGTTGTAAGAGTTTTCCAGCCATAAGATTTATGTTCCTCGAGATGCTACCCATACAGTGTTTCTTACCTTACTTTATTTTTGGACCTACTCACACTTCAACTTAAAATTTTGTCGCCTTAACTTCGACATTCGACACGAATCTTCGTCAGGTGGCGATCTATCGTCGACGAAACGTTCCGATAACGTCAGGAGTTTCGGTCTTTCGGCTCAAATCATTGCCTCATGGACACGCCAGAAAAGGTAGGATATGATCGTGAACTCAGCAAAGAAGTGGCCTGGCTGTCGGAGGTTTGGATGGCTACTGTTTTGGCGCTTCTGGCGCAGGGTTAGAATCCACGCCACTGAGGACTATAATTATTTCCTCAGGCATGGTTTACTGACCGTAAACAGTCAGTGGGAAGACCAGACGGCGAGAGAAAGGAGTGAACAGCGAACCTAGCATGCCTGCGAACCTGTTTCAGTGGCAGACTGTCGGCACTTTAATTCGCTTGTGATGACGTTTGTAAAAAGGCTTGGCGTTGTAATAGTAATTGTAGGCCTAATCGAACATTCAAATAGATCCGCTTAAAGGGCAAACAAATCAGTGACGCTCTTTGCGCGAGACTATGTGATGCTAAGATCAGGCATTAAGATCTACACTTTTACACCAGTAAAATAGCAAAACAATGCGTAGTAAAGTCAGTCTTGTTGTCCTCGACACCAAGGTCTTGGTCTCGAGTGCACTCGAGTTCGTTTTTAAAAGTCTTGGTCTTGGTCTTGGTCTTGAGGTTCAAGGTCTTGGTCTTGCTATTGGTCTTGAGGTTCAAGGTCTTGGTCTTGGTCTTGGTCTTGAGGTTCAAAGTCTTGGTCTTGGTTTTGCAAGACCAAGACCAAGACTTTTGACAATGTGAACAGTCATCTAACAAAACGCAAGAATATTAAAAATTTATCCAATAATTAGTTAAACAATTGCTTTAGTATTTACACAGCGTGAATGAGGCTTTACTGTTGTTTTGGACAGTTATCTTGATTTCAGGTTATTTACCATGGAATGATTTCAAAACAGATTCACGATTTGTACATTTGCATCAAGTGCTTAAAAAGCTGCTCTGTGTGCCATTGATTTCAGCACCTGTAGAACGTATTTTTCACATGGCAGAATTTTTATGAGGCCCCACAGGTCACGTCTTGGTCAGAAAATTCTGAGCGAATTGTTTTTTTTAAACTGCAACAGGCATTTGGAATAACATTTCGCATGAAGGACTTTTGTAAATAGGCCTACGAATTCGGAATTCTCTGCAGTCTGTTTTGTTTGAATAAAATAAAAGGCTCATGTTTTAATTAAAATAGCGAGTAGTCCGACTTGACAATTTTTTTAATAAGTAATATAAGTCTGCATATGGTTGTGATTTTTTGGTCTTGTTCTCGGTGTTGGTCTTGAGTTTCAAAGTCTTGGTCTTGGTCTCGAGGTTTAGGGTCTTGGTCTTGGTCTTGGTCTTGGTCTTGAGGTTTAAGGGCTGACAACAAGACTGAGTAAAGTAGAAGAGTCACCAGTGGCAGTCCCATGCGCACAAGTGGAGCCAACCAACGGATTCCCATCAACAGTACACTAGATTACAGAATGTGTCTCTACTATTATAGCGCCTTTTACGTCCGCTACCTCTCAAAGACACTACGCGCATGAATATTTAACTCATCTAAATGTTCAAGAGCGTTTTAACACATGCTAAAAACCTGAAAGTGTTTGCTGAACAGAATTAAACGCAACAGCACACACACAGCGGAAGACTATTTCCAAGAGGACGATCTGAGACAGGAGAAGATAAAATGGACTCAATTTGATGCATGGAAGCGCGCGGTTCCTGCATAACTCCATTAGCAGTTGAGCGCTACCATCGCTGACCTGGTTTACTTGAGACTGTAACATAGGCCTAAAGTTCCCTGATGTAGCCTACACTGTATTTGGGTTCGGTGCCGAAAAACGAGGCCCGCCCCAGCAAGGGAATCTTGTATATTATTCTTTTCTATAATGATACTGCAGAGTATTGTGGCGAAAACGAGCCCTTCACTATCTCACTTCTGGGACCAGAGAGGCGAAAATGTAACCGGAAGCACTCCACTTATGGTGCCAGTGTACGAAAATGCACCTCCCAGACCTCACTTCTTGAGTTAGTGTGGCGGAATTGCTACTCCTCTCTCGCCGGGGTATATCTCTATACCGTATACTCCCAAGGCCAGCCGAGTGGTTAAGAAGGCCCTGGACGTATGTGCGTAGATAAGGCCTCCGATGTCGTCGAAGGACTTAACGAGTTACCCGCAACTGATCGACAGCAAATCATAAGACCGAATAACGATTGAAGACTTGTATTATATCCACGATAATCGACGCAATAATCGATACTTCCAATTGAAACAGAAACACTGGTTGTATTACATTCACGATAATCGACGCAATAATCGATATCTCCAATTGAACAGAAACACTAGTCGTGACTAGAAATTATATCCATATATTCCACAGAACGATCGCTTTACAACTCGTAATACGCAAACAAACACCGCAAGAAATATCTCAACGACGACTAATCACCTGCTTCTATATCCACGTATACTCCAAAGATGCGCCACAGTCAGATTCGAACTGTAGCCGCTCGCAATTTCGGACTCTCTACTCTCTCACTGACTCTCTCTCTCTCTCTCTCTCTCTCTCTCTCTCTCTCTCTCTCTCTCTCTCTCTCTCTCTCTCTCTCTCTCTCTCTCTCTCTCTCTCTCTCTCTCTCTCTCTCTCTCTCGAGGACTGACGACGACTGCGCTTCTCACGGCAACTCACTGTGATCGACTATCTGCCACTGTGCGATTCTGTCGCCTTTTATACTTTTCAGAGGGGCCCCAGCGCGCGAAACCCCCCCCCCCCCTCCGGGAGTTCATCGTAGGCCACCAGGTCGCATCGACCAAGTCCCCGGCAGGGCATCAGTGCCCCAGGGACAAGCAAAAGGCTAGAGGTCCCTGCAAGAATTGCGCGCCTCAGACGCTACCCCCCCTCCTTGAGTCCGTCAAGTACTAGGTCGCATCGGCCAAGTCTTCGGTGGAGGCATCAGTGCTTCAGGGACAAGCAAAAGGCTAGAGGTCCCTGCTAGAATTGCGCGCCTCAGACGCTACCCCCCCCTCCTTGAGTCCGTCAAGTACTAGGCCGCATCGGCCAAGCCTTCGGCTGGGCATCAATGCCTCAGGGACAAGCAAAAGGCGTCAAGGTTCCCCCTTAAAGTCATCGAAGGGACTAGGCCGCATCGGCCAAGTCTTCGGCTGGGCATCAGTGCCTCAGGGACAAGCTAAAGAGCGTCGAGGTCCCCCCTTAAAGTCATCGAAGGGACTAGGCCGCATCGGCCAAGTCTTCGGCCGGGCATCAATGCCTCAGGGACAAGCAAAAGGCGTCAAGGTCCCCCCTTAAAGTCATCGAAGGGACTAGGCCGCATCGGCCAAGTCTTCGGCTGGGCATCAGTGCCTCAGGGACAAGCTAAAGAGCGTCGAGGCCCCCCTTAAAGTCATCGAAGGGACTAGGCCGCATCGGCCAAGTCTTCGGCTGGGCATCAGTGCCTCAGGGACAAGCAAAAGGCGTCAAGGTCCCCCCTTAAAGTCATCGAAGGGACTAGGCCGCATCGGCCAAGTCTTCGGCTGGGCATCAGTGCCTCAGGGACAAGCAAAAGGCTATAAGCCCCTGCTGGGATGCGCGCCTCAGACGCTACCCCCCCCCTCCTCGAGTCCGTCAAAGCACTAGGCCGCATCGGCCAAGTCTTCGGCTAGGCATCAGTGCCTCAGGGACAAGCAAAAGGCTAGAGGTCCCTGCTAGAATGCGCGCCTCAGACGCTACCCCCCCCTCCTTGAGTCCGTCAAAGCACTAGGCCGCATCGGCCAAGTCTTCGGTGGAGGCATCAGTGCTTCAGGGACAAGCAAAAGGGTATAGGCCCCTGCTGGGATGCGCGCCTCAGACGCTACCCCCCCCTCCTTGAGTCCATCGAAGCACCAGGCCGCATCGGCCAAGTCTTCGGCTGGGCATCAGTGCCCCAGGGAGACACTAAAGGGCGTCAAGGTCCCCCCTTAAATTCATCGAAGGGACTAGGCCACATCGGCCAAGCCTTCGGCTGGGCATCAATGCCCCAGGGAGAAGCGAAAGGCGTCGTGATCCCCTTTCCCTTGAATTAGTTGAATTGAATTTTCACTGTATCAGGGTCAGCGATGGAGGCCGGTCTCCCCCCCCCCCAATTTCGCTACAGTATGCATACCTCTCATAACGTGTAATAATAATCTTAATGATTTTACTGTGTTTCTATAGGCTAGATCCTGTGGCTAGCGGCGATGATTTCGCCCTAATTTTGGCGAGATGGGATCGATCGTGATGAATGTTACGGTTGCACTATGGCTCTGTGTCGTCGGGGTTGTGTGTGTGCGTGTGCGTGTGCGTGTGCGTGCGTGTGTGTTTGTTGTTTGTGACCTGCTGCCAGTAGCGTAACTATGGGCCCGCAGGGCCCGCAACTGCGGGGGGGCCCAGGTAAAAGGGGCCCATTTTCAAACCTGAAAAAATGAACTATTTTAATTAATAAATGCACAGCAGAAAGCCGGAAACCGAAACTCCTTGTAAACTCCTTAGCCTTGTAAAATCAATAAATCATGCAGGCAGGCAGATGATGTGGAATATTACTATTGATGGGCGGTCGGCGCATATTTTTCTAGGCTTTGATTTAAGCTAGTGAACAGTGACTCGAAGGCAAACTATAATCGCCAGATGACGCTGAAATTTGCAGTTAATTCACTCAATTAGTTTCACTTTTCGTCTTTGATTTATGCTGACGTCATTACTCATTAGTCTCATTGCCAAGTTTACTTGGAGCAATAGACGTAGCCTCTAAATATCTACAAAACAAGAACACAGATTTGTTTATTGCAACACAACATCTTGAAAGTGCATTGGAGACGACTACAAATTACAGACTGAATTTCGACGAAGCTAAAAAAGAAGCAGTTGCAGTTGCTTGCAAGTGGGGTGTTGAAGTAAAATATAAAGACAAAAGAGTTAGAAAAGTAAAGCAACATTTTGGTGAGTTAACCGATGATCAGAGATTGACTGACCCAGAAGACACATTTCGAGTTAATATTTTTAACCGTGTGTTAGATATTGTGAACTCACAATTGAAAACTAGATTCCAAGGAATGCATGACATTGTAAGCAGTTTTTCGGTACTTTTTCCGGCAACTCTTCTCGCTGAGGATGATAACAACATTGTCAAAGCTGCTAAGTCATTACAGGAAAAATATCCCGACGATTTCTCACCAGAATTTCCGCTTCAGTTGTTGTCTTTCAGAATGTCAATGAACAACGAAATTAAAAAAATTACAACAGTTAAGCAACTGGCAGACTTACTAATTGTGCATTACACCTCTATTTCATCTTCATATCTGGACGTGGTAACTGCTTTGATTATGTTTTTGACATTGCCAGTCACAGTGGCTACAGCAGAAAGGTCATTTTCGAAACTTAAGTTCATCAAAAATTATCTCCGCAATTCGATGGGTCAAGAACGCCTTAGTGGCTTAGCCTTGTTGAGCATTGAAGCCTCGCGGGCAAAAGTTATGGATGTTGACCAGCTCATTGACCGATTTGCAGAGATAAAGAGTCGTCGCAAGGACTTGTCTTAGAATACTTATCTGTACTGTACTAAATACAAAACTGTTCTTGATTTATGATTTCGTAACATTGAATAAAACAATATTCAGTAACATTTCATTTATAACATTTAATCAATTTTAATGCAAATCGAAAACAATTTTTAGTTGTGGCATAAGATTACAAATTAATAATAAAATAAAATATCATAAATTAAAATCATTAAAATGTATGCCTCAAAAGTGAGTCGATAATTTGAAACATAAAATTGTCTATCAGATTGTCATCGGCTGTATGGAGGGGGGCCCATTTTGAAAATCTTGCAGGGGGGCCCAGAATATGAAGTTACGCCACTGCCTGCTGGGCCTCTGGCGTGGCTTAAACTCCCGTAAGCCCATTGTTTAGGCAGGCGGGCCTCTGGCGTGGCTTAAACTCCCGTAAGCCCTTTCTTTTTATGAATGTAGGGCCTATAATTATATGTGTTTTGTGTTGTGTATTTTGTCTTTGTCCTGTAAATGAGCCGAGGGATAAGAAGGAGGATGACAGAAGACTAGATTAGAAGGAAGAAGAGATGGATGCGGAATCAGCGCCTGAAATACTCAGAAATGTCAGCTGCACACTTCCTCGAACTGTCGGCAAGAGGGTGCACCTTTAAGCTTCCACAGAGGGTCTGCATGGGGCAGAGCCCCAACATCAGTGGACATTTTCCGCAAGGCCGAAACTTTGCAAGAGGTGATGGAAATGTAAATATCATGAACTCAGTGAACTGCCTTTCAGATTTTAGAAAATGTTTTCATTCATTGGTGCAAAAAATGGAAACGAACAGCAGTTATTCATTGTTTAGCCAGTTATACCTCTATCCATCCAGTCATCCCATCCATCAATTCATCCCTTCACTACATTCGCTCAGTCTTTCGTTCAATCGCTTGACTGTCGATTAGTCTGTCTTTTCTTCCATCCGTTCGTTTGTTAACTCATTCATTCATTCATTCA
Source organism: Allolobophora icterica (assembly GCA_963556255.1). Taxonomy (NCBI): domain Eukaryota; kingdom Metazoa; phylum Annelida; class Clitellata; order Crassiclitellata; family Lumbricidae; genus Allolobophora; species Allolobophora icterica. The sequence continues at coordinate 72,803,343 of OY744602.1, read as the reverse complement.
GTCAGTCTTTGAGTTACCCCTTCATTTATTCATCAATTCACCTATCTAACCATCCATTCTTTTACTAAATCATGCAATTGGCGAATTTATTTAGCTGCTCTACAGAGGCGCTTGGCTTTTAGTATACAGTAGGCTATATGATTAGCTATCGACAAGAGTAGGTTTGATGGACAAGCACGCACTACAAAGTCGCAGCTGAAGACACGTATGTGTAAATCTCTAGACCGCTCATGCATGTCGTGAGCGTTTTCCAGTGGTTTGCTTTGTAACTGACAATTTAATTAAAATTGTCTTCCTTGACTGAAGTTCTGTGCCCTTGCCAAAGGGGATGTTCATTGTAAGGCCGTATTTCAGTAATTTGGGTGAACACCGCGAGTATCTATAAATTGGGCCGTAATAGGCCTACACTATAACCGTCTTAATGGATGCTTCTCCCGCGCATTTCCTGTTTTTTAAGGCTCTATCATATCAGTAGGGGCGCGAGACAGAAGGGAGGTCATTGTCCGCCCTAGCGAGGCCCGGGCTCGAAAATCAGCTAGCTGGGCCTTATCTTTTAATAAAAATAAAAGTCTACTGCTCTTCGAGTTTCTTAACCAATAATGCTAAGCCCTGATCCACTCTGGTACCACGTATACGTAGTAACAGTCGGTGCAGAGCCAAAGCTCTCATTCGAATACGACGAACTCCCTTTTCTTTACTTTACATTGATTACAGAAAAATGCGAAAAGAAAGAACGGATTTGGTTTACCGCTGCTTTTTAGACATGGGTCGAGATGCCTTCGATTTAATAACGCAACAATCACATATGGGCAACCTTACAGTCTCATGGATTACTAACTATTAGACTGGTGGGCAAATACTCAAAGCAGCAGATCAGAATTGTCAAAAAGAAAATTGACAATCTGATATAACAAAAGAACCCAATATCCTTGACTATGTTAATAGCTATAGGATACTGAGAGTGTGTAACTGTGTATCGTTGTATCATATATTTAGGGCTATAGGGTTAGGGTGTGTACTGTGTATGTGTGTGTGTCTCGGACGACACTTACCGGACCCGCTATCTGTTATAAATCGACCATTCGTCACCACCATCATCACAGCCACCTCCATCGTCACTATCATCATCTTCATCACTATTATCATCATCACCACGATCATCATCGTCGTCGTCCTCATCAAATATTATTATCATCATCATCAGCAGCATCACTTAAGACAATTTACATAGCGCCGTGCCACGCCGATGCATTAGCTGGACAGTAACTGGTACGAGCTTCCTCGGTAGACCTAGGCCTAAGTCTTTCCCTTTTCTGGCCTCGAAGAAATGCCGAGCTTACTCGTCATCAAGAATTTGTAGGCCTAAATGTTTCGATGAATTACATTAGACCATATATTTTAGTTTGTTGTCTCTGGATGATGACATTTTGCTGTGGCGTCGCCACGATTTGAAAAGTAAGCTTAGTACGGCAGATTACTCATATATGGCCGGACACCATCTGATCATATCACTGATCTGCTGCGCGACAACCTTCACTGGCTGCGCGTTCCTCAGCGGATAACGTACAAACTGTGCCTGATCACGTATAAAGCACTGCATCACCTCATGCCAAATTACATCTCGGATTTCTGCGTTCGTGTGGCAGACAACCAGAACAGATGTCGGCTACGATCGTCAACAAAAAATCAATTACAAGTACCGCGGTCTTCTACGAGACTTGGCGACTCTTCCTTCGCTGTCACGGGACCCACTGCGTGGAACAATCTTCCTGACCACGTTAGGAATGCACCATCGCTGGAGTCATTTAAATCACAGCTGAAGACATATCTTTTTAAACTTTCATACGACTGCCAACTTTTGTAACTTATGTACAGCGCCCTTTTCTTCGGCCTCGGCTGTGCTACGGCGCTATATAAATCGTCTTATTATTATTATTATTATTATTATTACAGCTAGGGTTTGGGGGACGAAAGTCCCCCAGTGGGCTCCATTGGCAAAGCCATGGTAGGGGGTCCCCCAGAAGCTGACGCTTTTTGCATATATTGCAAGTGTTTCGTGCCATTTCTGGTAATCTAAATATACGTTAAATTGGATTATTACAGAAAATAAAAAAATACACATGAAAGCATATATTATAGGCCTATTACAATGTATAAAGAAAAACAAAAAATAGCACAGTAGGCCCTACTGTAAAGTATAGCCTACATGTTTTGACAACTATATAGCATAGGCCTAAACTACGAGAATGAAACTTGTTAGAGCTAAATGCTTTATAAGAATGCAAATTTCAATTTGAAAAGAAAATTGTTGAACAGTTATTTGTTAATTATTGATAGAATCACTAGATCCTGCATGTACGTCTTCTACTAGTCCTGCTAACATGCAATTTCTAAGTTACAGGTTTCCACAAAACAACACCACTGATGGCAAACTCTCGTAAAACATTCAACAAGTCAATTTTCCTTGATGAACATGCAGAACAAGCAAATTATTCAATCGGTTCTGCGTCATCGTTGATCGTAGATATGTCTCAACCGTTTAAGTAGTAAAAGTTCAACAAAAGTATGTTGTTGCCGTATCACCTTAAAAAGTGGTACGGCAAAAGCCGTACCACTTTCACATTCGGCAAAAACCATATTAATACAACGTATACGTATTGGCGGCGACGCCATGCAGTGACACTTTCCAGACGTCGGAGAAGCCTTTGCAGGTCATAGTCGAATAGGCTACAATTGATTGTTATCAAGCATTGGCACGTTGGCCAGCAGGTGGTTTTGTAATTAAAATCAAAATTAACAGCTGTAGGGCCTATGCAAACAGACCGTCGTTTGTATTCGCAATCGCAACAGAGAAAATAAACGCGACTATCACGGGAAAACATTAGAAACCTATAGATGAACCTGAAACTGGTTTCACTACGCACGAGTGTATCTAAGTATGGCCCACATAAGTATAATAGCAAATAGCAATTACATGTACGTGAGCCCAAGTATCGTTTCAATTTCTTAAAACTCAGGCAACAAAGAACACTACAACTATTGAGACAACTGCATATGCAATACAATTATACCGTGATACCTTTTGCTGGATATATTCCACTTGATTATGAGCTCTTGTGCAAAAGATGGTCACATATGTTTAGCGACACCTGAATAAGTTTTAGGAACAAAACAATCGAATGAACACTGGTGTACGAAGCAACATGGAGCTAAAGCAATACTCACGTTTTTATGAAAAAAGCTTCTTAATAATTATCATGTATGCAAAATCAGTAAACCGAACTCAGGCCTAGGGCCTGTATATAGGCACACAGGCACGTAATAGAATAAATTGAGCAATCACGACTATTGAATTGTTCATAAATTTTAAGATGACAGGCTACATTGATTAGTTTACTGCAAAATATTACCAGCCTGTTCAGGGATGCTTAATCAAGGCAATGCGATGGTATTTTTCTTATATTATAATTTGCACCATACTGCTAAATAATTGTTTTTCTTGATGAGACCATAAGAGCATGCATTTTTGTGTCATACGAAATGTATCTTTCTCTGTAGGATCAAGGTCGTGTGTTTGCATAGGTTTACCTATGTAATGTCACGTGATGTACCTGGGCATTTTTAATATCCTCTAAGTATCTCTCAAATGCGCTTCCTGAATGGTGAAAGAAATAATGCTCGAATGGCTGAAAAAACCGTCAGGCTGGCTCTTGCACAGGTGTGTATATATACGGCCCAAGCAGGTATACTGAGTCCAGAAAGGTGACTGCTATTAAAAAGTAGGCTTACCTCTACCAATGCACACACGTTGGGACAATATTTTCTGGGCAGCTTAGTCCAACACAGTCCCAATTGTGTGTGTGTGTGTGTGTGTTTGTGTGTGTGTGTGTGTGTGTGTGTGTGTGTGTGTGTGTGTGTGTGTGTGTGTGTGTGTGTGTGTGTGTGTGTGTGTGTGTGTGTGTGTGTGTGTGTGTGTGTGTGTGCAGGTGTGTGTGTAGGTGTGTGTGCTGGCTGTGATAACTGATCTAGCCTTATCTAATTTGCCAATCGATTAGGCCTAACGCTCGGAAGTGAAACTACTTAATCATGCGGCATGTCCTGCTGTACAGACAAATTCCGTAGAAATGCGATCGGGCAGAATGACCAGAAGGCCCACAGAGGCAGATTAATAGCCTGTATTATAGCCAGTCTTGTTGTCAAGACCTTAAACCTCAAGACCAAGACCAAGACTTTGAACCTCAAGGCCAAGACAAAGACCAAGACTTTTGGTCTCAAGACCAAGACTTTTAAAACCGAACTCGAGTAGGCCTACACTCGAGACCAAGACCTTGGTCTCGAGGACAACAAGACTGTTAATAGCTCTACTCGTTATGCAATTCAATCAAGCTTTATTTCGAATTATATTAACCAAGCATAAAATTAAACTAATTAATGATATTCTTATTAATCGTTTTTTTCCTGACATCGCCGTTTCGGATTTTGGTTAACTTTGGCCACTAAAATACTTAGTTGGGTTAGTTAGAAAATAGTTTGTTTTAGAAGAATTTGTTAATTTACTTGATAGGGGCCTATTGCTTAAGAGTTTACTTAAAAGACCCTTTAGTTCTCTTTGCTATAATTTTTACTTTGAAGTTTCTATGCTTAATCAATCCACTCTTTCTCGCAGACCTATAATGAACTACGTACTGTTGGTGAATTTAACCTTGAGCATTGAATAAAGAATTCCAACACTGATATTCTGGTCTAGTTTGGAAAGCCTGATGATTCGTGTGTTAATTATGAAGACCGTGAGTTTTGCGATGTGCCAAATGGTACGAATCTCAGTGGCGGCGATCTTGTCTGAGAGATATGGGGGTACAAAGTCGGCCACGATCTCGTCGACGACCGGTTTTGGAAAATCTTGTCCCGAAAAAATTTTTCTGCCACTTCATCTCCGAAAAATTTCGCTTTCATCTCCGTAAAAAGTTGATGACCTTTTTTTAGTCCTTCGCCTCTTTTCACAACTTTTTCTTACACTATCCTCTTTTTTCTTCACTTTTTACTTTTCTTCCCCACTTTCATTTTCACCAATTCATCTCTCGAAAAAAAGTTGATTACCTTTTTTTAGTCATTTGCCACGTTTTACAACATTTTCCCGTCTCCCAGCAATAACCCTTTTCTTTTTCAGATATCTTCGTCTAAATTTTTTTTTTACTATTTTTACGAATTCCTTCTTCTTTCTCATAATTTTGGGGGGACACCTCTGCTAACAAAATTTCTTTTTACCTCGTCTGGTCAAAAACGCTGCGAAAACCCTCACGCGCAATTACATTTCTCCACCTTTTTGGTGTTTCTTCAAAATGTGGGGGTCAAATGCATGGAGTGTCCCCCCACTCTTAAAGGTGGGGGGGACATGTCGATCCCCCGTCCCCCTAGATCGCCGCCCATGGCGAATCTATAATCGAATTCGCTACACAGTGTCAGCTGGTTATCACATTAACGTGTGTTTTAATTAGAGGTTTGGCGCATATAAATAACTCCTAGTCTTGTTAACTTAATTGTTCACTGTCTGTTGTGTGCTGTGATTTCATATGGTACATTGACTTTCGACGAAAAGGTTGGTTTGCACCATGAGCTATAAAACCTGTGTAGGTAGGCCTAGAGTAGGAGATAGTCTGGGAAAAGTTTCCCATTTTTCTCCAACAAGCACATGCACGCGAGGACAGTTCTTCGCGGAAAGATATTATTAGACTTGAATTATTGAAGTAGAGACAGCTAGTCTACTGGGAAAGACCGATATATGTGGCTCAGCTGACCTGTAGATTGTAGAAGAATCGAGTGGCCAAACGTAGTTTATAATCATTTGTTTTTGTACATCCAGCTTATCGAGAAATGTCATGGATTCAGCACAGGCATACAACTTACACAAGGCACCAATTGAACAGTGTTTAATCTAGGCCTAGTCCAGGCCTATTCTGGGAGGGGAAACAAGGTTTCTGTGGGGACCAACCTATTTTGTCATTTCATCCATCAAGAGTTTAAGACTTTTCCAACTTTCATCCTACATTTGTCAACTTCATCTTGAAAAAAGTTGATGACCTTTTTTAGTCATTCGTCCAACTTTTACTGTAGGAATTACTCTCTCAAAAACGTTTATGAATTTTTTTTAGGAATTCGTGACCTCTCAGGGGTATCCTGGGGGAATTTCCCTCCCCAAAAAGGTATCTACATTTTAAAATTGGTGGCCTCTGGGGGAACACAAATCCTGGGGGGACAGTGGCGTACGGAGCCGATATGCCGCCCGGGGCGAGGGCCCCAAATGCCGCCCTTGGCCACTTCATTTTTGATATGCTACATGTATTTTCTCTAAGATTGTATTACATATACAATGACGATCTTATTACATATACAATTTTATTTTATACAATTTATAGACTTTCTGAATTTGTCACTTTCACTGTATTTTGTAATAATCCTGTTTAGCTATAGAGTACATTTTAAATTTACTGAAATCCATTTTTTAGGTTACAAAACATTATATTGCATGATTGCGACTGTCGTTGACTCGCTGTGATGTGTACGTACAGTAGATATGTTGTATTATAATTACTATATGTAGGCCCCTATTTTCATTATGCTATTAACGTTATCTTGCGAGTTTTTACGGCTGCAAAATCATTGATGGCATAAATCATAAAAATTAATTGTTTCAGCCGTCTCTCTTTAAATTGAAAGCATTGCCAAATTCGTCAATCGCGTCTTGCTCATTGTTCACTTTATATAAGTTTTAACCAGTTTCAGTTTTGAAAAACTTCTCTCACAGCTAGCACTGCTGCAGCATTATTGCAAAAACGCCAAGGGAAAAAATTCATAGCGAGTAACCGAGATTCGAAAACAACTGAATGCTATTACTAAAATCATGCAGTCAATTTCTGTCAAAATCAGACCAATTTTAAAATTAATTTTAAAAAGAGCACTAAACTAAGCGGTGAAAGGCTATTGGGGGTGGTGATATTGAAAGTTCGTGATTAAATTTTAATTTAGGTCTTTAATTCGTTAAGAACAGTAAAGATCAACGGAAGCCAAACCAAATTGACCAAAGTGACGGTTTCTTTCTTTCTTTTTTCTTTTTCTTTTCACCCTCCTACTTTGTCCCTTTTTTAAAATCCAAATTTCACTTTTTTTATTTTTCTTAAACCCTATTTTGCCGCCCCTGCCAAAGTGCCGCCCGGGGCGACTCGCCCCCTCTGCCCCCCATTCGGTACGCCACTGGGGGGATCCCCCCAAAGACGTCTAGATTAAATTTAACACTGCCAATTGAGATTCAGCTGAAGAGCCCGAAATGACCTGAGAAGATCATAACTAGGCCTAATGGCTTACTCTTGCGCATTTCTCTTTTTTCAGCTTCAGACTTTCCTAAATCTGGTTTTGAACATATTAGCAATTAATGGAAAAAATGTAGGCCTAGCATTTAGGCCTACACAGTGCAAATGAAATAACGTTTCTGTTGTTAAATTAGCTTAAATTTTCCTCCTTTAGAGCTTCATTTGATTGGATTATGGTATTTTTCTTCGTAGACAAGTCAGCTTGAAAGATGTTTGGCGTCTTGTCTCCTGGGCAGATGCCATTCAATCGTCGACGATCAGCCTCAGCTGTTGGCTTGGCGCTGGTGCTCATGCACTTGGCACTCGCCAATGGTCTGTAAGTAAACGGTGTCGTGATGAACAGATAATAATAAGGGTTGCTGTTAGCTTTCTGTCAGTTCTTTATTGTCACTCAGAGCAAAATTAAGACTGATTATCACTTTCAACCTACAGTATATTGACTGACCAATTGAATTATTTTGACCACGGTTTCATGCACTTGAAGCGATCATCGATTGAAGCCTTAACTATAATATACATGCATTATCAGAATGGTGCTATAAGTTTTATATAAAATTAAATTAGAAAAAATATGGAGAGTAGTGAAATGGAAACGTCAGCCACTACACCATAATGTCTAACTTTTCCTACTGGAAAAAGTTAAACTGGTCCGGAAATACACATGGCGTGTTGAAACTGAGCTCTGTGATCTATGGTTATGTACGTTTGTGTGTTTGAACATTTATATAGCGCCATTTTAGGACATCATAAAAGGCTGGAACACGGTTTTCTAAAAGATCTAAAACTCCATGTATCTTAAGATAGGAAGAAATGTTTCTTGAGCTCAGATTATCCTGCCGGCGTAACAACACGAAGCCCGTGTATAGGATCCACATTCCAATATGGGACTCGTATGAGTCCCAACTGATACCCATGGAAATGCTGCCAGGGTATGCAAATATAGGCCCTAATTATTTACCATTTTCTGCCATTGTGTGTGTTTTATATTGGCTTATTTCGGATCAATAACAAATACCATAAAATTTCTTCTATTACAGATCGTACTTCTGTCTTTTCCCACAACATATTCGCCCTGGAAGTGACTTCGATGTGAGTTTGACCCTGTACGAAGCGGGTCATACCACTCTGACTATTGCCATCACTGCTGACTTGTCTGGCTCCATACTTGTCTCCAAAACAATGGAAGTTGACGTCAGCCCACTAACAGGAAGTATGACAACCGATTTTCTTGGACTTATTTAGTCTGATTAGTATTTTATTGATTAATTTATAACTTAGGAGGCATATCATGTAGAATGGGTTATAAACTGCTGCAGTGCATATTTTAACTGTATAACTAGTGGGACAAATGTCCCAGTAGTTTTAAGATTTGTCCCAGTAGTTTGGGAGATTTGTCCCAGGTAAAGTGTCTAAAACGGGCTCCATTTAGCAGACAATGCTCTAAAATGCATTGTTGTGGCCAAATTTGTCCCAGTAGTCCAAATCCCTTAAAATATGCGCTGAACTGCTGTAGTGAGCATTTCGCCAGAGAACAACAAAATGCTGCAGTGACGGTTTGGTCTTGTAATTTTCAGTAATCTTTAGAGCAATACATGTATGTGCCTTTCGGCATAAGCAAATCACTCGCGGCTACATCTAGCTGACTGAAAAACCAACTGTAGGCTATGCTGCGATCGCCAGTCTACCCAATATTATGATTGTCTTCGTTATCAGCATATAATTTTATGGTACTGTACATACAACAACATGCCTTGGGCTACATACACATATATACATCTGGACTATTAGGCCTACATTGTTAACCGTCAAGATTATGCATGCATACTTGCATGCATGTTTGAGATGTGTATACATGTATTCGTGCAAGCATTATATTTTGTTAACGTAGCGAAGTGTTTTAAGGGTTACATAAATGAACAGATAGGCCATAATTATACATCACTAATTATTATTTTGCTCAAATCTCTTAAGACTCACATAGACCAGATTCAGAGAAAAAGTGCTGCATGTAAGCATGCAGTGCACAGCAGCATCAGGTCTGGCGAATGTCTACAACCTTAAAGCTGAACATCTCGGCTTTATATAAAAGCAATGCAATATTGTTTCTACTCTAGTCACGGAGTTGTATAGCGTAAATGTTAGCATGTATTTATATAGGATTATTTCTGTTTTAGCAGCCAAAATGATTGCTTAGGATTTAGCTTTAAAATTGGGTTCACACTCGAATTGAAAATGTTCTAAAACTAAGATTGATGACTGTTGTTATTGAGGCACCACCAATTAATTTTAGAAAACTATCACGCATTCAACAACGAACCTTCGGTGACTGGTTTCCAACTGTGTACGGGCGTGAGCAAGTATCAGTGTGAGCAATGCTTGCAAATGCATACTGGTGCTTCATTGATATTAAAAATATAAATAAATTACAAATACGCCATTGAATATAAGAAATTTCATCGTATGCGAGAAGCCGCTGCTTCAGATGATGGGCAAACTCAAGACGATATATAGATAAAGTACCAATATCCTGAACATTTCTATGATGATGCTCCTCATGTAGGTTTAGCAGTGGTTCACAGCGTCTCTGGGCTCTTCAAAGATGCTACACAAATTCATACCCATTATAATTACTTAAACACAAGCAAACGCTCACACTCCTGCAGTCACTCGACAAACACGTACAAAATTACAAATATATGTAAGTTATAACTGATGTTGTCTCTCTTGTTGTTTTATTTAGAACTGAATGCTTTGATGAAGTTGTCGGTAAGGCATACAATTTTTTAATCATTTTAAAAAGTAGGCCTATATCTAAACAATTGGAACTCCATTTGTTTATTTTTAGAAGCTGCACAGTTAAAATTTCCAAGTTGTTTCTCAGCTTTCCAGTTAAATGTCATCTATAAAACTCTGCACTGCATCAAATGCTGTTCCAACATCGACTCTTCTCGAATAAAACGCCTACAAACACGTCAAACAGTCCAGAACGTTCTCACCCGGGCAATCACCAACACTCCCAAATACCTCAATATAGCCTACAAACATGTTCTCAAATCACTTAATTGGATAACAGTCCCTCGGCGCATCCATTACCATACAAAATTGCATCTCGTATACCTACAACGCTCTTCAAACCTCTTAACCCTCTTACAATCGCCAGCAGCTGCTATTCACCACCAACCGACCAGCTCTACCCGCTCATAATCATACCTTTATCTATATATCGGCCTTTAGTCTCCTCCTCTCTGACACTCTGCAAACGCTTTTTAGTCTATGCTGCACCAGTTCTTTGGAACGAACTCCCAAAAGATCTCCGCCACTAAGTCTTCGCTCATATCCTATCTCGTCTGGTAATCTCACCTCTGCCCCGCGTGCCCTTTCATCTGCTGCTTTCCACTCATGCGTGAAAACCGAACTCTTCAAGCTATCCTATGCTGATTCTACTCCTGCGCCACCACATAAGTCCACAATGATACATGAACACCATAATCAATGATTTCCACCGCAGCACCATGCTGTCTCCTCGTCTTGACCTCCCCCGGATTCTGACCTGGCACCAGAACTGACAAAACAACCTGCAGGCTATTCTGGCTATAGCGCCGCGGACTTGACTTGATATAGCATTGGTGAATATATTATATTAAAGGTGGTCTCTCTGACGTGGCTATTGTGTGGCGCTGAGAATTTCGAAGATTATATTACAATCCACTGTTTGCTGCATGAAGCACGCCTTTTAAACAGAGGCAAGACTGATCACGACCGCTTCTCCACTCAGAACTTTGTTTGACAGTGATGCTGGTGGCGACATTTGAGGAGTTGTTGTGGGTGATGAATGAAGTGTTGATGGTTGAATAGAAAATGTCTAAAACATCTTACAATATAAAAATTTCTCCAAATTTGTTTTGCCAAAACAGTTCTCGATCTTGAGCATTCAAAACTGAAAAATGCATATACTCCTGCATACATTTGCATGAAATGATATTTAAAAGTAAGTTAGAAATTTACTTACTTATTAATTCCACGCTGTGTGTTGACAGAAGTGGGAGGCGCACAGCTTAAATATAGCTCACTATTCTAATTCTGTTACTCGATCGCTAATCAACCCTTATAGAACATCAGATAACTGCACCCACAGCTGCACTGAGACCGTTCCAGTAGGCCTACTGTTGTCAGCGAGAGTTGCGCTGTGAAAAAACCTACTGGGTATGAGCTACGCATTCGAACAGCTCCAATTTGCTTCTTGGTGAAGAGTTGCTACAAGTTAATTAGGTCTACCTTTCTTAAATGGCAGTTAGTCTTGTCAAACTTGTTAAGATTACAGAATTAAAAGCCAGATCTTTTAGTCATACCAAAAGTCTGCTTTGACATTATATGTATCTGGTAATTTTGATGTATGAATTAAATGCATGTTTACTCAGATGCTTAGAAATTTGTTGGTTACAGCTAATGTAGCTAACGTGAGTCATACTTATATAGGCCTATTTGATAGCGATGACTCTTTCTGTTGCCATTTCATTCGATAGATTCCTGCTAAGGTCTTGGAACCTTCTTACAACGTCACGATCTCTGGAACTGGAGCACTGAAATTTTTCAATTCAAGCACCGTGGAACCAATTCAAAAATCCATTTCCATCTTCGTACAAACCGATAAAGCTTTATACAAGCCAGGACAAAAAGGTAGGCTTTCTCACTAAGAACCGAAACAGTTAACCACAAGTTTCGCGGTAAAGTGGTGCATTTATTTACTACAGTGACCGTTTCAAGGGCGCCTGTCGCCATAGTCTGTAATCATGTGCACTGCGTGCAGAGGCGTAACTCTGGTCTAAAAAGTGGGGGTACCAATTTCTTACATAACGAGGCAAGGCGGAGACTGCGATCTCTGGGAAGGCTCAATAATAAAATATTGATTGGCATTGTTTAAAAAGTGGCGGATACGGTACCCCTTGATCCAAAAAGTGGGGGGGGGGTACGGTACCCCCATCCAAACAGTGGGGGTACGGGTACCCCTCGAACCCCCACAAATTACGCCTATGATCTTGTGTGATCCTCCTTTCCTTCACTTCTACTCATGACAGCACTTGATGTTCTTGTTGCTTAAGCATTTGGCGATCTCTATTGCTGTTATGTCACCCTACCACCTCACTCTCACCATAGTTCCTCAAAAACTTTCTTTGACTTCATTTGGTTGTTTGTCTCTGGCCAAGTGCAAATATATGATAATTATATGACTTCGCTGAACGCCTTTACAAACAAACCACTGGCTTCTATAGCTATGAACACTATATAGGCCTATGCAAGGCAGTCATCTGCTCCAGACCTCAAAATATCTCCAAAAGCTGTTGTTTTCTGTACAATTTCGATGAGACAACAATTCTTCAAGTCATTTCTACCTCAGAAATTTTTTAAGCGAAGATCTTAAAAAAACTAAACAAAAGCTATACCGATTGCCTATTCAATTACTACATAATCTTCACCACAAGATATGTGAAATTTGTGTTCACATCTTACACATCGAACCCAATCCTCATCGATCTTAGGGTCTGGGGGTAAATCGCACCACCGATAAGCATCTCAGAGTGCACGGCCCGCTAATTAGACAATGGTTTTCGATAACGAAAATGTCAACAAACATAGTGGTTTACATAATTAAATACAAAATATTAACATTTCAACAAGATTACCTTCGATTCTGAGCTTTTATTGCGACAGAATGGAGAAATGGATTCGACTCGAAATCGTTTTTGTTTAACCTTTGATCAGCCTTTATTTGTAACAATGCACAACCGTCTCGACAAACACACTTCATGTGATATTATACGCTAGATGGCAGCATTCAAGCCTGCCTTTGCCCGCTGGTTCACTGGTAATCCCGCTGGACGAATTTACCCCGTGGACGAAATTACCTCTTCTTCCCCTATATCTAAAGCTTAGTAAAGCTTTAGATATAATGAAGCATAGTCGAAAGTGCACATCTGTCGTACACTTAGGCCGGATGTGACTATATATGTCACTATACTAGTAATAGACATATAAAATTCAAGATGACTGTGAACTTCTATCATAGTAGAACGATTCCAGATAGGGTTCGTGTTGGGTAGCAGGCGGTAACAGACAAACATATTTTTTTTAAACACCGACCAATAAAATCATCCATGGTTAACAGGACAGGACTGGAAGGAGCGCGAAAGTCTAGTGGCGTAACTATTACATAGGCATACGAGAGACCGGGAATTTAAATTCCGTTAGGGCACACATTTGTTTCGAAATTTCGGCTTTAAATTGGAGATTAGAGTGCCGTATTTAAGGGAAATATCGACGCTCCTAATAAGTAGGCTACGAATGTGCAAACGCTTTGTTTAGAAAGCATTCTGTATCATTCTGTATGTTCAGTCTTGTTTAGAGTGGTCGCTATTTATCCAACTATGAAACCATACAAGAACTGGATGGACATTGTCATTTATGTAAGTATAAACATATTGGCTTCCATAGAAGAAACCACTAGTCAGACACATTGTGTATGGTTCGATTTATGCTAATGAGTTTGGTAGTCGTGTTGGTTGAATGACCTGTATAATTACTACAGGTCTTAAACTTTCAGTGATTATTTCATGTACATGTAGGTCCAACTTGGATAATTTTGGTACATTCCAGAATGGTTCATAAATGTTTGTCCCTGAGGTAAAATGTTCTTTCATAGCAAAGATAATTACAATTACCAATCCAATATGACTTCTATGGCACTGACATTATAATGCATAATGTATTGCAGGCTGTCTGTTCTGTTAGTACTAGTTAAGATTTATCGCATAACATGTACATGTACAGCGCAGTGCGTTTGCAGGCGCTTAATTAAAGAATAAATATTATTATTATTATTATAAAGATCAATCCATGGGTTCTTCAAGTGAAATTGTAGCCAAATTCATATTCCATTAAAGAAGCCAGGAGCCTCATCGGATTTCCGCCAGGCTTCTAGTTATTTATACTTTGCCAACTGTCATTAATTCTTTAGCTCCAGATTAGGATTTATATGTAAAGTTTATTTTGACACAGTCAGGCTGCACAAAATTAAAAACACACACATACAGAGAAGAAAAAAGCAGAGAAAATATACAAAAAAGATTTTGACGTGGCTTCTAATTGCAAGTTTCTCCTTCAATCTCTGTATGAATCATGTGATTTTTACATTTTGCCAAAATTAATGTCATTAATTTTTTAAATTCCAGGATAAGGATCGTAACAGAATTGCTCAGTGGCTGAAGAAGAAAAGTGATAAAGGTAACTGTCTACAGTGTCACGTGCATTTGGTTGTACTGTCCCCACAAGATACAGGGAAGTCTACAAGACCATGCCCCATATCTGATGCTCCACTTCCACGTATACTATAATGCACAGCATATAACAGCATCATTTAGAAAAACCAGTGAAAATCACTGTTATCTCAAGGTCTTATGCATTGTGTTATATTTAACGACAGTTGATTGATGCCTTGTGGATTGTGATGATGCCGTTACAGACGTTCCAAATTGGATCGGGATCAGATATTCAAGTACCGGTAACTATAGATGTGGTGGTCATCTATAGCTACTGTGATTTATTTTATTATTTATGTTGCAGGCCTTGTGCGTAAACTAAATGCACTGTTCGGCCACAAACTATTTTTTTGTTTTCTAATTTTCTGATTCACTGTGTTCTTGATGATGAGGAGTAAAGTGACTGGACTAAACGATTTGGCTTACTTAGAATTGTCCTAAAATTTCATGCACCTAATATATCTCTGACACACGCATGAATCACTTAACAATGTGTGTGTGTGTGTGTGTGTGTGTGTGCGTGTGCGTGCGTGTGTGCGTGCGTGCATGTGTGCGTGCTGCAGCTATCTTAATTTGCACCACAAAATGCTTATACATGTGCATGTTTTGTTTTCGTATCAGGTGTTTTCTGTGATGAAATGCAATTGTCTCAACTAACACCTCTGGGAACATGGACAATTGAAGTCAAAACCAATGTTAGTATGCCCACCTGGACATTGATGTTTTCATTTCTTAAGTAATTGTTACATTTTACTGCTACCCAGGCCCGCATTAAGGGGGCTGCTAAGGGTGCTGCTGACTGCTGCAGCACCCGGGTCCGCAGATTTTGGGGGCCGCATTTTCGGAAGTACATAAAGAATGTTAATGTAAGAACAAATTCCGAAGAAAAAGGTCATCAAAAATTAATTAAAAAGGTCATAAAAGTTTGTTTAGAAGAATTCCCGAAAAAGGTCATCAAAAATTCCCAAAAAAGGTCATAAAAATGTTAATCAAATTTTTCTGTGATGAAATTCGCAATCACAGCACCCGGGCCCGCACTAGCCTTAATGCGGCCCTGCTGCTACCCAATGACAAAATACCGAATGCAGACTTAGGTAGACTTGCATTGAGACAATAGTAAACTGGTGTTCATGCCTTTAGGGTCTAATTTTTGCATAACTGCTTCTTTGCTTTTCTGCCATAAGTCAAGCCTAGGCATCAAGCCAAGTAATTTTTTCGGTTATGTTCACATTAATTTACTTTCTCTGTTACCCAACCAACCTCTGCCCATCTAGTGTAACAACATACTTAGCAATATTAACTCTTAATAATAACATACTTTTTGGACTTGCACTAGTTTCATAGCACCATACTGACCCTCGGCATGACCTCCCGGATTCTGACCTGGCACCGGAACAGACAAAATAACTTGACTACAGTACACTTGATTTGATGTAGCACTGGTGAATAAGCTGGTCTCTCTGATATGGTGTTTTGTGCCACTGAAAAATTTCTGAGATTTACATTACATTACATTCTACACTCCCTTCGGCTATTATTATTATTACTAGAGTATTTGCCCGTCATATGACGGATTGAAAAAGAAAATGAATGGATTGATAGGAAGAGAAAAGAATTTGTTTATTGGAATGCTTGACTGTAAGTTACATTGCGAGTCAGACAAATGGATTGATAGACAGACAAACGGCGGTTAGTAAGTCTGTCTCTGCTTCCCTCCCTCCTGCCCTGGATCGTTTAGAAATTCTATAGTCATTATACTTTCAGCGCAACTGAATTGTTAATCCAGTTTTTCACCAACACGTTCAATCTCTTTCCTTCTAGTCTGTTCTCATTATCTTTATTTTATATATGTTTAATTATTGGGAACAAGTTGTAATCATAAACTTTCACAGGATGTTTAGGGCAGGAAAGGAAAGAATGGAAAAAAGATGGCATAGCACGTGTCAATGTGCATTGAATAATTGTTAAAGAAAACGAGAGATAGGTTTGATAAATGAACCATTTAATTTAAATTATTTTTCAGCGCATTGCCACAGTACTTTGTGATATAATCATTGAGTCAGTAAGTGCAGAAGTAAGGAAGGAAGGAAGAATGGAAGGAAGGTAGGAGCCTCTACTTGCATGTGACATGCACTACTTTGTATAGAACGATTACATACACATTTACAATACACTATACTACAAACAAATAATATATACATATTTGCACAACCAACTATAACTAACAAACTATTGTTAAACAATTTAGATTTAAGAATAGGTACTGTGAAAGTATAATTTTCTCATCTAAAAGGAACAAATTTTGTGTCAGTTAAGCTTCAGTAATTTGAGTTACCTTATTTTTTTCAAGATTGATTCGACCTCAAAAACTTTTGATGTTGCTGAATATGGTGAGTTGCAATGTTGCTGTTTACTATTCGTTTGTGTGGAGTAAATACACTAGACTCCATTATATGTAGGGCCTAAAGTTTTGATCACTGCTATAAACCTGCCATTACATTTCACTATTTGATTAGCCCAATTTTAAAGACTTGAAAGGTCTTTGGTCATCCTTCAATAAGACTGTTTTTATAATTTGATTGAACTGTAGGCTTAGATCATTGGCATTTTGTCAGTAGGCCTAGTTTTATAGCTCATGGCCTATTTTGCATCATAAAAACACTTTGCAGCCATGGCATCTCTGTTTTAATATTGAATAGCAGGATCAGATCAATTGTCTAGTGATCTAATTAGCGTAAGCTGATCTATTGACTTCTGTAGTGATGTTTCATAATCCAAAAAGCGACAGTCGATGGTCACTTTATGTGGAACTCTAGTAATAATTGGAATCCATCTGACACTATGGTGGGTAAGGAAGTTGAATTAGATGAGTGTTAAGATTAGACCTGGCAGAAAGCACAGCACTGGACAATGAATTCTAAGGTTTTGGACCAGAGGCAGAGAATGCCCTGGGGTATTTGAAGGTATCGTGCCAAACTGTTGTAATCGGTAGAACGCCTAATGATCAGAAGCCACGTATTTCCGAACAGAAGATCCATAAGATAGCCCTGAGAGAAACCTTTGGAATATTGAATAGTGTTACTTCATTTTCATAGCTCGGTGTAATATTATTAGGATAGGTGGCTAGTCCGCTCCCTTGCCGTCTGATCTTCTTAATAACCAGCGTACTACCAGTGTACTTATTTAATAGCAGAGCTTCCTTGGAGTCTCAGTGGAACAGATTTAAAAATTTCAAAACATCTCTCTGCCATGAAGGAGATTTGAACCTCTGATCTCATGGCTGACAGTTGTTCGTTATGCTCATATAAATAAATAAATAAAAATGGTTAGTTATAGTGTAGAGTAAATCGCCTACATTTCATAGCAGTAAACACGTGCAACATAAGCTACCTCACATATGTGCTTAATCAAATCAGATTGATAAGGTCAGGCTTTTGGGTCAGCTGTTGTGTGAGGCTGAAATCCGGACAGATAAAGCCAAGATATCCATACTAAAGTTATGGCGAATAAGTAAGTGCTTCTGGTTTTCAGATGGTCTCAGGATATTGAAATAGCCTACAATAGTGGGATAAGACATTTTTCCGATTTATTCAGCCTTCTGAACATGTATGGTGTTTTAACTGAAATCGCTGACTACTCTATATTTAGTTCTTCCAAAGTATGAGGTAAAAGTCGAGCTGCCTTCGTTCTATATTCTCTACCTCAACAAACCTGAATTGCAGCCTTCATTATTCATTACGGTAACAGCCAGGTAGAGGGCTTTCATTGATTTCATCTGCGTTGCTATTTTTGTTAATGTAGCTAGCATACAAACTTTGTTTTACACATTGTCACTTGTGACATTTGTAATACTGGTAGTATAATGTATAGTTAATAATGGCGGTGGAGATGATGAAGATGTTGGTGTGTGTGATTGTGAATTGTGATTCACTGATTGTGAATGAATTATAGTTTGTTCATCTTTTTGCCAACTACTTCTTTGATTGTTGCCAGCGAATCACCTTGGCAACACACGCCAAAAGCCACAACGCTGATCTTCTAGTGATGGGATATGATTGCAGTGTAATTAATTGTTCTTGATTAAAGAAACTTATCTTTCTGGCCACCTTGCTGCCTCAGTTTTTGTTCTGACCAAGACTTTGCCAAATAATGCTTTTATCACCCTCTGATCGTGACATAGACTAGATTTCCAGATTTTCACAAATGACATCTTCTCCTCACTTTCTTCTGACTCAAACCTACTCACAGCACTCAGCAACTCCTACATGTTCAAACTGGACTGGTTGATAAGTATATTCATCTAAAATCTAAGAAAGTTGTCGTTTAGCAACCAAAACCCTGTATTAAATCTGAAATGCAATAGCCCGACATTGCCAACTTGAATAGGTTTGCCTCAGCTCGTGATTTGCCTTCTATCATTTGAGCTTAAAAGAACAAAGTTGTTTGTAACCTAGTTTCAAAGGCAAAATTCGCCTATCTTAGAAAATTCCTCATCAAGGTTTTGAATTTAGAATTTTAAATTTGAATCAAATACTCATTGCCTCACTTACTCTTGGTTCTCTTGCTTCAGCACCTTCTCAAAGGCTGTTTAATGTGCAATTGTGTACACACCATACATTCGACCCCCCACATTTTGAAGAAACACCAAAAAAGGTCAACAGTTTTTTCTCGCGCTTTAGCGCCAAAAAATATGTTGACCTCTTTTTTTGACCAGATCAGTTCAAAACTCCTTTTTGACCAGATCAGTTCTAAAGTGCCCCCCTCACCTGTCAAACAAGATCGCCACCAGTGCATGGTACCACCATCTTGACATTCCCTTTCTGTCCTGATTTGTTTGGTTAATGCTCTGGTCTCCAGCCATATCAACTACTGCAACTCACTTTTTAGTAGCATTTCAAAGCTGACTCGATGAAGCTTCAAAGAGTCCAAAATACACTGGTTAGAGCTGTCACTAAGCCTCAAAATATGGTCATATTTCACCGATCCTAAAATCATTGCTCTGGCTGCCCAAAGAAAAGTTAATAACTGTCAAGATATGGCTTATTGTATACAAGACTTTACATTTAGTTAGCCTTGCTATCTTGTCTATGCTGACTCAAAGATTTTTCTCTGACTCGGGAATTTTCTCCAAGCATATGTTGATTCAGCAAGGTCTTTATCATCTTTCAGATCTGATATTAGAAACTTGTCTCTTTCTGGACTCATTTCCTCTATAGACCTTTTCCATTTCTTGAATTTTCTTCTTGGCTTTTGACCAGACTCGACCTGGAATTTGGCTTGCTTTGTAGTGACCACTGACTGATGCCTACAGTGGTGCTATAAAAGTTCTCAGATTATTAGGTCATTGTTATTATTCCATCACTTGTGTTGTAATACTTGTCATTACAGTCGCATATGTGGTGTATTTAGCTATATTCAATTAGATATAATATAAGTTTATAATATGCCTCTATGGCTATATTAACTTGCGCTTTATAAATCTTATAATAATAATAATAATAATAATAATAATAATAATAATGATAATAATAATAATAAAAATAATATTTAAAAAAATAATAATAATAATGACAACAATAACAATAACATTAACAATAACAATAATAATAATTGCAGTCATGCTACACAATTATTAACAGACATCTTTGAACTCTTGATGTTTCTATAGCACCTTATATCTAATCCAAGGAATAAGCAACACAAGTTTCTTGCCTATATGCAATATTAACTGAATTTCAGATACACCTTTGGCCAACCAGTTAAAGGAACTGTGAAGCTGACTGCAAAAATGTTGACGTTCGGGAATGATGAGAAGCAGTTTTCATGGATTACGACAGTTAATGCAAGTATTGATTTTTAAATGCACTATCTGAGGTGACTAGTGAGCATGTTTTTGCCCCAGAAATTACACTCTGTAGTATCCTGTATAGTATACACTGCAATGCCTGTGCATGTCAGAAAGGCCTTATATGGTTTTTAGAATGGCACTTTGTAAATGTTCAGATACATATGCACATAAATACAGTAATGCATGCATAAATACACACATACACACATATATATGTATTTATATGCATGCTATGAGGCGTAAACTGGGGTTTTTCGGGCATATCGCTAGAATGACGGACGACAGAAAACTTAAGACTGTGGTTTTCGAAATAATGGATGGAACTAACAAGAAAGGTAGACCACATCGGGAATGGAGGGAGGACATAGAGGACTGGTGCGATGACTCACTACAGAAACTGTTTCATCTGGCTCAGGACAGACGAGGCTGGAGGAGGAAGACGAAGCTGACATTGGACGCCTACGAGCATGCTCATGGTGATTGATGATGATGATGATGATGATGATATGCATGCATCAATCAATCAATTAATCAATCACGAGAAGGCAGTGCCAAACAAAGGCAGAGATCCAGAAGGTAATACATTGAGATATCAGCAGCCAGTACAGGACATACAGTTAGATACATGTCTCGTCCTAGCGTGGCCGCCAATCAGACACAAAGCTGAACACAAGACCCACTCCAAGCCTGCAATGCGGAGCTGCGGAAGGCCAGCGTAAATTGTGGAGCAGTAGTCGAGGCAACTGTTGACAGAGACGTAAACTGGGGTTGCTGCCGTACTAGGAGTAAGAAAGTGGGAGACAACTCTCAGCTGGTGCAGCTGGTAAAAGCAGCTACGGGAAACAGCATTAATGTGCTGCTCGAAGGTGAGCTCTTAGTCAAGGAGGAGTGGAGGACCCCAAGATCCTGAGCAAAAGTAGAAAAGGAGAAGAGGGGAAAGTGGAGGGACAGGGTATCCATATCAGTTTTTGCCAGCTGTTGTCCGGTGTAGAACCAGATAAAAACAGCTGAGCCAGTGTGTCAATACGTTGAAACGCAAACGTGAAATTTGCAATGTATGCAATGTGTGAATGCATGTATGGATGGATGTTTGTATCAAATCAAATCAATCAAATCAAAATCTTTTATTGCATCCAAAACGTTGACACACTGAACCTGTAAACAAGAATTGTTCGTAATTCACGTCACTGGAGGCAAAAGGTGACCCTAAAGGGAAGAGTTTTCCCGCTAGGTAGGGACACCTACTTGGTAAATGAACTTTGCTTGTAGGACTGTCGTCAAAGGGAGGTCTCGGTTGCACCTTCTATATAGAAATAGTTACAAATATAGCGCCGGTTAGCGCTCACCAAACAAATAGGAGGCACACCGATAATACACCTTCGTAGAAGGAAAAAACAAACCCAAAAAATGGAAAAAAAGAAACAGTAATAACTAAGCTACTTAACTAATCTTAACTAACATGCATCGCTAGATCGGCGGCTGAAGAAAGAAAGAGTTATGGGATAAACAGAAGAAAGAGAAAGAATGTAAAAGTGTAAAAGTAAGAGGAGGCCCACACGCCGACGTGTGCCCCAAAGCGTCTTCAGGTCATCCTTTATATCCAAATGCTTATGTATCGTTACAGTATGTGTGTATGTTTGTATATACATATGTACATAAGTACATATGTACATACAGATGTAGGCCTATGTGTGCCACTTCTGTTTACTAAGATTCACATATCTTTTCATGGGCTTAAACTCTTTTCACTGGCTTAACCTACATGAATGCATAAACAATACTTTGACTTATATCACAAATCAACCACGCAGTTTAACCCACTCCTCCTCTGTCCTAACACCACTACATCTTCCTGTAGCTCAAGCTACTCCACCTCTGTGGAATACTCTTCTGCCAGAATTTTGACATCTATCTGAATCATGCTTTCATCTACTGTGCTCCATTTGCAACTTTTGCACTTACATTTCATTTAAAGCTAAAACAACCCTTTTCAAATTATTACATCCTGATTCATACTCTTATCCTTTCTTCTATGGTTGCTTCTAAAACATGATTTACCATCGCTATCTGTGTCTTTTTCTGTCTGATCTGTAGTTCTGAACTTGAAACTGAACCTAACTATGCGACTCTCACCAATTTTTGTTCACTGAGCACATGTAAATAAACTGGCTCTCACTATTTACCTGTTTTACATGCTGAATATATACAGCAATTGATCATGAATACATTTTTTTTTACATCTGCTTGCATTTCTTATGATTCTGGACTGTATTTGTTCGCATATCACCAACCCCGACCGCATTTTGTGTTTGGTAGAGTAATTACAGGTAAGTTAAATCTGGACAGCGTAGGACCTAAGATTTACACATGCTCTTTGCGATCTGGAAAATCTGGAATTGGCGATTTAGTAGTGATGCAGTCTTTGGAGTTGCACCCCCTTCCCCATCATTATTGGAGAGGTTCAATGACCAACTGGTTGGCTGCTGCTGGCTCCGTGTTGTTTATGAGTGTCAGTCAGTGAGTGTTACTGTGGGGTACAGGCTTTATTCGGTTGTTGCCATTCCTCATTCTCAACACGGACCATGACTCTAGACATGATGTCAGCTGTCATTTCTCAAAGGAACTATCAAAGGAACTCTGTTCTTTGGGTTCTATTTGTGTAGAAGAACAATGATTTGTTAATTTATCCTGTGATTTGAGCACTATAGATACTTTCATAGGCGCCGACTCCACAGGGGCAACAGGGACGTTCGCCCCAGTACTCACCAAGGTTCGGGGGCGAGAGTATATTTTCGCCCCAGTACATTTTTTACCATTCAAAATATCAAAAATTAAAAATGCTTAATAAAACTTACTTATTTACTTTTAAATAAGGAACAAGGAAGCCTCTGAGGCCTTCATATTTACTGTTTCCAAAGTGCCCAAGCTATTAACTAAAGAAATTTCATGTACTTTTTCCGTGTATGTCTCAGCTTCTCTGCAGTCTGAACTAGCCTGTATATATGACGGATGCTTCATGATACGTGATACACAGGGCCACAGACGTATGTAAGTGTGGTGTCTCCTCACCTATTAACATCTTTGGTCTATACTATGTCACCCTGACAGCCGGAATATTTGACCCTGGTCGACCTACAACCAGTTGTACATGAGACAAATTCTCCCCTTTCAGGCGCACAGCCACTGCATACACTTTAACGGTGTATCATTTAGCTCCAGCGCCAAGAAATGCCTGAAATAATATCTGCGGCAATCTGCCTTGTTCACCTGTCTTCTGTTTTCTCTCGCTCTGTCTCCGCAGCAGTCTGTCTCTCTCGATGTATTTCTACAAGCCTTGTGGCCTGTACACACTACACTGTACACACTACACTGTACACATTACACTGTCTACACAGGACTGAAGTTTTCATTCTTCATGTTAATTGGCCTCGGGTGAATTTAAAGTAGTTCAACGGAGGGTTGGAGGAAGAGAGCGAACGGAGGGCTGGAGGAAGAGAGCGAACGGAGGGCTGGAGGAAGAGAGCGAATGGAGGGTGGGAGGAAGAGAGCGAACGGAGTGTTGGAGGAAGAGAGAGAACGGAGGGTAGGAGGAAGAGAGAGAACGGAGGGCTGGAGGAAGAGAGCGAACGGAGTGTTGGAGGAAGAGAGCGAACGGAGGGTTGGAGGAAGAGAGCGAACGGAGGGTTGGAGGAAGAGAGAGAACGGAGGGTTGGAGGAAGAGAGAGAACGGAGGGTTGGAGGAAGAGAGAGAACGGAGGGTTGGAAGAAGAGAGAGAACGGAGGGTTGGAGGAAGAGAGCGAACGGAGTGTTGGAGGAAGAGAGCGAACGGAGGGTTGGAGGAAGAGAGAGAACGGAGGGTTGGAGGAAGAGAGAGAACGGAGTGTTGGAGGAAGAGAGAGCGGAGGGTTGGAGGAAGAGAGCGAACGGAGGGTAGGAGGAAGAGAGCGAACGGAGGGTTGGAGGAAGAGAGCGAACCGAGGGTTGGAGGAAGAGAGCGAACGGAGGGTTGGAGGAAGAGAGCGAACGGAGGGTTGGAGGAAGAGAGCGAACGGAGTGTTGGAGGAAGAGAGAGAACGGAGGGTTGGAGGAAGAGCGAGAGAACGGAGGGTTGGAGGAAGAGAGAGAACGGAGGGTTGGGGGAAGAAAGCGAACGGAGGGTTGGAGGAAGAGAGCGAACGGAGGGTTGGAGGAAGAGAGAGAACGGAGGGTTGGAGGAAGAGAGAGAACGGAGGGTTGGAGGAAGAGAGAGAACGGAGTGTTGGAGGAAGAGAGAGAGAGAGAACGGAGGGTTGGAGGAAGAGAGCGAACGGAGGGTTGGAGGAAGAGAGAGAACGGAGGGTTGGAGGAAGAGAGAGAACGCAGGGTTGGAGGAAGAGAGAGAACGGAGGGTTGGAGGAAGAGAGCGAACGGAAGGTTGGAGGAAGAGAGAGAACGGAGGGTTGGAGGAAGAGAGAGAACGGAGGGTTGGAGAAGAGAGAGAACGGAGTGTTGGAGGAAGAGAGAGAACGGAGGGTTGGAAGAAGAGAGAGAACGGAGGGTTGGAGGAAGACAGCGAACGGAGTGTTGGAGGAAGAGAGAGAACGGAGGGTTGGAGGAAGAGAGAGAATGGAGTGTTGGAGGAAGAGAGAGCGGAGGGTTGGAGGAAGAGAGAGAACGGAGGGTTGGAGGAAGAGAGAGAACGGAGGGTTGGAGGAAGCGGACGGACTAGTAACCCTTGTTCAGAATACAGTTTATTCCTTTTCTTTTATGCAAACAAACTAAGACTCAGCTGTTGGTAAGGAACTTCAATAATTTAGAATAGCAGTTCGTTGATTTGCTTTTAAAGTAGTACATAAGTAATCTGTTTCACTTAGTGAAACATTTCATTTTTATTTTATAATTCAAGACGATTTAACTTCAATTATTAATCTCATTTGAACTATTCAGTAGGCTGAATAGTGTAACCTAACCTATTGACTATTGTACTGCACGTGCATGATGAAGTACTCTGTTCATGGTTCTTCATTCATTATGACTGTAATTCTTTTATCTACAGTGTTAGTGTACACTATAGCTATGCATGTAGCATGTAACTAGTCTATAAGCGACAGGCCAAATTGACCAATACATTTTTCTTGTATTCTTGTTTTGTCTTGAACTATTAATGTGACTTGAACTATGGATCATTGATGATAACGTTCAATACTTTTTTTTACTTAACTATATTCCAGTTTTAAATAGCTATCTCAGTAGTTTAACTTTTCGATGGGTAAGGGCCACCAAGCTTAGAATGTCCAAAGGCCCCGGCTAGGTTGTTACGCCACTGGTTGTTAACAAATCTTTCAAAACAGAATTATTTATTGCTACAGCCATAAAGGTTACTAATTATATATATAGTAACTTATTCTTGTCATTTGCGATGGATAAGTTTGTTGTGAAACGTTCACGCTTTGAAGTACCGCAACAAGAGATTGTGTCAGCGCCGCCGGTTGCTTTGTGCTTGTCTTTATGATTGGGCAGAGGAAGCACTGTTGCATAGCATTACAATTAGTATCTTCCCAGTTGAAAGGGCTTGAGGAACTCGGAGAGGGGAAGACAGGGCAAAATAGGCGATGGGATCACATCCGATCACGGGATCTTGGGAATGGAATTCTTGCCCCAGTACCTATTACTAAAAGTCGGCGCCTATGGATACTTTCATATAGTTGAGCTAGTTGTTCCTAAAGAACTCGCACATCCTGTAGGTTATTGCCTTAGAGAGGTATTTAGAATGTGCTATAATTAATTATTTAGTTTCAAGGCATACATACAACCTCTTGGAGTCTGTCAACTTAGCTACTTCATTTTCTCAGTCTCAGCATTTGAGAGTAGATGGTCAGTTCTAGTTTGCTATTTGATCCTTCCATAGAAAAAGCCATATATAAGCTTACACAATCATTTACAAATTGCAATGATAGAATATCTCTTGATCTATTATTACAACTTCAAAATCACGTGGCAAGCATTGCTACAAGATGCTTATAATGTTCATTGAAAACAATTTCCACAGAATAAACAGATGCAAAGTTTACATTTTTATGATGGTACTATAAGTGTGCTGCTGTCCACTAATACTATCATGCCTTTGATGGTTTTCAGTTGGTAGATGGCTCATGCTCCGTTCAGATGACTCCTAAAGAGTTGTCACGCATAGTAGCCATCTGGTTGAAGGAGAGCTTGTTTAATGGCTCTGTAGAAGCTTGGACTCTTATGGACAGGCAACAAATCATTGTTACAGCAGATGTGACAGAAACGGTGACTGGAGTGACACTTTCTGCCAACAACACTGTAACTTGCTACAAAGAAAAGTATGATCTGAGCTTCATGGAAATAACTCCTGACAGTTTCAAACCTGGACTTCTTTTCATCGGCTTCGTAAGTTCATTTGTTGTAAACAATTAAAGGAAGTCAAGAAAGAAGCAGGTTCTTATGATCCATTATCTGGTCTTTATTTGCCTGTAACTTCTTCTGTCTGAGACTTGTTCCAGACCTTCAACTTTTCTGCTTTGATTTTGGTTTCAACTCAAAGGCTCAGCTACTGTTAATCGCACTGTATTTTGGTTACTCTTGCAACTTCACGAGACTGAAGTATTAAATTTCTGTGTTTCTTAGTGTATTTTCTTGCTAGTATTGTTTTTATTTGTTGAATGTCACAGGCCTATTTTGTTTACTAATGTCTTCAATCATGTGGCACATCAAGAGGTCAAATTTGTATTCTATGTAAGGAAACTGGAACTGAGCTATTATTAGACTTTTAGAAGATTTAATGAACATAAATTTCAATACAGACATATGGAAAATCAATTGAACTTTGACTCTTATAGATGTTACTGTATTCACGTAAGCAGAAACAGCCTAAAACAGCCCTAAGAACAAATTAAAAAATTTGTCAACTGATAATGTATCTTTGTTTTGTTTTCAAATTGAAGTTGGAGCTGAAACAGAAAGATGGTTCAGCACCGACTCTTTCGGACATTAAACTACCAGATGGTCAATTCAGAAAGATAAACATTACTGTAACTACTGAAGAGTTTGTTGAGTTTCAATGGTTTCGTTTTTGGAAAGAAATCTGCCCCACGATCAGATTACAAAAATTTGTCTCAGTTACACCTTCAGGATATGTGCAATTTGAATTCGAGATCAAGACCAGCTGCAGAGTAACAATTGAGGTTTGTAGAATACAGTTTGCTTACTATTTGTTTACTCTGTGTGGTCTTGTAAATGTTTGCGATCGCTTTATATAGTGATAGAATTGTGCTTGAACACCAAAATTGTTGTTGTGAGACCCGGTAATACCTATCTGGTGTTATTGCACTATTCACTAAATTAGTTTTTTAATGCTTTATGGCTAAAAAATGAGTGTCATAGGTCTAACCATCTTATGTGCATTTGACCTTCCCTTGGGACAATCTTCCTTCAGATATACTATACATACTGAAACAGATTAAGATTTACATACATTTTCTCTTTACGTTACCTAGTGTCGTACTTGTTTAGATCAGTCGGGTAGTTATGCAAGCAGTGCTCTTGGGAGGTGCTTGAAAGAAGCTATTTAAGTATTATATATATATAACATATATATATAAAATATATATGTGTATTATGTGCATTACATACTGTAAAAGACACGCAAAAGCAGTTAGCATCTGTCCATGAATCTAAATTTAGCTACGAGTCGTTTTGTCTGTTTTCTCAAGGCATCATTTCTTGACGTTTCCACTAATACAGAAGTGACTGCTGTAAAGACCATCAGCCCATTTGAATCCAACTCATCGCTTGCCATTCAAGTAACTCTAGCAAATGTCGAATCTTCCATCAAGGTATGCTGACCGAATTGTAATTTAGCTAAAATGAGTACAAACGTTCAGTAAATTTACGTATAATAAAAACACGCAACAAATAATTGCTTGCATGTTTAGTCATAATTTCCAGTTATTTATTATCCAATCTATAGCGTAACATTTATTGTAAAGATTTATAATCTAGGGCCATCATAATATAATCATTTACCAACGGCTCATCTTTCGATGATTCACCCAATGCCTATCCATCTTTCTTGGGTGTCCTATCTGTTCAAGAGCCAAATCCGTTCTGGCAACTTAAGTTGATTGGTTCATTTGACAAAATGGCTTCACATACTAGCAGAGACGTATGATTTTAATGTAAAGATAATCAACTTTAACAATCACTAAATACCCTGTCCTAAGAAAAACATACAGTCTACCACCTTGTGCCCATTTTCTTATCTCAATTCCTTCATTTTGAATATTGTGACATTACAAAGGTATAAAAATTAGTGATAATAAACGTGGAATTAACTTCTGCAGAAGTAGTCTTCTGTACATAAATCGTCTGTAAATTAATTGAGACACCAGGGTCGCTTCAACGTCAAGCAAAGTTGCTACAGCAATCAGGTTTCAGGAAACAGTTGTGTTGACCAAATTTCTTGCTCTGCTCAGTTTAAAGATAGACTTGTAACACTAACAATGAATGTAGCTCTTGATCTTTTGGTTTCAGTGTATTAACGAGTTTGAATTTTTATTTGTGTAGCCTGGAGATGTAGTTCAACTCAACGTTCGGACGACTGTGCCTGCACTGGTTCTGAATTATGTTGTAAGTGTAGGCCTACAAATATTTATTTCTTGTGTCTTCTTTTTACTGCCTCTTTAGGTTCTCTAGTTTAGAACAGTCACTGTCTACGCTACTCTACTCTACGCTACTCTATGTTTCCTATGTATGATCTATCTTAATTAGGGCCCCCTACTATCTGTTGCTACCACAAGCTAATTCCAACATGTGCCATGATGAGTTGATGATAATTTTAAGTTTGATCTACTCAGTAAAACATATTTAATTTTTGTTGAATATGAAATCTGCTGTTTGCTAACATTCTTTTTTCTTTCATGCAATTGAAATCCCATACATTCTAAGGCTCAGAACCCCACAAACTGGACACCACAGAAAGCGTCCTCCCCCCATTTAAACTGTGACAGCCTATGTGCAAAATGCTTATCTGTGGCTGATTTAGGTCAGATGCAGGCCCAGCTTAAGCCTACTGCAAACAACTTTCTAGCCAGTCGGCTTTGTGTAGCTCTGACTTGCATCTTTGAATCTTGAGAGTAGCACATTCGATTTCAGTGTGAGATAGGTTAAGAGCGTAATTTTAAAATTTAATTCAAATTGGTTTTCTATTCTATGCATGGATTATATACAATACTGTTGGTCGAACATCAATATAGCAAATGGTATTAAGCTAAATTGCATTTTCCATCTTCAACCTTATATTTTAAGTATATGTCTGACTGTGAGACTATCAACAGTATCGCAAGAGTCTCAGCAATGGCACTGCGTAAAAGCATTACAATGCCATGCATATGATACATATGTATCATGCCGCCAAGAGCAGTTGGCGTCCTTTTTATTGAAAAAAGGTTTTAAGCTTTAAACTTGTCTTCTAGTTGTATTATGCAAGTGCACTTGTCTGACGCTGCTTACTAACATCTATTCCAGATTATTGAAATTTATGAAAGTGAATTGTTGGTTCTCCAATAGTGATTCGAATTGCTTCAGTTATTTTGTTTCTGCTTCAGGTCATGAGCAAAGGGACAATTATCATTTCTCAAATGATTGCAAATGTTAATGCAATTTCATACACCATAAGCCTGAACATTAATCGTGAACTTGCGCAGAAGTTGGCTCCAACTGCACGATTTGTGGTGTGGTATGTGGTTGACAATTTGGAGATTATAAGCGATTCAATCGAATGTAACATTGATGGAGCTTTTGCTAACAATGTAAGTTTGCTTGTGTCAGCTCTCTGCTAGATTTCTGAAAGCATTAGCAATTTGTTAAAGCTATAGCCTTATCTTAGTTGTTTTAATATCAAGTATTAGCTGCTTTTACTTACTTTATCGCTGTTCTTTGTTCTTAAGAACTGATACCTGTACTTGAAGCAGTTTACAGGCTAAAGAGAAATGTACGTACAAGAAGAACATTAGAAAGAGAATTTGTAACCGAATATAGAAAAATAACAAATCTAATACAAGAATTTCTACATGCCACTATATGATGATTCTCAAAATATCAATTGATGATTGGTGGCAAGTAATATTGATATGCATGTCAAATTCTGTGGTCAATTAAAGCCAAGTAAAGACACAGGAAAACTACATTCCACCTTTATGGACCGAAATTAAGATGATTGCCCTAGCAAACCCAAAAACGATTAGTTTTAATGTTAAGTCTTAAAGAATTCAGAAAGTACTTGGAAAGGAATAATGAATATCTTGGAACTCTCGAAAATATGTTCAAATGCTTGATTATAAAGATCATAAGGCCTATGTATAGTAGGTCAGTTGTCTGCGTGGACTTCCCATCTGTTTCTATTAGACAGTTATTGCTAAATTTCAAGTATTGTACTTGAATTGTAATGCATTTGACACGATTGAAGTATTTCCTTAAGTTTATATTTACACTGTTAAACAAAAATTCTGTTGTCAACTTTGTATGAGTGAAGTGGTAGTTGAAAGGTAGCAGAACTACTTATACAAAGCACATGATTTTTAAGTGGCAAAAGAAAAGAGATCTTGTTTTTAGTTCAGTGCTCTAGTGGGAATACAGTTTAAGTGTCTCTGAGAGTTTCATGTAAGGCACTACACAAATCATATACATGCATTTGTGCATTCATACATAAATACATACATACATACATGCATGAATACATGCATGCACATATACATACTTATATATATACATACTGCTGAGTATGTATTATGAGTTTATGTATTAGTCATTTGATGAGTTTATCGAGTTTCAGAGTAATATCACCGTATTGTATTATTTCACATTCCAAAACTAAAGAAACTGACTAGGATGTTCTGTCTTCTTTTGCAGAGAAGACAGTCATCTGTGTGGTTCATGTGATATTGATGCAGAGTTGACATCTGCACATGAAAAACATTGAATGTGCATCTGTGTGCTATGCTATTTTTTAGGTATCTCTAACATTTAACAAGGACAAAGTAGAGCCGGGAACCAATGTATCCTTAATTGTTCAAGGTAGTCCAAAGTCGACTGTTTATGCCTTGGCTGTTGACCAGAGTGTTCTGCTACTAAAAGGGGGCAATGACATCACACAAAATATGGTTAGCCCGACAAACAATAACTTTATCTGACTTTTCTGTAGATGATAGTTATGCATCACGGCTGTGTGGTGATGCAGTAGTGTTAACTGCCAACTGTTTAAGTATAGAAACGGCATATTTTCACCCTCTTAGAAACCAAATCCCTGAACCAACTGACTTGAAGTTTCATATGGTTAATATTAAGTAAATGGCAAGAATCCTGCCAGAAAACGTTTCGAAGTGCTTGGATTGCCATGGTGGTGACACCAACTACACCAAGCATGCGCATCGTCATTGCCTTTTTACAATTTTTTTCTTGTCTTACCAGCATACAGCCTATATGCCTAGAGTGATTTAATCCAAATACTCATCTGATGCAAATTTGTTATTTATTCTACATAGGCTATATATATATATATATATATATATATATATATATATATATATATATATATATATATATATATATATATATATATATATACGATTTAGGCACAAGCATTCAAAATTGACAATATATTTGCCTGCGGAGGGCAGACGTAAAAATGCTTAATTATCTCCTTTGTTGATATTTTCTGACGAATTTTTAGGTGCTTTGTTTTCACCATTGCAGAAACACATGGCAAATTGGAAGGCATTTGTAAAATTTGACTACAATTTTAGTTCAGTTGCAATTGGAAAAGATAATCCAGCAGACTTGGCTATTTTGCATCTTAAATATTTATTAAACCACTTTTTAAACCTCTAATATAAATATAAAACAAAGGCTAAAATTGAAAACTGCATATGTTCCAGTCATGTATGTGATTATCCAGTCAATATATATTGTGCTGTACCTGTGCTTGTTGTTTGGATTAAACGTTATTTAGAAGCCATAAAAATGTTTTTGATTTGATTTGATTTGATTGATCCAGTCACTAATCAGAAGTGGTAGTTTCTTCCCTTCAGCTGTCTAATTTGTCATTTTGTATTATACTTCTGAATCAACTTAAAATTTTATTTCAATATTGCTTTTTAACTCATGCAATTGCAGGTTCTTGATGACTTAAAGAATTATGAAAAAGTAGCATATCGTGGATTCAAGCGGAGACCATTTTGCTGTTTCTGGCCTATCCCTTCAGGCGGAAAAGATTCCACTGAAGTTTTTCAAGTTAGTTTCATTAGTAAACGAATTTTCGAGTAGGATTTGTGTGTATGTATCTGGCTATTTGTAAAGCCCCTTTAAGAACATCACAAGGACTTTTAAAACTTAAAATGGGGCATTTTAAAATGGCTTGAAATGTTTCTTGAGCTGTCTGTGAATTAGTTCATGATGGTAGACTGTTCCAGCAGGATGGTCCAATGCATGAGAAAGCATAATGTACCCTCATCATTGTATTGAAGCAAGGGACCAACAGGTATCCACGGGCCGCTGAGCGCAACAACCTCTCGACTATTGGTTGACTGGAAACAGGAACGCAGAGCTGTATCATGTAGTTAGGTAACGCACCGACTATCGAGGCTGTTCCCATGAGGATGATTTTGACAGTAATCCTGTCCTTGACTGGAACCCAGTGCAGTGTTTTTCTGACATATAGCTTGAAACATGCAAGAATTTTGCTAGGTTAGCAACATTTTGGGCAGCACAGTTGAGGATGGACTGAAGTTGATTAACTGTTATAAATTTTTAATAGATAATCTTAATCAATTGATTTGAATCAGTTACACTCAATCACTTGGATCAGTTCACCAGTGAAACAGCATTTAGTAAACGTGTTTAGTTAATCGATCTTAATCGCACATTCATTCATTCATTCATTGATTCATTGATTCATTCTTCGTTTATTGAGCCTTAAAAAATGTTGACAAAAGCAAATACAGTTTGACATGAATTATTAGCAGGGTATTAGGGAACAAAAAATGGACCCAATAGGGACCAGAGTCCTGCTTAAATAGAGCACCAATTTAGAAGCAGTACCAATGGTGATGAACAGCGGGTTTATGTTGCTAATTAAACTTTGGATATAATTGGGTTCATATACATGACCTACTCAACAAAAAGTGAAATTTAACTAGAATATACAACAAGGTACAAATTACAGTTGTTTGTTATCATTTAAGAAATTGTACAGTTGTTGTTTAAATATCTGGAAGGTAGGCAAACATTGAATGTGAAGAGGCACTGAACTCCATATTGACGGTCCACTGGGTCCAATCATCCAATGCATTTAATGTTGAAATACATAGCGTTTGTTCAAGCGTATGTGCTGCTTTGTGATCTAGTAGAATAAGTTTGAAATTGAGAGGATTGCAATATGTAACCCTGAAAAACTTGAGGTAACATAGTTTAAGTTCATATTGATACACAGTTTTCAACAATTTGATAGGCAAAGGTTTTGAGTGGAGATAACTTTATGTGAACTGAATAATATAAAGTTAGATTAAGGGATAACCTGTTAGCCCAAAACCAGTCAGCAGTTAATTCAAGTTCACTGTTAACAGACGCAGACAAAGCATCCAAAGATTTGTTAGATAGAAAGATATAGGGCCTATGTATTATCAGCGAATAAAATAAAATGACATAACTGTGATAAATTTTGGAGGTCTTTTATATATAAAAAGAATAACAAAGAACCTAGAGTAGACCCTTCCCTTGAGGTACTCCACACTTATTGGGTTTCATATCGGACAGTGTCCCACTGTATGAACCTGCTGTTGTCTGATCCTGACGTTGTTCTTAAACCAGCAGAGTGATATCCCTTGAACATCGTAGAATTCCAGCTTCTTGAAAAGGATCGAATGATTCACAGTGTTTACTTGTCGTTTCAGAAAGCTTCACTTCGGGTTCTGACTGATGGTTATCTTTACACAAGAGAATTCATAGATGGTTAGTTAGCCGCATCATCACATTATTAACTTTCATCATCAAGTAAGACAATATGATTCGGCACCATCATCATTTCTTAAAATTGAAAGGTACTCAGATTGCTTTCACCATTTACAATGTAATATGTAGCCTTTGATCCAGTTTTGTCATTTATTTATTTGGAAGCCTGTAATTAAAACATCTAGAATGGTAATCCTCTTGCAGAATAACTTTACATTTTTAAAATTTTAATATACCAAGGCAGCACAGAATTGAACAGGTACACACATTGACCGGTACTCATTTATCTTCAACTAAGGTTTAACAGCATTCCTTTTGGATTTTCGGTGCCTTCTTTTATGTACTGGCCACCAGTTTGCACTGAAGTTTCCCAGATTTCTAAGATTAATATTGATAGTCCGGGTTAAATAGGGTGCCAATTTAGAAGAAGTACCTAGAAGCAATTTGACCTTACCTTACTTTACCTTACCTGCCTAACCTTTAGGTTTGGAGTCAGAAGCGAACTTGAATCAGCTACCTTGCCCGATTTTGTTTTGATTAAGAACATGTAAACAAGCACTAGACCCAGTTAGCTACATTGGTTAGAGTGTAGGTTGCAGCCCATTTGCTTCTCTGTTAGAAAGCGTGCTGATCGTGGTCCCCACCCATGGTGGCTTATTTTTAGAGATTGAAATCTTGGGCTAGCAGGGTCCATACACGGGAACCTTAAATGGCATGGCGCCCATTCAAACAGGCAGCGGTGGTGAAGGAACTCACTGATCAATTGATTGCAAAATGAGCAGGGTCGACGCCATACGATCGGTATATAAAAACATATACATTTACAATAAGCTCGTACTCAAGAGTCATGACTGAGGTTGTTCTATTGGGCATTGAAGGCACCTGGGACTTAAGATCATGATTATGATCCATTCAAATTCCCAGTAAATAGACTAATAATTTATAATCCGTATTATAAACAGTGCATTATAAGATTTGAATTTTTATCTGTTGACACTTTTTTACTTTAAATTGGTTTATTTTGGCCAATTTAACAATCATTTATTTCTTCAAAAAACTAAGTAAATGTTGTTTTGTTTAGTTGAACGTTTCCATGGTCCAGCTTTCTTATCAGCAGAAACAGTAAAACGAGATGGAGGACGTCCTCCACTGGAAAGACCTGGTTCTAGTCCACCCATAACTGTGCGACAGTATTTCCCAGAAACATGGATCTTTGGAGAAACTGTTACTGGGTAGATATCCAACCTTATTCTACCTTCAGATTTTAGCCAACTCCATTTATGGTTTCGATTATGTAGACAATCAGCTGGCGTTGATTGTTGATTGTTGGTGGGAGATAACAGTCATTTAATTAAAATGCCCTGAATCTTGCATGGATCACATTTGGTCATTTCAGAGCAGATGGTTATGGGAGTTTTGATGCTATGTCGCCTGACACAATGACGTCGTGGGTCGCAAGTGCCTTTGCTGTCAGTGACAAGGACGGGCTGGGAGTTGCACCACTAACATCTAAGGTTTGTATGGATGTATTTACCTAAACATTTATAGAGTGCTCTTTAGAAACTTTTCTGAGCAATGTTTTGTCTGTAGATATATAGTAAGAATGCCATGTTGTTACTATGATGTCAGCAAACATTAAAGGGATGTAAACTGTGAGCACAAAACTTTGTATTGAGCCCAAAAAAGTATAACTTATATACTATTCGAGTTAGATTATCTGACTTTTTATTTTAAGACATGAATTTTGGCTCATTTTTGTTTTCTGCAGGCATATATAAAGTATGTTACAGCATACTGTAGATATGTGGGGCATGGTGGCTCAGTGGTAAGTTCGGCGCCTTGTGACCGGAGGGTTGCAGGTTCGAATCCCACTCTAGCCGCTGCATACGGACCTTGGGCAAGTCCTTCACTCGCAATTGCTCGTGGCGCTTCGCCGTGAAAACTCCGACACAGTATCAAATGCTGTAGTCCGGAGCGCCTCTGAGTAGTAGTAGACTTGAGGAGGCGCTATAGAAATATCCAAAATGAATAAATAAATACATATGTAAATTTAGGTGTTTATCTTCTGTCACTACTACAAATGTACAAGATAACTGCTAGGTTTAACATGCGTGAAGAACTTGCTCAAGACCATTGAACAGTTGGCTTGAGAGTGGAGGCTTTAATATTAACCGCAAGCAATCGACAACCTTGTCAGTGAGTGAATGTTTGAAAATTTGAATCTGATTAGATTTGTGTTCTGCTTTGTTAGCTTACTGTTTTCCGGAAGTTTTTCATTTCAATGACTCTTCCGTATTGCGTAAACCGAGGAGAAGAATTTGCTCTGCGTGTCACTATCTTCAATTACTTAGAAACTAATCTAACGGTAAGTGTAAATATACGTTGATGCAGTTTTCAGCAAACCAAAGAGATGAGTCTTTGCTACCCGCAACTAAACCAGTAGTATACTCTTCATGCCCTTGTGCCTTTGATAGAATTTTACCTAATTCAGGGAGCCTAGCAAGGAAAACATTTATTATTCTGATTTATTCTTCTCCGTTACACCTAAATGCGGTTAGTAGTTGGTTATCCAATAAAGGATATACTTACTTACTTACTTGCTGAGAATACATGTATGTATAATGTGTATTTGCTTTTTTGGGTGCTGTAGAAATCTCTCGATGTTTGATGTAAGGTTCATTTTCAAGTGACTGCAAACAATTTTTCTCACTGTTGCACTCCATCGTATTATATTTACCATTGTAAATGTACTTAATTGTTACTATGGTGATGGCAACAAGCGCATTTCCAAAATTCCACCGGCTTCCACAAGAGCCACAATTCCAACTGAATTTTGGCTGTTACTGTTACTGTGCAACTGTTGCTTAATATTACTAAGGATGTAACTGTTTGTGTTGTTGACTTTAGACGTGAACTATCTGCTTTTTACATTCAGGTTCGAGTAGTATTGAAAGCATCAACTTTCTTCAACGTTAGCATAGAATCAAACGTTGTAGCAAACACTAACGTTACCAAAGACATCGAGGTGAGATTATTGATTCGATATTGGTTTTAATTAGGGCTGTTGATTAATCACAGTTAACGCACGCGATTAACGCGTTAAATTTTCGGGACGATTAACGCGATTAAAAAATTTAATCGCGATTAAATTTTAATCGCAAACACTGTTTTGTATAGGAATTTACTGAACACAGCAATGCGTGAGGTACTGCCAAAGGGAAAAGTCTTTGGCCGAGATTGGGCTTAATTCACTCAGTTGTGTTGGGCGAACTCGTAGGCAACCAATACAATTTCCGGTTAATGGCGGTGTAGACTAGTTATCCAAATTCGTCCTTTATGTGAAAGTTTCTGAGCATATAGTTTAATCATCGTTCGTATTATATCTTCTAGTGGGTTATTAATCGTCTATTCTATAAAATGTCGGAGAAAAAGAGCGAGAAAGAAGTCAAACGATCTATTATGAATGGTCAGTTTAAAACGGCAGATACGAAGGTTCACCTAAGACACTTGCAAAGTTAGCACAGAAATATCTAGGGTCGCCAGCAACTACTCTTCCATACGAAAGAATGTTTTCTGCTGCTGGAAACATTCTTAATAAGAAACGTTCAGCACTCTCACCTGACAATGTGAACAAGTTAATTTGTCTCAACAACTGGCTGAAACAGGACTTATGAAAAACAGACAGTGGATGAACTTTCGTAATTCTATTATGTTAATAACAAATGGAGAAACAGTGACAAGTTTTTCTTTAAATTTACT
Organism: Allolobophora icterica; assembly: GCA_963556255.1. Taxonomy (NCBI): domain Eukaryota; kingdom Metazoa; phylum Annelida; class Clitellata; order Crassiclitellata; family Lumbricidae; genus Allolobophora; species Allolobophora icterica. The sequence goes on along the minus strand of OY744602.1, from coordinate 72,765,051 downwards.
GCTGTTTACTATCTGTAAACAAGTAAACACCAACCTATTCTCTTGATGCGATTAATCGCAAGATTAATCGCGATTATTTTTTTTAATCGCAAGATTAATCGCGATTAAAATTTTTAATCGTTGAACAGCCCTAGTTTTAATGCCTTAAACAGTTAATTCTGACAATTAAATGCTTGATAGTCTTTAGGTTGATCAACCAATAGGCATATACATCTATTCAGACTTTCAGTTGTGTTTGTGAGTGTCATAGGAGGTTAGGAAGGCGTTCCACTGATGGTGATTGCATTATTATGATTAAATTACTAATTTTAATCTTTTCTTTATTAATTCAAACCGACAAACGCAGTAAGACTACATTGAGACATGACAGTACAATTATCAATATCTTAACTTAACACATGTTATGGCAGCCATGCAAGGCGCCCGCCCAAGGGGGTTGCGGGAATCGAACCACGTACTGCTGCTCTCCTGCTGCTCTCCTGACCATGAGTGTTACCATTACTCTATCCCCCTCCCCAACTATCCCCTCCCCATGGTACATAGTACATTCATTCATTCACTCATAACGGACATTTATGTAGTGCCTCTTTAAGAAGAACTACTCAGAGGTGCTCCCGACTCCAGCACGGCTGAATGGTATCGATCTAGCTGAGAGATCCTTACACCTTGGGACCACACTTCCATAAAATGTGTAAGCGTGTTCTCTTTACCTCTTACCTTAAACATGTTCTTTAATTATCTCAGTACACAAAGCTTAGAGTTTTTTGTTTCATTGACGCATATGTATCTAGCGCTTCTGATTAGTTTCCTTGAAGGGGTGCTATATAAATGCTTAGTTGATTGATTGATTGATTGATATTCATATCTGTATACTTCTCTACTTTAATTACCTTAGACTCGTCTGAGAATTCTATGACAATCGTCAACGTCATTCTATAAATAATTCATATTCAGTGTTGTGTTAGAAACATTTAGCTGCCGATAATTAGGTAACGTTTTCATATGCCACTTTTCCACGCAGGTACTAAACAATGATGCCGTTACAGTTGTATTCTGGGTAGTCCCTGAAAAAGTGGGACAGATTCCAATTGAAGTCCGGGCCTATGCTGGAGTGGCTGGTGATGGTGAAAGAAGGATGCTTCTTGTTGTGGTAAGTTCACTATATGGTATCGGTTTCAATGGGTTTGCAGATATTTCACCCCTGGAAGATTTGCTCCCCACATTTCACCTCTTGGAAGTTTCTCCCCCATTTATTTCACTTTAGAAAAGATATAATTAATATGAGTTCATTCTTAATGGACATTTATTAAGCGCCTCTTCAAGGAGAACTACTCAGAGGTTTTATGATGAGTGTTACAGAGATGAGTGCTAGATAGACAGAGAAATACATACTGCAAACACACCAGAAGTTCTGAATTTCTTGTTATTTCCGTTCCACATTTGACTGTTATAAACAGAATTAGGTTCGAGAACTTCATGCAAGAAATATTGTCGAACCTTACTGACATCTTTACAAAGATTTGTATGTCATGATTCATCATAACTAATCCTATCGATACCTATAGTGTCAGTGATACCTTGATAGCCAGGAGTTGTCTACACATTGCAATCACATTGTTTAGACGATAGCCAAAACTTCATTTAAAATTCATCACATTTGTTATGTTTTATTTCTACAGTTCTGAGGGGCGAATGTGGGTAGCGAATCTTCCAGGGGCTAATTGTGGGGGTTATTTGTCCACACTGTGGTTGCACGATACTCTTACAATTCCAGTTATTGTTAGTCTGTCGATTATAAAGAACAGCAGGTTGTTTTAAAATACACATAAAATTCACAACGATAGTTCTGTAGCATTTTATGTATAAATGATAACAGAACAGAGTGAAGCACAAATCTTGAAGGAAATGGTCCGAGCATGGTCTGTCTAAACAGACCAGAGGCTGTAATTTTAAGAACATTTGAAGCTTGTATAATATGTGGATATTAAGTTTCTAGGCATTGTCCATTAGGTATTGTTTCATTAAGATATTTCAGAGCTACTTGAGTGTGCCCGCCTCAACTTATCATGTCTTTCACTTTAAACAGTCATAATCAGTACAATTTTCAGTCAGAAACACTTCTATGCCACCTAGAACAATGTATGCAAGTGATAAAATTAACACAGCCAGAATTAACTCAGTTGCAGAATTACACCTTTGCACATGTACCGAAACAAAATAATTGAAATAGAATGTGCTCCTGCTTAATAATATTTAAAATTTATATCTTAACATTAAATTGCACAAAATATCTTTGCAAAGATTTATCTAGCTGAAGAGAAAACTATTATGAATTGTGTGTTTGGATAAACATTTAGCCGGAGGGAATTCCCCAGTGTTACAGTACTTCGATGCTAATCGACCTTACTAAAGGAAAGAATAGCTTCACATCAGATTTCAATGTCACACTCCCTTCTGCATATCTTGTTCAAGATTCTGATCGTATTCAGGTCACACTTATTGGTAATCCTTGATTGTCATTGATGTCTTATTTCAACAATGCATAGCTATTAGACATAGCAGTCTATATTTTCCTTTCACTAAATTAAATATTTTTTAGAATTAAATAATGGTACCATTAGATTGTTGTAGTCTATTTTTTCATTCTTCAGTCATTTTATTAGTTTTCATTCCCCTACAGTTCAAATAAAGATAAAAAACGATGTATAAATATAAAACTGAGTGAATATTGGAGTTCTTAACTGACTTCCTCCACATTTTATTAAGGATATTCTAGATGCCTAATACAAATAAAAAGGAACAATTTAAGTTAAATTAGAGTTCATTGCATAAATGTTATGTAGTCTTACTAGGGACTGCTACTACCAGCTGCGCCAGCTTCGCACTGTTACTCGTTCGCTAACGCCCAGTGCCACTGCTACACTGGTTCACTCCTTCGTCACAGCGCGCCTTGATTACTGCTCATCGCTTTATTTTGGTCTTCCATCTAGTCGCATAGTGTGTTTACAGCGAGTTCTGCGCTCTGCAGCCCGTCTCATTGGGCATATTCCTAAACATGGCCAAGTCTCTAGATATATGCTGGAGGTCCTTCACTGGCTTCTTATGCGCTTACGCATAGAATATAGGATCGCTGCCTTAGTATGGCGATGTTGTCAGGGCCCTGCCCCTGCTTACCTTCGAGAGCTATGCTGCACAGTTTCAGGTGTCCAAGGCCGACGTTCCCTCCGCTCAGCGGGAAAAGGGGTACTTTTAGTTCCATTTGCTCGTTCCACGACTATGCAAAGTCGAGCTTTTTCAGTGGTGGGCCCGGTAGTCTGGAATAGACTTCCCTTAGAGCTCTGCATGTGCCCTGGGGTCACCCCTGGCATATTTCTTGCAAAACTTAAAACTGTCTTATATGAACGTGCTGGTGTCGGGAGCGCATAGTAATTGTAAATATATCTGTTATTCTAGGTGATATTCTAGGCACCACCTTGAATGGATTGGATAGGCTGATCCAGATGCCTTATGGTTGCGGTGAACAAACTATGTTGATACTGGGACCAAATGTATTTATACTTGATTACCTGAAATCAACTGGTACTCTTACTCCAGAAATTGAGTCAAAATGCAAGGGTTACATTTTGTCAGGTAAGATGACATAATTTTCTTTTTTTTTGGATTAGAATGTCTGTTGACTTTTGAGACTTGCTTCTCTTGCTGAATTTAACAGCTAAATTGTACTTAATTTCTAAGATGTTAAATTTTGTTAACTTTTGGTCTTTGCTATAACATTAAGTTGTTGATGCAATCATAATCATAATCTTGAGATGTCTACAGCTCCCCAAAAAGTGGAGTAGCAGCATGCTTATTCACAGGCACCTAGTCAAACCAAATCGATGGGCAAGTAGGTTCTAAATCGATTCCAGGTCTAGATCCAAAGGGGTCATGCAGGTGGACAGTCAGACGGCTAGGGTGGATGGTGTTTAGAATTGAAATAGCAAGGGAGGTAAGGGGAGGACTCGGAAGAGGATTTGTGAAAGAGTATAGACCAGTGGTACACAACCTTTTTCAGCCAAGGGCCAGTAAACTATTTCTTAAACCCTTGGGGCCAGACAAGTATGACGACTCAGCGTAGTCCAGATGAATGTGTGCTAAAATTTATGAAGATGGCGTGCGCAGTAAAACACGTAAAAGTAAACATAACGAGTTACAGAGAAAGGGGACTCGTAGAACTCCTATATGATATCGCTACAATACTGATAATTTTTCCAATGACCACAGTGCACAAGTCACTGCAGACTTGATGTCAGTGCTGGCTTCCTGTTGGACATCACGGGTCACATGACGACTCGTTGCGGGCCAGTTGTGGCCCGCGAGCCAGACGTTGTGCACCACTGGTATAGACCTACCTGCGATAAAGAGAACAATATCACTTCTTGCATTACTATATGTGTTAACAGTTTTTGAGAGAACCTTACCTTAAGTTAGCTGACTAAACAGTCAGTATTATTTGCCTTGATGTATTACTGGATTGGTATAACTACTGAGTAAATAATGATACTTTACCAAGACAATTCTCACTTCATGATGGATCTCTAAGGTAGTTAGGCTTATTATAAAATGGAATCAATAAGTTGTTTCAATTACTTTGAAGTTCGACACTTGGAAATGATTGAACAGCTACAATAATTCTTTATTGCTTACATAATGAAGTTGTTGCATAGGATATCAAAGAGAACTGACATTCCAGAGGGACGATGGATCATTCAGTGCTTTTGGTAACAATGACCCGGCCGGTAGCGTATGGTGAGCTGAGAGAGATTTCAACATACCTTTAGTGTTTGCTTACAGCTTTGTCCTAAATTTAGATATGTGAATATGAATATTTTGCAGTTTGACTTCTTTTTGGTGGAATATTCGCCCTTAATCTATCTTATGTTTAATTGCATTTGACATACAGTAATTTCTAACTCTGAAATAATTCAGTAAATCCAAGTATATTTTTGGTTTCGAACATTTGATTTGACATTTGATATGTTTTTGACAAAAAGTCTTGAAAGAATCTCTACTTTGTACTTTTATAATCTACGCCAATAATTGTATATATGTTTATATGCATATGAACATTTATGAACCATTCTGCTCAGAGTATATAACTGGAAAACTCTGGCAATAAGCTGTTTCTGTTTGTGTAGTAGTAATAAAACTATACCTGTTTCATTTGTACTGAAACTAGAAGACCAAAATGCGTTGATGATGGAAATCGAGCAGCAAATTTATTCAGTCCATGCCAACTTAGTTATCTATGTGAGCTTGTCGTTTATTTATCTCCATGATTTTAACGGGAAGGTTTAATTCTTTGTGGTTTCTCTTTGAGGAGAGTAATGGCATACAGCAATCAACAGTTCAGACAAGATGCGTATACCAGAGCTTCATTAAGTTTCCTTATTCCTGGAAATGTGTTCTTTGCGTGCAGGTTGAGTGCGTTTGTATGCCATATTTTCCATCAAGCAAAGAATTACATTCCCGTGGACGATGGTAAGATGGCTATTACGCTGAATTGGATCATTCAACTCCAGGATCAGAATGGATCCTTCAGTGAACCCCCAAATGGACGTGTCATTCATACAGATATGCAGGTATACCAGTATCATTCATACAGATATGCAGGTATACCAGTATCATTCATACAGATATGCAGGTATACCAGTACATTCATACAGATATGCAGGTATACCAGTATCATTCATACAGATATGCAGGTATACCAGTACATTCATACAGATATGCAGCTATGCCAGTATCATTCATACAGATATGCAGGTATACCAGTATCATTCATACAGATATGCAGGTATACCAGTATCATTCATACAGATATGCAGCTATGCCAGTATCATTCATACAGATATGCAGGTATACCAGTATCATTCATACAGATATGCAGCTATGCCAGTATCATTCATACAGATATGCAGCTATGCCAGTATCATTCATACAGATATGCAGGTATACCAGTATCATTCATACAGATATGCAGCTATGCCAGTATCATTCATACAGATATGCAGGTATACAAGTATTTGTGCTTCTTACAACCATTAATCTTTGCTCTCTGTCAACCCTGCTTTGGTGTTACATTTAATAAAATGTCCATTGGATGAATGAAAAGGCAATCGTTGACTTTATCATTCTTGTCAACCCAACATTTTCATGTGCAGTTACAGATAATCATAATAATAGTGAGATGATTTATATAGCGTTATAGCACGAAGAGGGCGCTGTACATGAGTTGAAAAAATCAGTGATAGTCATATGATACTTTGAAAAATCATATGATACTTTGAAAAATGGGTCTTGAGCTGTGATTCGAATGTCTCCATGGATGTTGCATTCTTCACATAATTGGGAAGACTGTTCTAAAGTTCCATGAAGTGAGTCTAGTGATAGAGAAGGAACAGTAACTAAGTCTTGTCAAACGTCGAATAAAATCACGGTACTTGTAGTTGATTCTTCTAAGAGGATTGTAACCTACATCTGTTCTGGTTGTCTGTTATGTGAAGAGATATGTTTTATAAAAATTATAGTCTGGCAAAAGGTCAGTCAGTGCTTTGTTGGTACTCAAGTAATATACTACCTTTTAGGCTACTTTAACAATTCATTTGATACATGTAGTTTTATTCTATCAAATGCGCTGTGACTTCCAGGGAGGATCATCCAAAGGCGTAACTTTGACGGCAAGTGTACTTATCGCACTGCTGGAAAATCAAGACAACAAAGTGGTAAGTAAAATTTTGAAGCATAAGCTGTGTCAAATCAAACACTACATTGTCACTGTTGTCTTAGCAAAGATAATTAGTGACTGAAGGGTATACTACTGGTAGATGCATATAGCTGTATGATTTTGTCATTGTTCACCAATGTCATTAAAGCAAAAATGTTTTAAGCTTTACCTTATTGGATAGATATAAGATGAATTTATGGGTAGTAGGACTCTAGAAACATGTGCACATTAAAATAAGACATTTCTCCTGTCATCTGAAATATTTATTGGAACAGTGCTCGTGAATAAGCTGGTGCTGTACGCTTAGCGATAGAGTAACATTTTTAGAAATTTGGAGTTTATGATTATGATATATTAACTGGTCACAATATGTTAATTTATGCTTTTACGTTTTTCCTATCAATAGTTGTCGGTAGGTTAAAACGATCTATTGAAGGGTATTTTGTAGTGAGAAGTCTTATTTATGATGAGGTTAAGCATGCATGAACTGACTAGGCATGTTGGGAGAGCTGGAGGCAAAGCCAGACAAGCCAACAAGGCTTGGAATTTTATCTGCAGTTTAACAGAGGTCAAGGATCGTTTATACAAAGGACTGGAAACTCCTTGTATAACGTCGTGTACTTAGTTTTTGAGCGATAATCGGGGGTCAGGAAAATTTTGCATCTCATTTACATAAAAAAATGCATTAAATTAATTATATTTATGAAGGCAAATTGACGAAAAATTATGTTTGCAAAGTAAAAATATTGTCTTTGGAAATTTAAAACACCATATTAACTGTCAAAAACAAAACTTAAAGTGGGGCGACATCTGTGGGTGAGTTAAAACAGGTATACACATTATTTGCATGAGTAACCAATGCTCTTGTATAGAATCCTTGAACAGAGGTCTAACATAGAATACTTGTATAAATGTCTCCAAGGTAAAATGAAAAGAGGATATAATGTATTGGGGATTATCTTGCAGTTGAAAAAAGGTAGACGAAATCAGATTGGTTTCAATGTTCTTTAGCATGAAATTGATGCAGAAGGGTCATACAAGGTCATCAGCATCATATGCTATATGATGCAAGTAGATGATATAAGTGGGTATATATAATCCTAAATGCTGCATTATAAATGACTCGGCATTACTTAAATATAAATGCTATTTTAAATGTAACTGCTTTGCTCTAAGTTAAGTTTCCTATCTTATTTCAATGAGAAGTTTATGTTTGCAATGCATTTTAAAGTCAGAGTTTTCTGTATACTAGTTCTGTGTGATCCACAGATCAACAAGACACTCCTAAGTGACAGCATTGCCATGGCGCGTGTCTACCTGGAACAGCAACTGGACTCCATCAGTGACTCCTACTCATTATGTGTCGTCACTTACGCTCTTGTACTAGCGAAGAGTTCAAAGGCTTACTTGGCTTTGTCAAAAAGAAATGCTCTCGCTATTGTTGAAAGTTAGTGTTACAAATTTATGGGTAGAAACACGTCTGTATCTGTCACAAGTAATAAAATGTCTTGAGAATTATTCTCCAAATCATGTTTATAGCAGTATTTACATGGATAAATTTAGAGACCAGTAGTTTACAGAAAAGGCATTTTAAATGACGAAACGTTGAAATTTGCTCGACGAAACTCAGTACTTAAAAAAAATAATTTTAATCGTGATTCACTGCTACAGATGACCTTAAACACTGGGAAAAGATCGAGTCACTGGTTGCAGCAAAAAGTGGTTCTTTTATTCCACCATACCAACAGTCATCGGCCATCAACATAGAGATGACAGCTTATGCTTTGATGACCTACGATCTTAGAAATGATGCAAGCGGGGGAGTTCCAGTTGCCAAGTGGCTTATTGCACAGAGAAATCCTGATGGTGGATTTGTCTCTACTCAGGTACTGAGCTTGAAGTTGTCATTCTTATTTCCAATACAAAATACCTGCTGATGATCATTTTGTTTAAGTTTATTGTCTAACCCAGTTGGACAAGTTTTGACCAACATTGTTCAACACTGTCCCAACGTTGTGGACATTGTCCTAACATTGTCAAATATTGACCCAATGTTGTTGACGTTTTTCCGATGTTGTCAGCATTGTCCCAACATTGTCGAGTCTTGTCTCAACGTGTGTTTGCTGACTGGAAATTCTTACTTTTTCTTACGTGACAAGACATCTAAATGAGAACGTAATATGGCAAACACTCTCAGACATTATCCTATAAAGTTAATTGAACGTTTAACATTTTAACGACGAGAGTGTACTAAAAGTGACGGAGAAACCAAAGTAGCTTGTCGTTAAAATGTTAAACACATTTTATTTATTAATTCAGTATAGGCATCTTTATTTCCATTTACAACTTCCTCTGTATGTTCTTGATGTAAAAACTGTTGTAGACATGCATGTTATGTTTCTTTGTATGCATATCACTGTTTATCACATTATTATATGGCTTTGTGTGACTGCACAGGATACTGTTATGGCTCTTCAAGCTCTTGCTAGCTTTGCTGCAATGATTTACGGATCACGTGCCTCATTCAACCTTAACGTGAATGCATTGATTGGTCCTGAGAACCATGACTTCGATCGAATTACTTCACACAACATGCTGACTTTCCAAATCTGGGAGGTAAAACTGTTAATACAGCTTGAAGACATGAAAAATTGCTTTACAAATCAATATAAGTTGGCATAGGCTTTTATATAAATGATTCAGATAATAATTTATAAGGTTGAATATCGTATTGTATTTTGTATTGTATATATACAGATTTATAAAGAGCCTCTCGCAGTACAGCCTAATCAGAGGCGCTGCCAGTGATAAGAACCCCATGAGAAAAGTCTTATGACTGCAAGAAGTAAGAGCAATGCCCCAGTTAGAATAATGGGCTTCAGATGATGCAACATCTTCAAATTTTCATCACACCGGTGAAATGATGTTTTTTAAATAGACCATAATTTTATCATCTTAGACTATACAGATGAAACATTAAGGCACTACTGAAGATTACTGCATTTTACTAGTTTCAATATTTTCTTGCCTTCAGCCAAAATTTCAATTTATATAATTAACTCAGTTTGTACGATGTAGACCTTTTTAACATTATAACTAACTGATAATTACATGGAGTGATGAAAGTTGACTTTTTTTGACAGCCAACAACAACAACTGGAATTGTACAGATACAGGCAAAGGGATTTGGTGTTTGTCTCATCCAGGTGAGATATCCAGTAGACCTAGTTTATCAGAATGCACACGCAGAAGATATTTAATGCAACTTTTTGTAGACTATTTTAACGACTACCTTACATGTCAGAGATCTCATAAAATCATTGTGACGTTTGTATATTGTTAAGTAACGTAACATAATTGCTCATTTCGTGAAACCTTATAACAAAATTTAATCCGTGCAGGCTTATTGTTGTGATTTTGCTGCTTTCTAGTGCGTGCTAATTCAAATGGCAAACTGTATTTAAGATATCTACTACTTGGGGGGCCCAATAGCGCATTGGATAACATCTGGCGTAGAGTGCGAAAGGTACAGAGATCGAGTCCCATAGGCGGACATGCTTTGTAGGCTGCAATTTGCGCCGTGTATTGCAGGCTGTCTGTTCTGTTAGTAGTTAAGATTTATCGCATAACATGTACTTGTAATAACTTGTGATCATCCGTTCATACTGATTTGTAATCATACTGCGTTGTTGTCAGTTTGAAGATATTAAACGAAGATTATTATTATTATTATTATTACTTATGTATGTACTTCCAAAACTGCATTATTATGATAAACTTGTAATCGGTAAATTGTAGAACAGTTTGAAGTGTTTAAACTGGAATGATGATGTGCCAACTATTATAAGCCAAATCAGATTATGTTTTAATAAATAATAAAAAAAAACAATTAATAGCATTTCTTGAGACTGACTGAATTATCTTTTTAGTTGAATGTTTTCTACAACGTCTATAAAGTGGATGAAAGCAACGGATTTTCCCTTACTATAGACACAGCTGTGAAGGATGATGGCAAAATAGTAGTCGTCAAAACCTGCACAAGGTGATTATTTTTGGCAATTTCTTAATCTTCTGAAGCCCCAGTGTAAAGACGTGTATATCATACATACTTGAGACACAGTATATCACCTAACTGATTTTAGTTTGCAAGAGTGTGTCTTATTGAGAAAAAGAAAAAGAAATAAACACAATGGCCCTGTTATTGTTTTTCATATTATTATTATTATTATTATTACACATTTATTAAGCACCACTATCTAATGTCCAAGCACCGATTGATGATGCTGAGAAGTTGTGAGTGCAGAATTTGCTCAAAGTGCCTATGCAGCAACTGTCTCAGGAGAGCCTCCAACCCATAATCTCCATGGTACAAGGTGAGCGCCTTAACCAATTGGCTACTGTCTTTAAATTTATGATAAGTCGTATTCCATCTAAACTGAACTACAGGGGTCTGATTTCTTCAGGGCCCAAATATCACAGACCATTAAAGACAACCAGTTTGCAAAAGGAAAATCTGCAGTGGTGCACACAGTCTGTCCAAACCTTCGTTTTTCAAACCAATGCTTCTTCGGATATGTCAAATTTGTTTACCTGAAAGTTGTGTACTTGTATTGTTTAATTGCTACAGTTAAAGGCATTTGTACCTTTTGACTATAGAAAATATTCATAAATTTACAGAGTTAATTTCATCTGTATTTTTATGTTTAAATATATGTCCAAATTTAGGTGGACAAGAAAAGATCGGAAATGTGGAATGGCTCTCGAAATGGTTCAGCTGCTGTCAGGCTATGAATTCGTGAGTTTGGAAGAAGTTGGCAATGTCACCGGATTGATCAAGAAAATTGAGACAGACCCTGCAACTGTTAACATCTATTATGACACAGTAAGACTTTGTTTCTCAGTTACTATGACGAGAGGCATCGTAATTAACAATCTCAAGAAAACAACCATCATAGTGTTTGAATATTGCAACCCACGTAGCTGAATTTCTTGTCTGAATGGTCATATTGTTCATATTATATTTTCCTTCTATCGGTACCTATCTCTGTCTCTTGCCTAATCATAATATTATGTGGTTCTTTTGCCGCTTTTGTTCCACGAAGAGATTTATGAAACAAATTGATTTGTATATATTTCGTTTATCTTACTTCTGTTCTGTTTTTCACTCCAGCTCGATGACGTTACAGTTTGTGTCTCAGTTACTATGACCAGAACCGTTGTAGTTAACAATCTCAAGAAAGCAGCCATCAAAGTCTTTGAATATTACAGTCCAGGTAACTGAAGAAGTTCTTCTTGTCTGAATGATCGTATTATTCATAGCGTATTTTATCTTCTTCCTGTATGTTTTTATTGCACAGTTTCTTTGAGCCATTGTTTTAGAATCATTTTATTCAATTTGCCTCATACATATTTCAAAGAGCAAGTGTACTATGCCTATAACTTAGAACTTTTCCATCTAAGCTGGCTAGATCTGACTTACATACGGGTTTCAGTTGTTGCACTTTAACGAGTAACAGTTAAGTTTTGTTGAGCTTTCCTAGCTGTTAGCCTGTTCAGATAGGATACCTTAAAGTATATTGCCCATAAATGCGCAATGATAATAGGCCCTCTTTGCTCGGTTCTTTTACTTTTTCTTGATAAGACAACTTTGTACTTTCTTTGATTAGGTAACTTCATTATCGGAACTTATGGACTGAGCTAAGAAATTGGCTACCTGCATATCCAGAACAATATGGTGAGCTACAGTTTTTAAACTTATTGAAGCAGAGTATATGAGGCAAATACTGTTAAAGTCATGTAACAACTTTTCGTGGATTGTTGCCAGTTGCAGATGTAGGAAAACTCCTACTAGCAACTTCAATATATTGTACATGATTGAATTTATTTATGCATGTTTTCTTACAAGTACTGCTTTTCCCTCTGCCTTCCTCTGCTGATAAACGTGTACCGACGACGTTAAGTTGACGATTGCTTTTGCTGAGGAGTATAGAGTGATCCATTGTCTGAGAAACCTAACTCAGATCACATAATGCAGTCAGTTGTCAGTTATGATTTGTCAGGCTGTGCAATTGTGGAAACCATAACCGATGCCTCGACCAACCTTTTGATGTGGTAACTGGTAAGATGACTGATGTTCTAAATAGCAGACTAGCTTTGTTATGCTCTGCCAGTATGACAGCAACCACCAGTTACAAGCTTTTCAAGTGAATGCCAATATGAGACCAGCTTCGGGAAGTTGTGATCATCGGATTCAAGGTCCGAGTCCAAGACATAAACTTAGGGTTAATGAGGGACGTTCTGTCAGCGACAAGTTTCTCGAATGAACAAGAACGTTCAATAACAGACACTTAGATATGTTGTCGCCATCTGCAGGTAGCAGTTCTTTGCTACAGGAATGGTGGTATTAATGCACCAGTCTCATGAATCCATATACTTCTATGAACTTACACTTGGCCTGCGGAATCTTGGTATTGTCGTCGTCCAAGTAAATCATGTAGGCGTTTAATCCACCAGACTTCGTCAACCTTGCTACTCACCTTCTTTAGGTTTAGAGCAGTGTATCGCAAACTGTGTGCTGTGGCACACTAGTGTGCCGTGCGAGATTTCAGGTGTGCCGCGAGAGAAACCTAAAATTGGCTAGTCTCTTTAACTGACTTTAGGCCTATAAGAAATTATTTCATAAATACAATTTTCGGCTTTTTAGTATCTCCATTTTAAAGAATTGTTTCTCATTCACAGTTATTCGATGTCATATGTGATCAAAAGTAAAAATTCTAGTGACATTAATCTATTCTATGTTATTTATGTGTTCACCAACTCTCGCGTCATTATTACGGAGATACCAGCATAACTGTAACTGAACATAATCACAATCACGGGGAAACGAAAAGTTGCAACTGTGGATTAAGAATACAAGCAATTCACACATTGATTGTTTTCCAGATACTGATGCTTCTCCACACAAGAGCATAATAATGGGGAAAATTAGGGAGATGCTAGAAAATCTCGCTTTAGCATTCGCCAAATACTTTCCTTCACTGGAAACAAGAGTATGAAACCGAATAAGTCATCAATCCATTCGTAAATCACGAATGTACCGGTCTGACAATGGCTGAAGAAGAGAGTCTCATCGATCTTAAGAACGATCTGGTTCACAGAGGATCTGTTGCTGATCAAGAGTTATCAGCATTTTGGATCTTAATTTTAAGCCAATAGGCCTAACCTATCCAGACTTGAGCACAAAAGCAATCAAGTGTTGCTGCCGTTTGGATCTTTGCGAAGTTGGATTTTCTGTTCTAACAGAAATTAAATCAAAAAACGAGAGCGACTACAAATGGTGGATGATAAAATGCGTATCTGCTTGTCGGCAATCAAACCGCGTCTTGAGTTAATATGCTCTCATAAACAAGCTCATTCCTCGCATTAGTGACGATTAGTCAATTAAAAATCTGCTTTAGATTCGCTTTTACTAGACTAAAATGACAAGCTTAAAATATGACAAACTGTAATTAGGAAATTATAAATTATGAAATTATTGCTGTTGGTTTGTAATTTTAATAAATTTTAATTGCTGTGCCGCGATAAAAATTTTCTGTGCTGAGTGTGCCGAGAGTTAAAAAAGTTTGCGAGACACTGGTTTAGAGTCACTAAGCCAAGATTTAAATAGTTTAATTTTATGATTGGTGTCAATGCCAATAATATATGCTTGTACTAGCATTTACTGTTGAAAGAATAGCGTGTGATAATTTATATAATTTTAAAATTGTTTAAACTAATTTGTTCATTATATTAAGTTTTCATATTTATTTTTATTGTGTTATTATTGTTTATTGACAAGTAAATGTCAAATGTTTCATTAATGGTTTGTCTGCTTTTAATTAACTGATGAAGTTTTTTTTTATTTGCAGAATCAATATTTCGGCTGATTCACAGGAATTCTCATCTGGCAAATGCCCATAGGGCCTATATTTAGTGGCAAAGAATATTGTTTGTCTATGGATTAAAATGCATATGCATATATATATATATATATATATATATATATATATATATATATATATATATATATATATATATATATATATATATATATATATATATATATATATATATATATATATATAGTGAACTAATAGGCTTAATCCTCTTGAATATAATATTATAATAAATTGTTTTGATGTTGCTTATAAATTAAAAAGAAATCAGATTATTTCTCGCCAGTAGTTGTTGACTCTCTCCATCAAAAGCTTACTGGGTTACATTTCAAATACCAATCAGCAAGATTTGAAAAACAACAAATGAGATCACTAATTTTATTCATTCTCATAATTATAAAGTAACAATTACAAGGGCCTGTTCAGGTTATTCATATATATATATATATATATATATTACACTCGGCCCAGCGTAAGAAAATTGAGAAAAAGATAAGCGTTTTCACGAATTGATGAAAGAAAGACGTTGCGTCCTTCAACAGAAGCGCTAAGTGGCCTTGCCTAGAGCTGAGAATCTGGCACGACCCTTAATACATGACTTTCTCCTTACATTGTTAGGGCCTACAACATCAGAGCTAGTGCAGCGCCATATTAGCCTAAATACTTTAATTATTAGAATGACAATAAATGTGATTTGAAACATGTTTTATTATCAAAATGGAAATTTGTTTTTTTTGTGGAGAGCTTTGTGACGTAATTTTGAGGGGTGTTACTTTTTGTGACGAAAGAAGGGGGAAAAATTGGCCAAAATCGCGTGACGTCATTTATGGACGGCCCTTATATGTAGTTTCGGTGCTAATTTCAGTTGCTTTCATTTACACGAACACTGATTTTCAAAATTCCAGTAGGCCTACATAGGTGCTAGTTGAATGTGTGTGGCAGAGCTGCATTGGGAAGTTTTGGTCGGGTGGAAATTTTAAAATTGGATTCGAATGATGACGATGATCAAGGGAGTGAAAGGCCCGTGGGTGAAGTGTCGCGTAGGCCTATTGTGAAAGGGAGCTAGGAAGCTTATGCCGTTTTCGTAGTAGCGTCTAGGTTGGAGCCCAGCCGCCAGCAAATTTTTAAAGGGTATACGCCCTATCTTTTAAAAATAGACCTATATTGAAATTTGGATTTAAAAGGTAAATTTTCTTTAAACCGATAGGCCAGGGGCGTAACTTTATCCTAAAAAGTGGGGGGTACCAATACCTTGGTCTAAAAAGTGGGGGGTACCAATTTCTTCTCCACTTTCGTTTTCGCATGATAACCATTTGGAACATATTCCCTGCCAGTATTCTCATTAATTTTGGCTCTCGATTTACCTGTGTATATAAGCACTTTCATACTTTTGGCGGAGATTGCGTTCTCTGGGAAGGCACAATAATAAAATATTGATTGGCAATGTTTAAAAAGTGGGGGGTACAGTACCCCCCAGTCCAAAAAGTGGGGGGTACGGGTACCCCTCGTACCCCCCACAAATTACGCCTATGCGATAGGCTACCGTCTCACTTAACATTTTTTTTATCAAGACTGGGATGTGGAATGATTGACTCCGGCCAGGCCCGGTTCGTCCATGTGGGCAACCGCCCAGGGCCGCCGATTTTTTCCAAGAAAATTGACCATTTTTATAAGCTAAAAGAGGTGAATGACTAAAAAAAAAAGGTCATCAACTTTTTTTGTGCTTAGGGCCGCCGATTTGCCGATTTGCCCAGGGCTTGAGCCGGGCCTGACTCCGGCTGGCAACGATTTTAGTAGGCCTACATTTTAACATTTGAAAAAGGCCTAGTGGTGCATCCACTGGCAGCGATCTTGTTTGACAGGTGGGGGAGGGGAACTTTAGAACTGATCTGGACAAAAAAGAGGTCACAATATTTTTTCGCGAACTTTTTTGGACCTATTTGGTGTTTCTTCAAAATTTGGGGAGACAAATGTATGGTGTGTCCTCCCCACTGTTAAAGGTGGGGTCTTGTCCCCCTCGAATCCCCCGGGATCGCCGCCCATGGGTAGGTCGATCTACATCATTTCAATTATGAAACAAGTTTTTTGTTAGTAAATTTTAATTTTAAGGATAAAGGCCCTTTTTACGTCAATTTAATTATGAAACTCGTTGATTGTATAAATTTCAATTTTAAAACGAGAGGCCTATTGTTACGTCACTTTAGGCCTAATTATGAAACACATTATTTAGTAACTTTTAGATTCATACAATAAAGGCCTTTGTTACGTCACTTCAATTATCGAAAGCTAGTGTATTGTCATTATAAGTTTACATTTAGGGAATAACGGACTTTGTTACGTCACTTCAATTATGAAGCACATTAGGCCTAGCTATTTAGTAATTTTTAGATTTAAACAATAAAGGCTTCTGTTACGTCACTTCAATTATCGAAAAGTGTATTGTCATTACACGTTTGCATTTAAGGAATAAAGGCCTTTAATTGTTACGTTGCTTCAGCTATGAAAAAGTCTACTGTTATTATAACTTTAAATTGAGAAAATAGATGTTTGTTGAAATTGTTGTCACGTCGTTCTAACTGTTAAAACCTCTATTATATTTATTCTAGGATTTAGATAATAAAGGCCTTGGTTACGTTACCTAAATTGTGAAAAAGTCTATCAATTGTTACTTATTAAGTTTAAAGTTAGAGAAAAGACTAGCAATTATTACGTAAGCCTACGTAATTTCGATGAAGAAAACACGTCTATAATTAGAAATTTTAGATTTGGACAATAAAGGCCTTTGTTACGTCACTCAATTATGAAAAAGTCTAAAATGTTATTAAGTTTAAATTTAGAGAACGTTTAAGGTCTATTGTTACGTCACTTCAATTATGATCGAAACACGTCTCTTCAGTAATGAAAACGTCTATTGGTAGTAATTTTAAATTATTGTTATTGTCATTATTATTATATAACTAGTGTATTAACCGTCATAAATTATGACGACGACAGTGTATCATTATAGGCCTATATGTATCGTTGGCTAAAATGCTCTGCTCGCCGTCGTCAAGACGACCGTCGTCAAGACGGCAGTATAGTGACGTCACAAACGGTTTCACAATAGAACAGAAAGCGTTATACGACGGACAAATTTGCATATAAGGAAACTATATGTATAGATTATTATTGTTTGATTGTTATTATCAAAGCTCGAGGGTACGTACCATACGTATTCTATTTTTTGAAAGGTACGTACGTTTTTTAACGTACCCTATTTTAGGGTACGTAAACAATACAAAAATACGTTAACAACGTCATTGCTCATTATAAGAATGTTCAATTTCATTCAAGCAAACAATCACAACCCAGTATACAGCATAGTAAATTGCTGTAATGCTATATTGCAGGGCTATGTTTTTATCCAGCAAACATTGCTGAATCGCTGACTGATGCGAATAACGATATAGGCCTACTTCAACTTTCGAGTTACAGAAATTTGCAAACCAGTGACGTGTACTTAGCACTCCTCAGAATGAAAGTACAACTTGCATTAAATTAATTATAACCGAAGAATTTATCGAATTAAATTTACTTCTACGCTACCGGAAGTACCGGTTTCAATGACGCACACTGTTGACGTCAGATTATACGTAGGCTATGGGTCGCCGAGTAAATCATAAATAAAATTTTCGTGTATGATACGTACCATACGCGTATTATATTTTTTGAAAGGTACGTACGTATTTTAACGTATTCTATTTTAGGGTACGCGTACCCTCGAGCTTTGGTTATTATATTTATTATTTGCTTATTATCATTATATTAAGGGCCAATTATATTTATTTTTATTATTATTGACATCATCATTATCGTCATTATTCGGAATTGCGCATAAATGGCGACAAATAGGCCTATAGATTCATTGGGCGCGTTTATAATTATTTAACAGTCTTGAAGGGAAACGATGCGAAATTTGGTAGGACCTATCCCCGCTTTCTAGACCAAAGTTACGCCCGTGCTCTAACCACATGATCCACATCTCCAACCTCTCGAGATCCTGCTTCATGCACATTCGTGACTTCTGAGGCCCATGCTCGACCTTCAAACTGCCTTCACCATTGCTACCTCCATTGTTCATTCAAAGCTTGATTACTGTAATTCCCTCTTCCTCAAATTTGAATCCACCCAATCAAGCGTTTGCAACTTCTCCAAAACTCGCTAGCTAGAGCTGTCACTATAGAACGCCCAAACATCATCATATCACTCCCATCCTCAAATCACTGAATTGGCTAAAAATCCCAGAGCGAATCCACTTCAAAGTCCTATCGCTAACCTTAACCTACAACTCCCTACAATATTCCCAGCCCAAGTACCTCCGTGATCTCCACCATCCAGGCAACCCGCCCCACCCGATCATCCTATCTCAGTCTTTCTCGACCCCCAGTCACTACTCATCTCGAGTTCTGCAACCGAGCCATCTAACACAGCACCACGCCTCTAGAACGATCTCCCCTCTGAATTCCGCAGATTCTCGGTTCCTCCATCATCATTGCCACCCGTCCTCCATCCTCCTCTTCATCACCGCCCGGGCTTTCCACTCAAAACTGAAGTACCATTTTTTCAAGTACTCCTACCCTGACTCATCTGATCCTCCGCTTTCCAATTCTCGCCATAAACGACACCCGCCTTAACATCTGCTCTGCCTCATCTGTTGACCTGGCCCTCTGGAACCGGACTCGGACCTCTTTTGGACCACTCTCTGGAGACCTCCTCTGATTTGATGTAGAGCTCGTATATAGGCTGGTGCCATGCGCGTGGCCTTCGAGTGGCGCTTTAGAAGTTTCGAGATTACGATTGCGATTACCTTGTCTGACTTCTTCTCCAAGCGTCTGGTCTAAATAATTTTACTGAGTCACCTCTGCTGACCTGTATGTATGTAGGAATGCCATCTAGGTGACTTGAACCAGCCTATAGAATTACGTATTTTAGACATGTAATTTATAGTCAGTTTAGGCCCTCGTAGTTGCAACAGACTGTATACCCAGGCTGGCCAGGCAGCCAGACTGGAGGCCTTGGCAATGGTATTCAAGCACTGCGATCCGACTGACTTAAACTTCTTCGTTATTGGCAGCTTGCACATCACTCAGATTACATAATTCAATGATACAGTATAATAAAATTATTGTTGCGTAGATTATAGTACATGTATATAGGGGCCTATCGAAGTTGTGCGCAAAACACGATGCAGTTGTGTGTCGGTTATAGACCTACAAACTATATCAGAGCGACCAAACCACTTTCTCACTGAATTCGTCGGTTATTCATTGTCTCGAATGGCTATCGATTTGGATGCAATCTATATAGATCTGTCATTGCTTCTAAATGCTGCTTGCTTCAATAAGCTTAAGGTAGTATTTTAAATGCACGGATATAATCGGTTTTCTCGACATCCCACGCATGAATTTCATTATGACGACATGCGTTTCAGGCCCACGCTGAGCTTCTGGTATCCTAGTGATTTTTGCATTCGAAATAGATTTATCGATGAATTTACATTTACGGTGACTATTGTTTACGAACTGAATATAAATTCATAGTCTAGTATGTGATACAATAAGTATTGAGCATTAGAATTCATGTCTTGAATTTGGAATATTTTGAGATAACTATCAAAGTTATAGAAACCTGAACAGCTAAAATACTTAATTCCTCTTTATACATTTTGAAAAGTAGGCCCTACAGAATAGAGACTTGTTTTAACGATTATGTTCCTATGATATTTTATTGGCTTCCTAATTAATTGTTAGCTAAAAACTGTGAAGAAAAACTTACGAATAAATTCAGTAAATTTTAAAGTCTTATTCTTCCAGCTGATTTAAAATTAGGCCTACACAATATGCGTGAAATACTAGCACTCCAAATAGACCTAGACTCCCGTATATGTTCTTCGCTAAACGTACATCGTCATAAAAAAACATAAGAGAAATTTGGTATTAAAATATGAATATATGCTCTATGCATTGTACAAATAGTTAAAACTAATTCGCGTTAATTTATTTATTGGATTGCTTGATGATGCGTGTAAATATAATAAATGGCCCAGGGGCCTAGGCCTACACAGTTTAGGCAGTTCAGGCAACCCGCGCCATTACATAGCCTAGGCCTAAGAGTGTGTGTTCTCTGTGGGCATGCTGGTATGGTGGAGCTAGAGAAGAGCTGAGAATAGCTTGAAAGCAAGCCTACCCTCTACGGTTTCAGATCACCCTTTCAAATTAGCAGGGCCCATTTTTCATTAGTCTAATCGACTATCTCATATGATAATAATAACTGCCAAAATTTATCAGTAAACCGTCATTACCCCTAGTATAGTGCATGATGTACGATAAGTTATCTTTCTCTGTAGATCACAATTACGTCAACTACCTATGAAACATGCAAATCTTTCACATTTAGGCCTACTACATGTTATGGCAACTCAAGAAAATCATAGTCAGTTGAGGGAAGTAATGATTTTTTATTGTATAATCCATTTTGAATAATGCCAGTGTGTTTCAGATCTCGAGTGTCTGTTCTAGTGCTGTAGAGCATACAAACTGTACAAACACATCATAAGTTGTAGGCCCCTAAGCATAAGAATGTATCATTTTAATTACTTAGTCGGTGAGAGGGCTAATATGAACAGTGCAGGGGTAATATGAAATCAGGTTCAGGCTAGGCCCTACCCCGACTCCCCGAGGGTAATATGAAATCGATTTCAGATTACCGGGAGGTAACTTGAAAGGACCTGTAGCTTAAAGTCTTTACATCGGCTCTTTGGAATGATCTAAAAGATCTCCGCTAGTTTGCTCATCATTCTATCTCGCTTATCAATTTCACCTTTCCTCCGCTTGCACTCTCCTCTGCTGCTTTCCACTCACGAATGAAAACCGAACTATTCATGCTATTTCTATTCCTGCGCCACCACACAACCACCATCATCACCGATTCATACCGTAGCACCAATGCACCATGCTGTCTCCTCGACTTGACCTCCACGGATTCTGACCTGGCACCGGAAGTTCCGGAACGGACAAAACAAACTGGCTATTGCCGACTTGATTTGATATAGCGCCGGAGATTTTGGTGGTCTACCCGCGGCTATTATGTGTGGCGCTAAGAAATTTCGGAGATTTACATTACATTAGGCCTACATTATAGTCGACGGATCTTAGGGAGAGAATTTTTAACAGCGAACAACTGTTCTTTACATCCTTCTTGGAATGTTCATATTCTGTCTATAGGCTCTTCTGCTGTAGGCCTATTACAAATTCACATACTAGATTATTATCACATTTCGACGAGTAGGGGGCCTAGGCCTATAAAAGAAAGTTCTCATACATAACTGGAAGTCTTTGTGGTCTTCATTCACATCTTGCTCTTGGAATGACAGGTTTTTAAATGTCTTAAATACATGTATATTACAGTAGTTGTTTTAACGCTTAAATGCTAACATTATAACACGAATTGCATGCCATACTGTTTGCATTAGGCTAGGCCCACGTAAAAATGACCGAAAGCATGCATTTCATCGTATACATAGGCAGATTTCAAAGAGTTATTAGTACACTTGAACAAGGTATTTTCTAACTGAAATGCACTTTTGCACAGTGACAGACATTGGTATTTGTAGTCGTAGGCTAATTGAACATTAATGTAAAGTCGCTCAAAGAGCATTACAGATCAGAGACGTTCTCTGCCAATCTGCACTAGCCTATGCGATGTTAAATGTAAATGTGAACAAAAATATTAGGCCCCTATACATCACTTAGGCCTAGTAAAAGCAGTGTATAGTAAACTAGAAGAGACACCAGTGGCTGGTCCACGCACACACGTAGAACCAACCAACGGATTCGTATCGGCAGTTGACAGATTGCGTCGATTTTCAGAGTCTTTGGATAAGGTGAACGACGTATTAATTGTATTGTTCTGTATTGTGTCTAGAAATTTATAAAGCGCCTCTCGCAGAATAACTATTCAGAGGCGCTCTCAGCACAGACGCCCCAGGGAAACAGAAATGCCTTTAGGGAATGCGAGACCGATTTCGAAAAGCCAGTCATTAGTTTAGCACTGTAGGCCTGCCAGGCCTGGTCATTCCAGATCGTGGTACCCACTACACAGCAAACATCCGGTGCTGGGCAAAGGCAGTGATAACAAAAAGCTCAAGCCGATTCACTTGCGCGAGAAGATGCAGATAGCGGCTTTCGCAGATAGTTCTAGAGATATTTTGGGGTAGTACCCCGCTGAGATATAGAGACAATGAGGAAGATCTTATAACGGATGCGCGCGGCAATA